>CM053248.1:16026600-16074374 GCA_028583405.1 Pogonophryne albipinna | reverse complement strand
AGTCCTTTAGAAAAGAAATCCCGCTCCACAGAAGTGGAACTACATAATCTTTAGTTCATAAAAAAGAACGAGTCATGCTTATTCACCAAAAAAAAGTTTGTCGCTAAAATTCCTGTCAATTCTTCTAGGCACGTAATTATTGGCTGAACTAGTCCCTTCAAAGCGTAATAATATCTTGGTCAAAAGTAGTGCCACGGTTCGTCACGTGATCGTGCTACACCAATTGGGTAGCTGCATATTGTCAACAGAAGTGAAAGATGGCCGCCTACATGGTTACGCTAAACCAGACCAAATGGATTCTAAACAGTGCTGTATACTTGTTTTATGTCATGTTTTGTCATATGTCTTAATACATCACTAAGTCCGAGGTATTTGCGTTATATACGCGGTATTTGTGAGAGGTAAAAGAAAGTCATTTGCTGTTGCATGTGAGAAAGATGACTACCTTAAGGCTTTTAGAAGTTTAGGTACTAACTTTAACTTGGAGCAATCAACATTTGCACTTCTTTGCCGGTATGTATGTCACCTATATGATCAGCCAGCAGCCGAAAATGTAAATGATGCTAGGTACAAGGCTTTCTGTATGGCATCATCGGCCTTGCCGAATTAAGCATTCCCCCTACTCCTGATGCCCTCCATCAGCACTGCAAAAGGGCAAATTACCAGGCAGCAATAATGAGGTCCTGTCTCAAAAGAGAAATAAATGCTCCATCACCTGCTGGATATGGTTGGGAAATAGAGGATGGGAACTTACACGTCACCTGGATGACAAGAAATCCTGCCCCTGACAGTGTGTTGAATGTGATACACTGCAGCTGCAAAGAGTCTGCCTGTGAGAAAGGCAGATGTTCATGCTTCTCTGCAGGACTCTGTTGCACAGACTTATGTCGTTGCTCAAATTGTGCAAATAAAAAAGAAACAGAGGAAGAGAACGATGACTGCCCTGACACTGACAGTGAGGAATAGGAGTGTCCTTATTCTGTTTTGTACTGTTTTCTATGTCATACCTTTTATATTTGTAATAAATCTCGTTTTTATGGTTCATCAGTGTTGTTTTCATTTGTGGAGGGATGAATGAGTAAATAAATGAATCAATGGACATTGGTATAAGTACTGCATTTTATTGATCTAAATTACTTAACGTAACAAGTTAACCTTCTTCTTGGACGCAGCTATGTATGAAATCAAGTCATGTTTATTTTAAGAGTGCATTTAACGTGTACAGGGTAACAATAACAGACGAAAAGTCCCAGTCTAATGGAATAATCCACGAGCTCAGCCAATGAACCTAGCGATGCGAACATGGTAGTCCTGGAATGTTGTTGTAGCTGGAGTTGGCTGATAAACGCTGCTAGCCAATGTTGATTCGATGGTCAACTCTGTTCCCAGATAGTAAAACCTCTCACAAATACCGCGTATATAACGCAAATACCTCAGACTTAGTGATGTATTAAGACATATGACAAAACATGACATAAAACAAGCATACAGCACTGTTTAGAATCCATTTGGTCTGGTTTAGCGTAACCATGTAGGCGGCCATCTTTCACTTCTGTTGACAATATGCAGCTACCCAATTGGTGTAGCACGATCACGTGACGAACCATGGCACTACTTTTGACCAAGATATTATTACGCTTTGAAGGGACTAGTTCAGCCAATAATTACGTGCCTAGAAGAATTGACAGGAATTTTAGCGACAAACTTTTTTTTGGTGGATAAGCATGACTCGTTCTTTTTTATGAACTAAAGATTATGTAGTTCCACTTCTGTGGAGCGGGATGAAACGATAACAGGGTTCACCTTATGGCCTATTGCCAACAACCAGAGACAATACATCATGTATTTTTTAGCTGCCCGGATTATAACAGACAAAGACTCATTCTGAAAACTGCACTGGAACAACATAACTTGCTTGTAAGCGCTTTGAGCACCAGGAAAAGCACTTTATAAATGTAATGTATTATTATTATTATTATTATTATTATTATAACATCAAGCACATGGATTTCAAGTCAATATAAGAAAGTAAACAAGCTGATCTTCAAGTTCCTCAAAAACACTGGTCTGAGGACAAGGATTTAATATGAACATTTAATAAATCAACAATAGGTGGCGATATATGCTCCAAGTGGAAGCGATTCGCCATTAAAGAAAAAAGAAGAAGAAATAGTAGAAGAAGAAATACGTTAATGCTACAAACAGGCATAACACTGTTTCTCTGTTTTGACTGACATATAACATTTGATTTCACCTTGCTCTTTTTTTTTTAATGCACGTTCAAAAACGGGAACATTTTCGGGAGTTTCAACCGGGTACCAGCCACCGAAAACGGGGACTCTGCCCGGAAAACGGAGACGTTTTGGTCACCCATCCCACTGTGTTTACAGCTAAGCACACACGCTAACATTAAGACTACAAGCTCACTTGGGGTTGAGGCTTTTTTACACGTTGCTTGACTGCCTGCCCCCACATATCTGATCTAAACATAGTAACGTGTATTGGGGAAAATAATTATTTAAAGTTATTTAATAATTGTGACATTTATTTTACTTTTCGATGAATGAATGATGCTCAAAGTGAGGGGGCAAAGAATACAACTGAGGGGGCAATGCCCCCTTTTGCCCCCTCGTGGCGCCGGGCCCGCGTCAGCGTCGACTCCTAGCATAACTCCAGCTTCGACTCCTAGCATAACTTTGGCTGACATTAGCTGGCTACTGGATGAACAGTAGAGCAGCTCTCCTCATTCGAGTCTCTGACATCTACCCTGGACAGCAATACACTCCACTGTCACAGACAGGCAGCCGCAGCGTATACATTCTCTGGAAGCTAATGCGACTGAAGTCGACCAACGTCTCCAGTCAGCACACTCTCACTCCCTAAATGTCCAGGAGCGACTCTTGGTCAGGGTCCCGTGGCGTGCAGTTGGGACGCGCCGAGGCTCCTTCATAAACGGACGCAAAGAGCTTTCAACTGATTGCAATGTATTCCCATCGGCGGCGGTATTTGACGCTTAGGGAAGCACCGCATCCATTTATGTCGGCGGCTGTTAAAGGCAATGTGAGCGTCCATTCCCATTGGATAACGGATAATTGTACACCCGGAAGTAAGTATTCTCCTTACTGTCGATTGATTTGACAGTGATATCTCCACTACTCATCAACTCAAAAACACCATATTATCTTTGTTAATTAAACGACATTGATAGGTTTAAATTGTGTGCAATGCTTTTGTGTTTTTCCCCTTCAATTCTGAGAAACAGCTTGTTTTCTCTGAAATGTGGAGCGCCAAAGAGACTACACTACCCACAATCCCCAGCTATTGTTGTGACGACGCCTGTCCGCTTTGCGACAAACCTTGTGATAAGTCAACAAGCTCTGTGATTGGATGAATCATAAATTCATACAAAAAAAATCCAACCCTGGGTGTTTCTCAATCGCGAGGATGCTGGCTTGGTAGTCGCGTACTTCCAAGTCACTTCCTTCAGAAACGAAGCAAGTATACTTCCAAGACACGGCTACGGAAAACGAAGAAGAATGGAACAGGCTAACAAGTGTGCCACTCTCTCTAACGGTTTCAACATAAACTGTACCAAAAATAAATACCTCACGATGTCTATCTAATTATGAACTTGCTTTACTTTCACGGAACACATTTTTGGTGATAACAAACAAATGTAACAAAGTAACATATGTAGTGACCACGATATCCATTTGTTTTTTGTCCTTTGTTTGTGGCTCACTCGTGGGGCTGACCGACGAGGAGACGCTTGTAGTTTGAGAGAAAAAATATAAATGTCCAGATGCGATTGAAAAGTAAGATAGTTTATTCCAAAAAAGGCAAAAATAAATAAACGTTTTTAAACAAACTATTTGTCATATAAACTGATATTTCAATGTTAAAGGCAGAAGAACCAAGCTGTGACGCTCCCAACCAGCAAGGTCTAAAAACGGTTTGCTTCAGTCAGCCACACCAGTAGGCTGCAGCACCTCTCCTTTTATGCTGCAGCACCTCGACCTGCAGAGTAACGCACTCAAATAATAAATAAATAATATACACCACAGAATCTCAGGTTATACTAAAAAGATAAAATACTATAATCTAAGGAAATGGCTCCTACATAACCGGCCTCTAATTGTATTTTGGAGTACCACAAAACAATTATCAAATATACAAAAAAAAGGAGCCTATACAGTCAGGATTTCTATTAATTTCATGAATCCAGTCATCTATCAATATGAGTTGTGTGGTGTTACTCATCCTGACTACATGATATCATCGTGCCATCAGCGAAAGAAGACTCTTTGCTGCCGTCACTCTTCACATTCTAACAGCAGACAGATCTTGGTAATTGGCCTCTCCAGCACACTGGTCTGTGTTTTAACTTTGACAGCTCGAACAAGTCATTTAGTGTCTGCCATAGCTTCTAGCACTCTTCCCAGGATCCAAGAGCTACGGGGAGCAGTAGGGTCAACTACCATTACTACATCTCCGGGTTTAAAGCTTCTCTTCTCCTTGCACCATTTCTGTCTTTCTTGCATGAGGGGTAAGTATTCCCGGCACCAGCGTTTCCAGAATAGGTCCGCCATGTATTGCACCTGTTTCCATCGGCGTCTTACGTACAGGTCCTTCTTGTCAAAAACTCCAGGCGACAGAATTGGCTTGGTTTTTAAGAGCAAGATATGATTTGGGGTTAGAGGCTCCAGGTCTTGAGGGTCATTTGAGACTGTTGTGATTGGTCGACTGTTCAAAATGGCCTCTACTTCACATAAAAGGGTTTGTAGCCCTTCTTCATCCAAAGTCTGCTGCTTCAAAACAGAATAGAGAACCTGCCTCACAGACTTAATCAGACGCTCCCATACTCCTCCATGGTGGGATGCTCCTGGGGGGTTGAAACTCCACTTTATGCCCTTTTGCAGCAGAGTTTCCTGAATTCTGTGCTGGTTCAGAATGGAGAGGGCTTCCTTTAACTCTCTCTGAGCTCCAACAAAATTGGTCCCATTGTCAGATCTTATAAGTTTCACTTGACCTCTTCTGCATATGAATCTTCTCAAAGCGTCGATACATGAGTCTGTATCAAGTGAGCTGGCGACCTTAATATGCACAGCTCTGCTTGTGATGCACGTGAACAGCACTCCGTACCTCTTTAATGTGGTACGTCCTCTTTTGACTTGAATAGGGCCAAAGTAGTCCACACCAACATTGGTAAATGGAGGCATGTCTGGCTCAAGCCTTTCCTGTGGCAAGTCAGCCATCTTCTGCTCTCCAACTTTGGCTCTTTTTCTTCTGCACAAAACACAATCTCCCAATATCTGTCTTCCAGCAGAGTTGGCTTTGATTATCCAATACCTCTTCCTAACTTCAGAGAGGATGTGGTTTCTTCCTCCATGTCCAGTTCTTTCATGCATGTGCCTTAATATGAGAGTTGACACATGACCGTTTTTTGGCAGTATGACAGGGAACTTCGTTTCTTCTGGCATAGCTGCCCTCCTCAGGCGTCCTCCCACTCTTAGAACTCCATCCTTTAACACTGGATCAAGCTTGTAGAGGCTGCTTGTCCTTTTGACACCACGTGTTGTTTGCAGTGCTGTCATTTCCTCTGGAAAATACTGTCTTTGGGTTTGGCATATGATGGAGTTTTCATGCCTTCTCAAGATCTTCCAGAGTAATGGTCTCTATGTTTTCTATTTTCTGCTCAACATTGCTTTTGTTTTGAGCCTCGGTGTTGGAGTGCATTTAAAGTGGAAATAAGCTCTGTTCTCCTTTGAACGAGCCGTTTCAAGCCTTCTTTGAACTTCAGGATCCATGCTACTGCAACTTTCAGTTTTCGCCAGCTGGAGAAATGCATGAGTAGCTGGCCTGTAGGATATTTCTGTGCCTATAACTGTGTTGATAATAGCATTTCTTTTGACCTCTAAATCATCGCAGGAGAGAGAGATGGATTCCAGGGGAAACAGCAGCCAGTCCTTTCTGATTTCCAGAGCATTTCTGGGCCACGGATCCATGTTCTGTTCTCCATAAATGTGTCGGCCTTTTGTCCTCTAGAGGCGACATCAGCAGGTTTGATCTTTGTGTTCACATAGTGCCATTGGGTTATCTCTGTGGACTCCCTGATGATGGAGATCCTGTCTGCAACAAATGTGCGAAACCTTGTGTTTTGGTTTGCAATGTATTTGAGCACAGATTGGCTATCAGTCCAAAACATAGAGCTTTCCAACTGTAGTTGCAACTCTGTTCTGAGTAATGTGTCCACTCTTGTAGCCAGCACTGCAGCAGCAAGCTCCATCCTGGGGATTGTGATCTTCTTGAGAGGAGCTACTCTTGCCTTTCCCATGATGAATGCCACGTGAATGTTGTTATTGTGGTTCACCAGTCTCAAGTAGCTCATTGTGCCGTACCCCTGCTCACTTGCATCCGAGAAATGGTGTAGTTGTGCTTGGATCTGTTGGCCAAAGTCATTGGGCTTGATGCACCTTTTTACCTTGAAGTCAGTCATCTACTGAAGATCTAGCTTCCATGTAACCCACTGCTTAGAAAACTTCTCAGGTATTTTCTCATCCCAACCGTAGCTAGTGCTACACAGCTCTTGTAATAGCAACTTGGCAGGCAGAGTGAAGGGTGCAAGGAACCCAAGAGGATCATAGATGGAGCTCACCATAGATAATATTCCTCTCCTTGTGTGTGGTTGTGGCTTGATGCTGACATTGAATGTAAAATTGTCATCTTCCACACACCATTGCACTCCAAGTGCTCTCTCAGTTGGGAGTCGATCTCTGTCCAGGTTCAGCTCCTTCACTTCTTTAGCTCTGTCAGCTTCGGGAATTGAGGACAGCACCCTGCGACTGTTGCTTATCCATTTAGAGAAGTGGAAACCTCCCCTCTGACATGCAGCTGTGAGCTCTTTGGCCAGCAGGATAGCTTCTTCCTCTGTAGCAACAGACTTTAGGCAGTCATCCACATAGATGTTTTTTCAGTATTGTGTCAATCACTTCAGGTCTGAAGTACTCCCTATTATCCATTGCTGTTCTTTTTAATGCGTAGCTAGCGCAGCTGGGTGATGACACAGCGCCAAAGAGATGCACAGTCATGCGGTACTCAGAAGGGGGAAGGCTTGTGTCCCCACCAGGCCACCACAAGAATCTTAAAAAGTCTGTATCTTTTTCAGGCACCTTGACTTGGTGAAACATCGCTTGGATGTCCCCCATCATTCCTATTGGCTCCTGGCGGAATCTGGTTAGTACTCCTAAAAGGCTGTTAGTGAGATCAGGACCCTGCAGCAGTTCTGAGTTTAAGGATGTGCCTTTGAATGATGCTCCACAGTCAAAGACCACTCTGAGTTTTCTTTTCTTGGGGTGGTAGACCCCATGATGAGGTATATACCAGACTTTACCCTCCTTTTGCTTCAGCTGCCCCTGTGGCACTTCTTCAGCATAACCTTTGTCAATGACATCACTGAGAAATCTAGTATATTCCTCATGAAATGATGCGTTCCTACGAAGCTTTCTTTGCAGGCTGGAGAGACGTTGCTCAGCAACGTGGCGATTATCTGGCATTGAAAACATCATTCCTCCTGAAAGGTAATCTTAGACTGTAGTGTCCATCCACAATGTTTGATGAGTCTTTTGCTATTTGCATGAATTGCTTGTCCTCTGCTGACATTTCCTTTGTGTCCTGATAGGCCTTTTCACTGAAGTCTGTGTTGTATTGTGTGATCAGTAACTCCTGTAAATTGACCAAAGAAATTCTGTTCACGGAGGCGGTATTGCTGTTCTTTGCGATTCCTCCTCTCAACGGGCCATTGACCACCCATCCCAGTAAAGTCCTGCATGCGTATGGGCCTTCTCCTTGGCTATTAATAATTTCTAGCGGTTCCATAACTTTGGGTGCATTGGTACCAATCAACATGCCAATTTCTGCATCAATGGTAGGGAGTTTGATTTGACTGAGGTATGGCCACTTTGATAGATCCTTTTGATTGGGAATGTTATGTCTGGTGACAGGCATGATTTTCTGGGTGTAGATTTCTGGGAGTGGGATGAACCTGTTGCCATGTAGCTCACTCACTTCCAGTCCTGTGATGATATGACTGCTCACAGTCTTTTCTTGGCCCATGGTGCGAAGAAGGATGTTTGTTCTCTTTCCTGACATGTTGAGCTGGTTCATGAGCTTGCTTGTGCAGAATGTAGCTGTACTTCCAGGGTCAAGGAATGCATACGTTTGAATAATTTGATTTCCTTTGTTAGATTTTACTTTAACAGGCACAATAGATAACACACACTCCTCTTCCACTTCACCGGCCCCAATATGCCCACATGCTTTTAGAATAGCCTTCTCTCCGGTCCTTGAGGTTTCAGACCTTTCACCTCTTTCCAATTGTCTTTCCTTTTCTTTTCCTATATGGAGCACAGTAGGGTGAGATTGGTTGCACACTTTACATGTTAAGCGGTTATTGCAGTTTTTGCTCATGTGACCTGGTACAAGACAACCAAAACAGATTCCTCTTTCCTTTATGAAGCTTATCTTTTCTTTGTGCATTTTCTTTTCATGCATTTTTTCGAAATAAGGTCCCATGGAGGTCCCCCGGAAGGGAAGGGACTTCGCCACTCTATCAAAGGGCCAACTAGAAAATGCATTTCCTGCAGAAAATGCGTGCGAATGCTGTAAACTGTGAACATTTATTGCTGAATTTAGCTGAACAGGCAGAAAAAGCTGAATATGTTATTAGCTGAATGGTAGCTGCTTTTAGCTAAAAAAAAAATGCAGAAAAAGCTTAATATTTAAAAGAAAAGGTTTAAAAAAAGGTATAAACAACAACATGTATAGCCTTGATGTCCTGAAATGTGTGCAACTCGATTTTGACAGGATAACAACTGGTGACTTCTAGAATTGTGTGAGTAACATTCTGTTTTTAGACTTCTCTGTTTCAGTGTGTGTACTCTGTATAAATGCTCTGTAGTTGATCTGACTAAAATTGTGATTTTAAAATCTCAAAACCGCTACAGTATCTGTCAGGCAGAAACTTGGGACAAGTAATCTGACTGAAACCTTCAAACTGAACTAACTGACTGCTAGTTGGAGTCCTGCGGGAGTCATGAGGGAGGCAAAGAGGAGGCAAATCCTACTTTGATTGAACTAGGTATCGCTGGTGTTTTTTTTGTTTTTGTTTTTTTTTACCCCTCAGGCTATAATCATGTGTATTTTCTCCATTCCTGTTCATGTGTCTTCTCGCAATTATCACTGGCCCCGTGTATCTCGTAATCGATATAACCGGCCTGCTCTCGTCTATCCCACATGCTCCACTGAGATCCAACATCTAGTTTCAGGTGGCCTGTGGAACTGCCAGTCAGCTGTTCCTAAGGCTGACTTCATCTCTGGCTACGCCTCCCTGCAGTCTCTGGATTTCCTTGCTCTCACTGAGACGTGGATTACTCCATCCAACACATCCACCCCAGCAGCTCTCTCCACAGCATATTCCTTCTCCCATACACCCAGACCCACTGGCAGAGGAGGTGGCACTGGTCTCCTGCTCTCTCCCAACTGGAGCTTTTCCCTCTTCAAGCTACCTAACTTCACTCCTTCCACCTTTGAATTCCATGCCGTCACAGTAACCCATCCTATACAATTAACCATTGTTGTTCTCTACCGTCCACCAGGCGCCTTGGGGGACTTCTTGGAGGAATTAGATAATCTCCTCTCACACATCCCTGAAACTGGCCCTCCCGCTGTACTTCTCGGAGACTTCAACCTCCAGACAGGGAAGATAGCTGAACTAACATCTCTTTTAACCGCCTTTGCTTTCTCACTGTCTCCGTCCCCACCAACTCATAAAGCTGGCAATGTCCTTGATCTCATATTCTCAAGGAACTGCTCTACTTCTAACCTCTCTGTAAACCCGCTCCACACATCCGATCACTTCTTCATTTCATTCTCTCTACCCCTTTCCAAACATAACAAACTAATCTCTTCTCATCCTGCACCTGTCCGCCGTAACCTTCGTTCTCTCTCCCCCTCTACCTTTGCCTCATCGGTGCTCTCAGCCCTCCCTTCCTCTGACTCGTTCCAACTCCTGCCTCCAAACTCTGCTGCAGAAACTCTCCTCTCTACTCTCTCATCCTCTTTGGACTCTCTCTGTCCTCTCACATCTCGGCAGGCTCGGCAGTCCCCTCCTGCTCCCTGGCTAAATGACGCACTGCGTGCTAATAGAACCGTCCTTCGGGCAGCAGAGCGGAAACGGTGGAAATCCAAACACCATGACGACCTCCTAACCTACCAGGCTCTCCTCTTTCTCTGCTTCGATCTCTCAGGCAAAAAGCACTTTCTTTCAAGATAAGATCCAATCTTCCTATTCCAATCCCAAAAAACTATTTTCCATCTTCTCCACCCTCTTGGACCCTCCCAAAGCCCCTTCCCCCTCCTCCCTTCTGTCAAGCGACTTTGTTGACCACTTTGAAAAAAGGGTTGATGATATTCGCTCTTCTTTTTCTGACTCACCTTTACTCACCGCTGGGTCACCAGACCCTCCTTTCACCCACACACTAACCTCCTTTTCCCCTCTCTCTCCAAGTGAGGTTCTTACCCTCATTACCTCTGCCCGCCCTACCACCTGTCCTCTGGACCCTATCCCCTCAAACCTCCTTCAGACTATCGCTCCTGATATTCTACCGTTTCTCTCCCATTTCATCAACACTTCTCTAACTTCTGGTCACTTTCCAAACAGTCTCAAGGAGGCAAGAGTAAACCCTCTCCTAAAGAAACCCACTCTCAACCCGTCTGATCTTATAAACTACAGGCCTGTCTCTCTCCTCCCATTCCTGTCTAAAACACTTGTCTTTAACGCGCTGTCTTTAAACAACTCTCCTGTTATCTCCATCAGAACAACCTTCTGGATCCGCACCAGTCTGGTTTCAAGGCAGGTCACTCCACAGAAACTGCCCTCCTTGCTGTCACTGAGGAACTGCACACGGCTAAAGCAGCCTCCCTCTCCTCTGTCATCATCCTTTTGGACCTGTCTGCTGCATTCGACACGGTGAACCATCAGATCCTCCTTCGCACTCTCCAAGAACTTGGAGTTTCAGGCTCTGAACTTTCCCTTCTCACCTCATACCTCGAAGACCGCACCTCCAGGGTTACTTGGAGAGGGTCGGAGTCCGACCCTTGTCAATTAACTACAGGGGTCCCTCAGGGCTCTGTTCTTGGTCCCCTCCTCTTCTCCTTGTACACAAACTCGCTCGGATCAGTCATTAGCCCGCATGGTTTTTCATACCACTGCTACGCTGACGACACCCAATTAATTCTGTCCTTTCCCCGCTCAGAGACCCAGGTCGTCGCACGCATCTCTGCTTGTCTAGCTGACATCTCTCAGTGGATGTCTGCTCACCACCTCAAGCTCAGCCATGACAAGACTGAACTGCTTTTCCTTCCGGGAAAAGATTGTCCCACTCTTGACCTGACAATCAACATCGGCACCTCTGTTGTTTCACCCACTCAGACTGCAAGGAATCTGGGTGTGATCCTAGATAACAAACTGTCCTTCACTGCAAACATCGCTGCTACAACCCGCTGCTGCAGATACACGCTTTACAACATCAGGAGGATACGTCCCCAGCTGACCCAGAAAGCGACGCAGGTTCTGGTCAAGGCTCTCGTCATCTCACGCCTAGACTACTGCAACTCCCTCCTGGCTGGTCTACCTGCATGTGCCATCCGACCTCTGCAGCTCATCCAGAATGCAGCGGCTCGTCTGGTCTTCAACCTTCCTAAATGTTCCCACACCGCGCCGGTCCTCCGCTCCCTCCACTGGCTTCCGGTAACTGCTAGAATCCACTTCAAGACAATGGTACTTGCGTACCATGCTGCGAATGGATCTGGCCCTTCCTACATCCAGGACATGGTTAAACCATACACCCCAGCACGTGCACTCCGCTCTGCATCAGCCAAACAGCTCGCTGTACCCGCACTGCGAGGGGGACCCAAGTTCCCATCAGCAAAAACACGTGGGTTTGCTATCCTGGCTCCAAAATGGTGGAATGAGCTCCCCATTGAAATCAGGACAGCAGAAAGCTTACACACCTTCCGGCGCAGACTGAAAACTCATCTCTTTCGACTCCACTTTTTAGAAACCTATCTGTTAGTGCTATAGCCAAATTTAAGGAAGAGATTCCACCAATACTTAACTCGATAGCATGTCTGCATGTAGGGGAGGAAACTTATACAAAATTTACACCACCCCAAATTGATCATGTTGTTGATAGTGCTACAGATGCGCTGCGAATAAAATTAGACTCTGTTGCTCCTTTAAAAAAGAAGAAAATAAAACAACATAGATTAGCTCCATGGCATAATGCCGAAACCCGCAAAATAAAGCAAAGTCGAGACAACTTGAAAGGATATGGCGTTCCACTAAACTTGAAGAATCTCGTTTAATTTGGCATATTACTCTCAATGAATATAAGAAAGCACTGCGTAAAGCGAGAGCAGCCTACTACTCTTCATTAATAGATGAGAATAAGAATAATGCAAGATTTCTTTTCAGCACTGTAGCCAGGCTGACAGAGAGCCATAGCTCGATTGAGCCTTCTATTCCCATAGCATTCAGTAGTAATGATTTTATGTGCTTTTTTAACGATAAAATTGTTACTCTTAGAAACAAAATGAATGACCTCTTGCCTTTGACCAGTATAGTGTTATCAACAGCTCCCAGGAAACGTAAGTTCTAATATTACACTAGATAGTAAACTAGAATGCTTTTCAGCCATAAACCTTGAACAATTAAATTCAATGATTCTCTCTTCTAAACCATCAACGTGTATGTTAGACCCAATTCCAACTAAGCTGTTGAAGGAAGTTTTTCCATTAATTAGCACTTCTTTATTAAATATTATGAATATGTCTTTATTATCAGGCTATGTTCCACAATCATTCAAAGTAGCAGTGATAAAACCGCTTCTCAAAAAGCACAACCTCGATCCAGAGGTTTTAGCCAATTATAGACCTATTTCTAATCTTCCGTTCCTCTCAAAAATTCTTGAGAAAGCAGTCGCAAAACAGTTGTGTGATTACTTAAAAAACAATGATTTATTTGAAGATTTTCAGTCTGGCTTTAGAACACATCATAGCACAGAGACAGCTCTGGTTAATGTCACAAATGACATTCTTATAGCCTCTGACAAGGGACTTGTCTCTATTCTTGTTTTGCTCGATCTCTGTGCTGCATTTGATACTATCGATCATGATATCTTATTGCAAAGACTAGAGCACTTAGTTGGCATACAGGGAACTGCTTTAGGCTGGTTTAGGTCCTATCTATCTGAACGCTCTCAGTTTGTACGTGTCAATGATGAATCTTCCACGCAAACCAAAGTTAGCCATGGAGTGCCACAGGGCTCAGTGCTCGGACCTATTTTGTTCACATTATATATGCTTCCGTTAGGCAATATTATAAGGAATCATTCTGTAAATGTTCATTGTTATGCAGATGATACTCAACTATATTTATCAATCAAGCCTGATGAAATTAATCATCTAAATAAAATTCAAGACTGCCTCAAGGACTTAAAAACGTGGATGACCTTAAACCTTTTGATGTTAAACACGACCAAAACTGAAGTTATTGTACTTGACCCGAAGAATCTACGAAACAAATTATCTAAAGATATACTAACTATGGATGGCATTAATTTGGCCTCCAGTGAGACTGTAAGGAATCTTGGTGTTATATTTGATCAGGATTGATCCTTTAACGCCCACATAAAATCAATTTCAAGGACCGCCTACTTCCATCTACGTAACATTGCAAAAATCAGGCATATCTTGCCTCAAAACAATGCAGAGAAACTAGTCCATGCATTTGTTACTTCAAGGCTGGATTATTGTAACTCTTTATTATCAGGGTGTACCAAGAAGTCAGTCAAGTCGCTTCAGCTGATTCAAAATGCTGCAGCTCGTGTACTAACCAGAGTTAGGAAAAGGGACCACATTACTCCTGTTCTGGCTGCCTTACACTGGCTCCCTATAGAACACAGGATAGAATTTAAAATTCTTCTTCTCGCCTACAAAGCCCTTAATGGGCAGGCGCCATCTTACCTTAAAGAACTCATTATACCCTACTGTCCTACTAGGGCATTGCGTTCCAAGAATGCAGGGTTGTT
Organism: Pogonophryne albipinna; assembly: GCA_028583405.1. Taxonomy (NCBI): domain Eukaryota; kingdom Metazoa; phylum Chordata; class Actinopteri; order Perciformes; family Artedidraconidae; genus Pogonophryne; species Pogonophryne albipinna. The sequence goes on along the minus strand of CM053248.1, from coordinate 16,060,227 downwards.
GGTTGTTCCTAGAGTCTCTAAAAGTACAATGGGAGCCAGAGCCTTTTCTTATCAAGCTCCACATTTGTGGAATCAGCTTCCAGTTTGTGTTCGGGCGGCAGACACCCTATCCGTTTTTAAGAGTGCGCTTAAGACCTTCCTTTTTGATAAAGCTTATAGTTAGGGCTGATTAGATTCAGCCCCTAGTTTTGCTGATATAGGCTTAGTTTGTCGGGGGACATCTTACTTCTTCCTTCTCTCTGTCTATACCTGTGTACTCTCATGTTCCGATTAACCCAGCTTCCCCAAATTTCTTTCTTTTTGGTGTCTATATACGCTGGGATCCGGAGTCATGGATGATCCTGCGGTCCTGCATCGCGAGCCCTGGATCTTGAGTCGTGGCTGTGGTCCTGGATCATAGGTCCTGGATGGATATCCTCGTGGATTCATCTTCCTATTATACACACATGCATTTCCAAACATTTGGACTACCTATGTTGCAAATGTATTATCTTTTCAATTTACACACGGCATCTATTGCACGTCTGTCCGTCCTGGGAGAGGGATCCCTCCTCTGTTGCTCTCCCTGAGGTTTCTCCCATTTTTCCCTTTAAAACTGTGGGTTTTCTTCGGAAGTTTTTCCTTGTACGATGTGAGGGTCTAAGGACAGAGGGTGTCGTATTGTCATACTGATATTTTGTACAAACTGTGAAGTCCACTGAGACAAATGTAACATTTGTGATATTGGGCTATATAAATAAACATTGATTGATTGATTGATTCGAGCGATAGAATTACTAACAAAGCACTTATATACTAATAAAGGACTGGCTTATCTAAAGTAGCACTTGAAATGTTTTGGCTCTATGAAACCTGATGTACTTATATGATTCTGTTCTCTTCAAGTTTGTACTTTGTTGGTCGAACGCACTTATTGTAAGTCGCTTTGGATAAAAGCGTCAGCTAAATGCAATGTAATGTAATGTAAAAATAGCTGAATAATGTAATAGTTGAATGGTTTCTGCAGCTGAAAATAGGCTGAAGGAGTTAAATATCAGATGTAAGTAGTAGTGAATGCATTTGTATTAAGATGAGAAAAGAAAGTAAAAAGGCCTGGGAAAGCAGCAGAATATTTGAACTGCAAACTTGTGAACTAACTTGATGGTGAATTATCTGTCGCCATGGCAACGGCATTTGATGACACCCCATAATACGCTTAGATGTGTTGATGGCTGCATCGTTACCAAACCTGTGAAGTTTTGAGCCATTTCGAGCATTTTCACTGAAGTTATGAGAAAACCGTGTTTCAAGGCGAGCATTGTGTTGCCATGGCAACGGCATTTGAAGAAATCTCAAAACTGTTCCGTAGATGTCTTCACGGCTGGACTGTTAGCACACATGTGAAGTTTGAGCACTTTTTGAACATGTTCATAGGAGTTATACATTACATTAGGAGTGTAGAGGCTAAGCCAACGCTTTAAGCCTCTGAGGATCCGCTTGGTGGGTGTAATTGACGCACACAAGTTTGCTGCCGAATAAAGGCCAGAAACAAAGTTTCCAGTTTGAAACAGTCCATTTATTTCCATTTTACTGGTTTCCATTTACTTGCTTCTTTCCATATTCACCACACGATATTACCGTTTACACAATACCTTTGCTTTGCTTGTAATCCCGTGTTTGTGTGTGTTCTCCGTGTGTGTGTTCTCTGTGTGTGTGTTCTCCGTGTGTGGTCAAAAACTGTATGGGCCTTCCGGCGGAACCTCCCACCAACACACATAGGTTCCTACCTTTATACCCACAGTTAATTGGCTCCTACACACCAGCCCCTAATTGATAGTACAGGTATCAATTGAAAACAATTAAGGAGCCAAATGTAAAAATCATTTTTCAATACATAGAAATGCACATCCTACACTTCCTGTACTAAACATAGTTTAGTAATAGGTCGCACAATAATGTTGGTCTTGGTCTGTAGCTTTACAGAGCGCACCAGTCCTCCTTTGTCAGGAAAAACCTCCAATACTTTGCCAAGAGGCCAGGAACCGCGGGGAGCTGAGGAATCCATGATGACTACAATATCACCAGCGACTATATTCCCTTTCCTTTGGTTCCACTTTTGCCTCTCTTGTAGCAACGGCAGGTATTCTCGCACCCAACGATTCCAAAATAGATCAGAAATGTACTGAACTTGTCTCCAGCGACGTTTCACATACATGTCAGATGGTTCAAACAATCCAGGTGGCAGAACTGGTTTCCCTTTCAACAGAAGAAGATGATTTGGTGTTAGAGCCTCCAAATCATTTGGATCGTCAGACAGCTTGGTGAAAGCTGAGACTCCACAGATTATTTAAGTATAGTATCTAAGCGATCCGATCTCGCGACAGGGGAAGCAAACACAGACATCACAACACGTACCTTTTACGGAGCTTTTATGGGAGATTGTCTCACCGTAGCTGTCAATCTGATCAAAAGACGTGTTCAATGGCATTAAAATGAGAACAAACGCGGCTGAATCGGTTGATCCATAGGTTAATAATGTATCTGTGGCTTTGAAGCAATTGTTTATAATCCATAATTCCATTTTTATGTAAAAATCGGAGCACAAAAGCTAGCTGCTAATGGTAGCCACCAGAGTGTATGCAGCTTCCGGTTTTGGCTACGCGTCACTCTCACTCCTTATTTGGTAATGTGTGTATTAGACTGCCGCATAGCCAAGACCGGAAGCAGCAGCCACTCTGGTGGCTACCATTAGCAGCTAACTTTTGCTATGCGATTTTTACATAAAAATTGAATTATGGATTATAAATGAAATAATTTTTTTATACAGAGACGTTAAAAACCTATGGATTAACCGATTCAGTCGTTTTAATGCCATTGAACACGTCTTTTGATCTGATTGACAGCTACGGTGAGACGATCTCCCCTAGAAGCTCCGTAAAGGTACGTGTTGTGATGTCTGTGTTTGCTTCCCCTGTCGCGAGTTCGGATGACTCAGTGATGATACTATATACCTAAATAATCTGTGGAACCTCAGCTTTAATCGGATATCTTGTATGTGCAGCTACGATAAGTAATAAGGGTACTTTTATCTTGAGTTCTGTGCCAAAGTCTGTTAGCATTTTTCGCTCAGGGGTCATTTAGATGCTTCTTATGAGACTTGTGTTTTGTTTTGGTAAAAATGGTTTGTATCGTCAGTTAGCTGAGATTATTTCCGTTAATCTGGGATAACACATTAATAGGTTCTTAAATATTAAGATCCCCTGAGACACAGTGTCGTGAAAAAAAAGTAAAGTACCCGCCGGGACCTTGGGGCTTAATAGGTTAAAAAAAACGCAATATACAGTGGGGCAAAAAGTATTTAGTCAGCCACCAATTGTGCAAGTTCTCCCTCTTAAAAAGATGAGAGAGGCCTGTAATTTTCATCCTAGGTACACTTCAACTATGAGAGACAGAATGGGGGGAAAGAATCCAGGAAATCACATTGTAGGATTTTTAATTAATTAATTGGTAAATTCCTCTGTAAAATAAGTATTTGGTCACCTACAAACAAACAAGATTTCTGGCTCTCACAGACCTGTAACTTCTTCTTTAAGAGCCTCCTCTGTCCTCCACTTGTTAACTGTATTAATGGCACCTGTTTGAACTCGTTATCAGTATAAACGACACCTGTCCACAACCTCAAACAGTCACACTCCAAACTCCATTATGGCCAAGACCAAAGAGCTGTCAAAGGACACCAGAAACAACATTGTAGACCTGCACCAGGCTGGGAAGACTGAATCTGCAATAGGTAAGCAGCTTGGTGTGAAGAAATCAACTGTTGGAGCAATTGGGGAGCAATTGGGGTCAAAATGATGACAAGAACGGTGAGCAAAAATCCCAGAACCACACGGGGGGACCTAGTCAATGACCTGCAGAGAGCTGGGACCAAAGTAACAAAGGCTATCATCAGTAACACACTACGCCGCCAGGGACTCAAATCCTGCAGTGCCAGACGTGTCCCCCTGCTTAAGCCAATACATGTCCAGGCCCGTCTGAAGTTTGCTAGAGAGCATTTAGATGATCCAGAAGAGGATTGGGAGAATGTCATATGGTCAGATGAAACCAAAATAGAACTTTTTGGTAAAAACTCAACTAGACGTGTTTGGAGGAGAAAGAATGCTGAGTTGCATCCAAAGAACACCATACCTACTGTGAAACATGGGGGTGGAAACATCATGCTTTGGAGCTGTTTTTCTGCAAAGGGACCAGGACGACTGATCCGTGTAAAGGAAAGAATGAATGGGGCCATGTATCGTGAGATTTTGAGTGACAAACTCCTTCCATCAGCAAGGGCATTGAAGATGAAACGTGGCTGGGTCTTTCAGCATGACAATGATCCCAAACACACCGCCCGGGCAATGAAGGAGTGGCTTCGTAAGAAGCATTTCAAGGTCCTGGAGTGGCCTAGCCAGTCTCCAGATCTCAACCCCATAGAAAATCTTTGGAGGGAGTTGAAAGTCTGTGTTGCCCAGCGACAGCACCAAAACATCACTGCTCTAGAGGAGATCTGCATGGAGGAATGGGCCAAAATAGCAGCAACAGTGTTTGAAAACCTTGTGAAGACTTACAGAAAACGTTTGACCTCTGTCATTGCCAACAAAGGGTATATAACAAAGTATTGAGATGAACTTTGTTATTGACCAAATACTTATTTTCCACCATAATTTGCAAATAAATTCTTTAAAAATCAGACAATGTGATTTCCTGGATTCTTTCCCCCCATTCTGTCTCTCATAGTTGAGGTATACCTAGGATGAAAATTACAGGCCTCTCTCATCTTTTTAAGTGGGAGAACTTGCACAATTGGTGGCTGACTAAATACTTTTTTGCCCCACTGTATATCGCAGGGGAACAAAAAACCGCAATGTCAGTTTTTTTCAATATCGTGCAGCCCTACTGTATGGAGTCCATCATCATTCAACATCTGTTGCTGCACAACTGAATTGAGGACGCGTTTTACCATGCGTATCAAGCGCTCCCAAACACCACCATGATGAGATCCTGCTGGTGGATTAAAACTCCATTCAACTCCAGCTGAAATTAGAGCTCCTTGAATCTTCTCATTATTCAATGCAGCGAGGGCCTCTCTTAGTTCTCTTTCTGCTCCAATGAAGTTGGTTCCATTGTGTGACCTCATATGAACAACTTGACCTCTTCTACTGATGAAACGTCTTATAGCATTTATGCATGTGTCAGTGTCAAGAGAGGGTGCAACCTCCAAGTGAACTGCTCTACTTGTTAAGCAGGTAAATATCACTCCATAACGCTTGCAAGTAGATCTGCCCCTTCTGATTTCCACAGGTCCAAAATAATCCACTCCAACATTGGTGAATGGAGGTAGATCTGGAATAATTCTCTCCTTTGGAAGATCTGCCATTTTTTGCTCCATAGCTCTTCCATTGTAACGTCTGCAAAAGTGGTATGATGATATGATCTTCCTTATGGCAGAGTTAGCACTTGTTATCCAATATTTTCTTCTCAAAGCAGACAGTGTATGGTTTCTACCGCTGTGCCCCAGTAGTTGATGAATGTCCTTGAGGATGAGTGTGGAAATATGCTGCTCTTTGGAGAGGATCAGTGGATGTTTCACCTCCAAAGGCATTACTCCTTTGCTTAGCCTGCCTCCAACTCTTAGTAGTCCATCTTCCAGAATCGGATCCAGCTTGTAGATGGAACTGTGTCTGCTCACTGTTCCTGTTTCAGATGTTAAAGAAGTGATTTCATCCTTAAACCTATGCTGCTGACCGTGGCGTATTATAGCCAACTCAGCTTCCAAGAGATCTTTAGGTGTCAAGATGTGACTCTCCGGGTTGACTTTGAGTTTCAGTCTTTTCACTTGACCAGCTTGTGCAGAGGGATTCAAATCCTTTCTTTTACGACTCAACTCCAACAGAATTGTCTTCAGCCTGAGAAACCAGGCCACCGACACTTTGAGCCTTTTCCAGTATGAGAAGTAAGTCATAAGCTGGTCTGTTGCATAAAGTGATTCATTGACTATGATATTAACCGAGGTATCTTCTCTGACTTCTGGGTCAATCAAATCCAATATGACATCACCGCCATAATATGTAGGCCATTCCTCTTCAGATTGTACAAGAAACGTGGGACCCTCAAGCCAACTGCGGCTTTTCAGAAAGTCAGGGATCTTCATTCCTCTGGATGCAGCATCAGCTGGGCTGTCTTTGGTTCCTACATGCTTCCATTGACATGGTCTCTAAACCTCTCTTATGGTTGTGATCCTATTTGCCACAAATGTGTGGAAACGCTTGTCTTCATTGTTAATGTACTTCAGAACTGAAGTACTGTCTGTCCAAAACACAGACTCATCCAAATGAAGTTGAAGCTCTGATTTTAACATCATATCCACTCTGGCAGCCAGAACAGCAGCTGTTAGTTCCAGTCGTGGAATGGTCACCATTTTTCTGGGTGTAACTCTAGCCTTTCCTAATAGGAAAGCAACATGAACATCACCTTTGCAGTTCAGTAGCCTGATGTAAGTTACAGTCCCGTAGCCATTTTCACTGGCATCAGCAAAGTGATGTAGTTGAGAGTGTATGGGTTCACCGAAGTCCTTTGGCTTCATACATCTGTCCACTTTGAGTGATGCCAACAACTTAATGTCCTCCAACCACCGTCTCCACTGGTGTACGATATCTGGTGGCATGGCATCATCCCATCCACAGCTTCTCCTGAAAAGCTCTTGTTGCATTATCTTGGCTGGCAAAGTGACTGGTGCCAAAATACCCAAAGGATCATACACCGAGCTTGTTGTGGATAGCATGCCACGTCTGGTTAGAGCCTGCTGTTTCATTTCCATCTTGAATTTAAAGGAATCTGACTCGACGCACCAGAGTAGTCCCAAAGCTCTCTCAAGAGGAAGATTGTCTCTATCCAGATCCAGGTCCTTTAGCTCTTTAGCCTTCTGCTCTTCCGAGATTGTCTGCAAAACTGCCCGACTATTGCTGATGCATTTTTCCAGCACAAAACCTCCTCTTTTACAGAGAGCATTAAGATCTTCAACCATTTGTATTGCTGCCTTCTCTGAGCCCAAACCCATCAAACAGTCATCCACATAGAAATTTCACTTAACCGCTTCAACAGTCTTAGCAGAAAAGTCAGACTTGTTGTCGTCAGCAGTTTTCCTTAGCGCATAGCTAGCGCAACTGGGAGAAGAGACAGCCCCAAACAGATGCGCCGTCATTCTGTATTCCTGGAACTCTCTGGTGAAGTCTCCCTCTGGCCACCAGAGAAAACGAAGGACATCTCGGTCTTCTTCTGTGACTTTGACTTGGTGAAACATAGCCCGTATGTCGCCCATGAATGCCACAGGTTGCTGCCTGAAATAAGTGAGAACTCCAAGCAGTGAACTGGTGAGGTTGGGACCTTGATAAAGTACATCGTTTAATGATGTTCCTTTAAATGTGGCACAACAATCGAACACCACTCGGAGAGAACCTTTTCGTGGATGGTAAACACTGTGGATGGGATGTTCCATAATTTTCCACTGCCACAGTGCTGCTGTGTTGGTACCTGTTCAGCATAACCCTTTTCAATCACTCCATTCAGAAAGCTGGCATATTCCTTATGCAACATTGGGTTACACACAAAACTTTTCCTCAATCCAAGTAGCCTTTGCTTTGCCACTGCAAAGTTGTTTGGAAGAAGGACGTCAGGTGTCTTAAGGGGCAACTTCAGGCTGTACCTGTTGTCCTGTAGTGTTGCAGATGTATTCATGATTTCCATACATGTTTGGTCTTCCCTTGACATCTCTTTTTCCTCTGAGGGCTTTTCATTAAAGTCATGATTATACTGACTGCTAAGCATGAGCTCCAATTTGGAAATAGAAATCCTATTCACCACAACAGAAGAAAGCTCCATGTCAACATCGCTGCCATTGCTGCTTCCATGTAAAGGACCATTAATGGCCCATCCCAACATTGTTCTAATAGCGTATGCACTGTAAAAAAAAAACTCGTAAAAAAACAGTCAAAGTACTGGCAGCAGCGGCTGCCAAACAAAAACCCTTAAATAAAAGTAAAATATTTTAACTGAAATAAAGTGAAAAAGCCATTAATTTACAGGAATTGTCCTTAAAGATTTTACAGGAAAATACTGTAATTTTACAGATTTATCCTCTCTTTTTACAGTCAATAACCTTTAATAAAAGTACGGCACTAATACTTCTACGTGCAAATACTCTAATTTTACAGATTTATCCTCTCTTTTTACAGTCAATAACCTTTAATAAAAGTACAGTACTAATACTTTAACGTGCAAATACTCTAATTTTACAGATTTATCTCCTCTTTTTACAATCAATAACCGTTAATAAAAGTACAGCACTAATACTTTAACGTGCAAATACTCTAATTTTACAGATTTATCCTCTCTTTTTACAGTCAATAACCTTTAATAAAAGTACAGCACTAATACTTCTACGGGCAAAAAAATCGTAAAAAAACGGTCAAATGACTGGCAGCAGCGGCTGCCAAACAAAAACCATAACATTTCAGAGATTCTGGTCCTGATGGAGAAAGGTGTTGGTCCTGATGGAGAGAGGTTTTGGTCCTGATGGAGAGAGGTTCTGGTCCTGATGGAGAGAGGTTCTGGTCCTGATGGAGAGAGGTTCTGGTCCTGATGGAGAGAGGTTCTGGTCCTGATGGAGAGAGGTTCTGGTCCTGATGGAGAGAGGTTTTGGTCCTGATGGAGAGAGGTTTTGGTCCTGATGGAGAGAGGTTCTGGTCCTGATGGAGAGAGGTTTTGGTCCTGATGGAGCGCAGCCTCCTGCCAGAGGGGAGGGGGGTGAACAGTTTGTGTCCAGGGTGGGAGGGGTCGGCCACTATCTTCCCGTCTCAGGGTTCTGGAGGCGTGCAGGGCGTGCAGGTCGTGGAGGGATGGCAGACTGCAGTCGATCACCTTCTCTGTAGAGCGGATGACACGCTGCAGCCTGCCCTTATCCTTGGCTGTGGCTGCGGCATACCAGATGGTGACGGAGGAGGAGAGGATGGAGGTGTAGAAGTTCACCATCATCATCTTTGGCAGGTTGAATTTCTTCAGCTGCCACAGGAAGAACATCCTCGGCTGTGCTTTTTTGATGAGGGAGCTAATGTTCTGCTCCCATTTGAGGTCCTGGGCGATGATGATGCCCAGGAAGCGGAAAGACTCCACAGCGGTTACTGGGGAGTCACACAGAGTGGTATACAGGTGGTTTTCCCCACACCAGGTCACCAGATGGTCCATCTCCCACCTGTAGGCAGACTCGTCCCCACCAGAGATGAGTCCGATGAGGGTGGTGTCGTCTGAACTTCAGGAGCTTGACAGACTGGTGACTGGAGGTGCAGCTGTTGGTGTACAGGGAGAAGAGCAGAGGGGAAAGAACGCAGCCTTGAGGGGAACCGGTGCTGATGGTCCGGGGGTCAGAGACGTGTTTTCCCAGCCTCACGTGCTGCTTCCTGTCACACAGGAAGTCTGTGATCCACCTGCAGGTGGAGTCGGGCACGTGCAGCTGGGAGAGCTTGTCCTGCAGCAGAGCCGGGATGATGGTGTTGAAGGCGGAGCTGAAGTCCACAAACAGGATCCTGGCGTAGGTTCCTGCTGTGTCCAGGTGCTGGAGGAGGAAGTGAAGTGATAACTATTAGTAAACCATAATGATGGATGTTATTATCAGCAGCTGCCAATAGATCCCCTACATCTTGTATGATGGACCTTTGAAGCGCACACACACACACCAGTAGGGATGGGTATCGTTAGGATTTTATCGATACCGGTACTGCTTATCGGTATTTTTCGATACTCTTATCGATACTTTTCAATAATTTGGTGCTCAAAATTATAGACATGAATACAAGATGTTATTATATTGTCATTTTCTTGCAGAAATAACTGTATAACTTATACATTAGCTTATTTTCCTTAAAATGGTACATATCATTCAATCTATATTTTCATCTTCAGTTGATGAAATCTTCATTATGTCCCTGTACAATAAGATTTGAGCATTTTGTAATCCAGTGAGGAAATTCAAGACCAGTAAATATTGATTGATTAAACAACACTAAATAAAATTGTAGGGCTTTCTTCAAACTCAAGACTCTCTGCTGCGGTTGTACCTCAAAGACAAAACAATTGTCTGATGATCTTTGTTGAACAAGGTCTGATTGTCCTGTACATGTACAATGTGGGGTATTTTTAAATACTTTACTAAACCACATTCAATATTATGTTAGACACAAGTTAGTTATTACTCACATATCAAAGTCTTTTCATCTGCAAGATGGAAGAATAGCTGGGTGCTGCCTGGAGAGACTGATGAGAGGGACACAGGCTGGTTTCAGCAGCTTTCCACACAAAGCCATCACATATTCTCTTCCATAGTCCTCACTGTCCACTGGTGCTCTGTCAAAAGAGTGAACATCACAAGCTGTCATGTTAACCCTTTGTTACACAACATACAACCAACATGCGTCAAAAGTATGGATGGGTATCGTTTGAAATGTATCGATTCTGATTCCGGTTCTGCTTATCGATTCCGGTTCTTATCGATTCCCCGTTTCGATTCCAAAATTGTAAAATAAAGAGGTCAAACGTTTAGATAACAAAAATATCTTGATTCTTTTAAGCTTTAACTGACATTTTTACAAATAAAAAATATACGTGCAATACAAATGTATTGCAGAATAACTGTGCTTTATTTTAACTGAGCTATGCCTGTGGCCAGCTATTAACAGGCAAACGCTAATTTATTTTACAATCGGGCTTTACATATTAACAGGTGGCTGCTAACGTTAGCTTACAGCTTATTGCAGTGCTGCCCCCACCGATACACTGTGCCTTGTCTTTTTCTTTTTTAGTGTAGTGGAGCCTCACTTTAGAGCGTTTACCCCGATCCATCTTTGGTGTTATGAAGTGACTGAGCTTGTGAACTGTCTACGGGAGGGCGGGGGGAGCCTCGCTGTGCGGCAACTGTGGACCTCTGTCGCCTTTCAGCGCAAGTTACATGATGCCGTTTAAAAAAATTAAGGGCGGTGCCGGCCGTCAGCGAACCGAGCCGTTCTGTGATTCTCCAGAACACACAGATTGCCAGTCCGCCCTTACCCTGTATTCCACCGGGTCACCGCGGCGCAATTGGACCCGGTGGAATACAGGGTCTACCGCGTTTAGGAACCGTTAAGCAGAACCGAAATTGTGTATTTTGTATGGGTACCCGGCATTTTCTTATCGGTTCCCAACCCTAGTCAAAAGTGACCCGAATTAGTTTAAATTGTAAATATCTTTGCAATAAATTACTTTAATCATTCAGGATTCCAGGTATTCCTCAATTAACCTGTTTTTGATCAACACCAATTCTAATTTGTATTTTTCCTTTCTTACTTTTTTAATAAAAATCAAGTTTGTCACAACATGGGTCAAAAATGATCCTATTCTTTTCCTATGTTATTTCATGCATGGCTGAGTGTTTCTTTAAATACATTGTTTTTGATTACCACACATCATTATTTTAATTCGCCCGTTATAATTGATGAACTAAAATAGTTTATACCAAGTGTGATAAAAATGCAAAAGAATAAAGATACTTTAATAATAATTGTGTTAAAAATAATTATTTTAGCAGAGATTTGGACCAAGCATGTATGATGTAGTAATACAACAACTATTTTAGTTCATACACTGTTACATTAGCTAGTCATGTTAGCTTGTAATATATAGAGCAGAGCTAACTAGCAAGTTAGCGGTTAGCAGTTTATGCTATACTAGCTGTTGGCTACTGAACATTAACAAACTGGATTCCGCTGTAAGAAAGCTGTGAAACTTTACATTTAACTTGGCGACAACACTGTGACACACCGCTGCATGTTTATGTGTAATTCTCCCGTGTTGGAGACGAGAGGGTGGGGGCAGCACTGCAATAAGCTGTGAGCTAACGTTAGCAGCCACCTGTTAACCTGTAAAGCCCGATTATCCCACCGGTCGCAACATCTTGCAAGAAACAGCATCTCGGGGCTTCTTAACATTTAACAACCTATTAATGATGCTTACCCACGGGAAGAAACTTACGGGAAGAAACTCAGCTAACTGACGATATTAACCATTTTTACCTAAACGAACCACAAGTCTAACACCAAGCAAATCAGCACTTAGCGAAAACAGCTAACGGGGCTAACTTTAGCTTTAGCACATAACTGGCAAAAGCGATCTTTTCTACTTCATGCTATCTGCACACGTATCATATGAAAGCTGAGATTCCACAGATTCCCTCAAAGTATATGTCTTATCACTGAAAACTCACTGAACTAGAAGAAGAAACGTAACCGTAAATAAAAAAGTAAACTTTCAAAAACTAAGGATTATCTAAATACATGTTAATCTCCATTACAGTTGCAGGACTCACCTGATCTTAAGTCTTCCATTCTCTGTTGACGTCCCGCTAATCATATTAAACGGGTAGAAATAAAATATCAGTCCAAAAACTCCTGGAGCAGACAGAGTGAGCAGCTGCGCATGGAGACCTGATGGAGACCCGCTCAAACTTCTTCTTCTTTGGTGTTTTTTGGCGGTTGGCAAACCGACCAGCTCAAACTGACGTGGGTGTTTCAAATTTGAACGACAGGCACGGACATTTCTCATTGGCAGGTTTCTTCGATGACGTTTATATTAACCAATCACATTAAAAGCAACATGTGAAGTAGTCAATTGCAATTTGTTTCTGTCAAAAGTAAAAATATCTCACATACTCACATAATGCGCAGAATTAAGTCATTTAATAAATGAAAGTAACTGAAATAAATCATGTATATATATGTGTGTGTGTGTGTGTGTGTGTGTGTGTGTGTGTGTGTGTGTGTGTGTGTGTGTGTGTGTGTGTGTGTGTGTGTGTGTGTGTGTGTGTGTGTGTGTGTGTGTGTGTGTGTGTGTGTGTGTCATAGATGGTGTGTGTCCTTGTTTACAAATCAAATGTATTTCAAACAAGGACTACCTGAAGAATGTCTCTATGTTCAATTGCAATAAATGTAATGAATTCACCATGCACAGTCCACAAAAATGCAATATCAACCCCCATACCCCCAGTTCAGTGCTTCTCAAAGTGTGGTCCGTGGACCACTGGTTTTATAATTCTAGATAAAACTATGTGTTTTTTGATATTTGTGGAGTTAGGTGGTCCTCGAGTGTCTTTTTATTGGTTAAGTGGTCCTTGGTGGTCCTTGATGGTCCCTGTTGTGTTCGGGTCAAATCTGACCGATTGACTACTTTCATCAATCATAAGTAGACAGTAGACATATGAAAATCGAACATATGAAATCGCTGATCACCACTTTCATTGAATTTTGGATGATTTAGTCAACTTTGTAACACCCATGGTGTTCCCGGTCAAAGAAAAGGAATTAGTAACCATCCGGATCAGATAAAACACACACACATACACACATACACATAAACACACACACTAGATGTGTTCCCCCCCCCCCCCCCCTTATGACACAAACACACACAGTTTATGGCGAGTACGGCAAATACAAGTTGTAACAAGCAGTAGCGCTGAGCAAAGTGACTAGAAGGCAACCACACACTTGTAAAAAAAACACACTTTATAAAGTCAGGCAACACTAACCAGGCTTCGTGTGATTCTATTTATTTGTACCTTACTTTGACCATCCGTTCGCTGTTATTGATCATTGTGGAGATATACAGTGCAATAAGCTTCTTAGTGCAATAAGAAGCTACAGGGACGTTAATCTACGTCGGTAATATTGACTTTATTTAATACAACATTTACGGTACAAGATTTAATCATACAGCCCATGTAGTATAATATTTTACAAATGATGAATTACAGCAAACATGTGCAATATATCCATTATTACAGCTCCGTGGGATGGCCGTAAGGGGTCCATTCTTATTGTGCATCCATGGGTAAAGATCATAGATAAACGCATGTAGTACTGAACACATAACATGAACGTGCCGGGCGTTCATAATGCCGAGGGAAATAACTCTCAGAATAACGTTTTACAACTTGATGTCCGAATGTTTTTAACAAGGGCTATAGGCCTACTGGGTAGTTTATTTAGTTTCAAAACAATTATCCAACGATTTACAGACCACTCTTTCCCAATGTAAGTCAATAGGAAAAAGTGTTTCCGGGCCCAGCAACCTAACAGAAGTGTAGTACCGCCGTTTGGCCACATCGAATATTTTCCTCTGAGTCCGGCACACTTCCTGGGGGCTTTTTACAGCAGGCCAGGGGGTTCATTTCACAACGGGGGTGCATAATTTGACACAACACCGGTACTGGAGGAGTGAAAGGCCTGAGCCAGAGGGTGTTTCTCAATGTAGAGTACGCTTGCTTGGTAGCACATGTCTTCCGAGTCACTTGCTTCAGAAGCGAGGCAAGAATACTTCCTGGCATTCGGAAAACGAAGAGTGGAACAGGCGAGCAAGTGTGCAGGTGTGCTTCATATGAGAGGCCCCGCCTTACAATTTCCACCACAGATTTGGGGAAATTGGTCCGTGCGCATTGTGGGGATTTTAAGACGCGGAGTCTACACATATGCAGCCTCGAAATTTCTCCCTACGAAGTACGCCGGGCTCGGTATAATTCCAAGTATCCTGGACATTGGAACAGTACTTCGGCGGGACTCGATGACGTACGTGCTACTTGGCCGTCGGCTGAAGTCTTTGCGGTGTGTTCCAGTGCGACTGTTGGCCAAGACGCAGGAGACGTGAGGCGACACAGCAGTCGTGTTCCGTCGGGACGTGTTCTTTGGTGTCAGCTCGGTGTGTAGGGGCCTTAAGACGTGTGTGTTTGTGTGTTGTTTTTTGTGTCTCTTCCTGCTTCCATTAAGAGTGATTAATGCTGTTTATAATCAATGACCACAGTCCGTCATCATGGCCTTTCTTATTACATTAATGAACCGAATGATCTCTAATAACTGTCTCATTATCAGAGTGACTCACGGTACCTGCTGAAAGAGAAGGAAAACACGTCATGTGATCTCTGACATCATCACTGTCAGAAACTGAGAACATCTGGACGATAAATCATAAGAAAACATGGTGTAAGATGTGTGTGCGTGTCTCTTGCATAACAAGTCCCCGATGCATTATCTGTCAGATACAGTCCCTTTATGATAAGATATCTCACTCACACACACACACACACACACACACACACACACACACACACACACACACACACACACACACACACACACACACACACACACACACACACACACACACACACACACACACACACACACACACACACACACACACACACACTCTCTCTCTCTCTCTCTCTCTTTCCCAGCAACCTAACAGAAGTGTAGTACCGCCGTTTGGCCACATCGAATATTTTCCTCTGAGTCCGGCGCACTTCCTGGGGGCTTGGGTGTGCACATAGAAAAAATTAAAATGCCCAATCATGGTTGAGTTATTTCAAATGTATCATTTTTCATCTGTCCATCAAATATCCCAACTGCCATTTCACCTCTGAATGCTGTGGAGACTGGATGTGTCTGCGGAGGAGAGTCAAACACTAAGTTAATACAGGTAAGTTATACACAAACAAAACGTTTTTAACAAAGTGAGCAGATATACTGTCATAATGTGAGCAAGCTAGGGGTCTAAATAAATATGTTTTAACTTAAATAAATATTTTTTGCCAATGTTGAACAGCTAACTATTGTTTGAATTTAGCTGCCTGGATGACAATTATTTTCCTTTAGGCCGTTCTTCTTCTTTTTTATTATATTTATTTTAACTTAATGTAGCTTACACTCTTTTCTGTGACCGTCATTCTTCAATCGGCATTATATTGATAGCATTAGCAGGCTAATCTAAATGTAATCTAGCTACTTTGGCTAGGTTTCATTGTTCGGCCAGACGTGGCGGGAAATTAAGTGTGAGTGAGAAGACTGACAGAGGCCGCCTTAATATACAGTCTCTTACAGTGCAAATAAGTAACTCAGCACGAAAGTTATTTATTAGTAGTAAGTGTACACTACAGTTGACCTGTTTCTGACTAAAAACACAAGCCACTACTCTATACTTGCAAATATTATATTGTGTAGAAGGGAGATTTCATATCTGCCTCTTGTCGCTATGGCAGTTGTGTATGTGAGACGCAGCGTCACTCAGGCACGTCAGGCCTTCCCTTCCGATGATTTGATTGGTCGGAAGGGAAGGGCCAGCGAGCTTTCCTTCCAACCATTCAAATCGTTGGAAGGGAATGACTCTGAAAAGTCTTAAGAGCTGTGTTGATCATCAGATTTAGCATGCAAAGCTAGAAGTGTTCCCCCCCCCCCCCCGCGTGGTTCTATTAAGCATATGAGCAGGGGTTACATTGACCATAGGACGATGCTCTGACGTCATCACCCTCGCAAAGTTAAAAAAAAAACTATATGTTAAAACTTTACTTTACAGATCTCTGTGACCGGATACAGTTTTTCAGCTTAGTGAAAGTGTGTCTGCTCCGATCAGGAGCAGGTGATGATTCAATCGTTTACAGTAAAATGTACAGCATATTGGCCATAATCTCGCAGCCCTACAAATGTACTGAGATTTCCACACAAATGTTCTTTAGCAAGTGTGCAGAGCAATTTTGATTTAAAATATAAATGTGAAGGTTGGATATTTGTAAACATTTTTGTGTATACATAAATAATTTAAGATGTAAATTAATTCCAATTTATCTATAGTACTTTCTATTTTTATTTTGTCATTTGGTGGCATCAATGTGTGCATTTGATACAGATAACGGAGCAGTTGCTTAGGGCCTCATATACAGCATAGCCCTTAAGGTCAAATCATGAGATCCCAAACCTCCAGAGCCCCCCCACATATCAAATCCCAATGTAACCCCTGCATATGAGTCAATATCAGCTTAAGATATGAAAATAAACTCCTCAGCCTCTGTATTAAATGGGGTGTAATTAGTTTAAGAATTGAATTAAATATAGAGTTTCTGTCAATAATGAATGTACATTTTAACAACTTATTAGTTTTGTTTTGTATTTCACATGATGATTTGGAACCTCTTGTTTTGCAGACTCTTTTTCTGAAACATTGAATGCTTTTCTTTTCTTGTTACAGGTGCATGCAGATATTAAAAGCTGATTGCCACAGCGGGTCTCCGTGAAGCAGGTAGAATAGCTGAGTGTTCCAGCAGTGGGCTACAATGGAACATGTTACGTCAAACTTTGATTGCCGCTCATGTGGTATCACTCTGAAAACTGTTAAGAGCTATGTAGGTCATCAGATTTTGCATAGACATGAAGCAAACACGTACTACCCATGTTGCTTCATAGACTGCAAACAAAAATTCATGAAGTACACTGCCTTAAAATCTCATGTATATCGTTCTCATAACAGACGTGTTTCACAGGTAGATGATTCACATAGATCATTTGTATGTGAGGATGTGAATTGTAAGAAGCAATGCACAGATTTACAAGATCTTCTTGCACACCTTAAAGTACATATGAGTAAGAATGAGTTAGTACATTGCCCATTCAACAATTGTAACAAGGCCTTCAAAGTGAAGTCGTCATTTACAGCCCATGTTTCAAGAACACACAGACATGAAAGTGATGTAAATACTAGAGTAACATTCTCTGAGCCATCTGCGTCATCTCAGATTGTGCCCAATGAAAATGAAACTAGAATGGCCCAAAGTGAAAGTCAGTCTCAGGTTAGAGAGGATACTGATTTAAAGTCTTTGTATATGAGATCTCTGTGCCTGTTAACTGTTTACAGGTAACAGCCCACTAACTGCAAAGACATTTATGGTTGCAGTGGACCAAGTTATCGTCAACGAGCAGCTTCCCATCTTTACCAAAGCCTTACAGTTCATGTTCTGCTCATATTATGTGCAAAACATTGACTATCCTGTGGAGATTGCTGCTACACTTGAGTTCTTGCAGAGGTACGTATTCAGCAGGAGTGTAATGTAAAGACAATTCTTTAGCCTATGTTGTCTAGAATTTCTTGAAACAACATGGTCTTTGTCTTTACTTCCTCAGACTTCTTGACTCTGAAATGACATAAAACATGTCATTTCAAACTGAATTGAGAATTTTCAAATATAATCCAAGTAATCAAACAGAAGCTTTAAAATAGTGAAATGTATTTGTTTCGTTACAAAATCATTTATTTCCATTGTGTTAACAGTGATTGACATCTTAAAGAGCAACTTGCAGGTTATTTGTTTTGCTACATTTATGCTTAACCTTGCCTGAAAATTATACCGCGGATTGGGCAGAGAAGGAGTCCGAGAAAGTTGCTCCCCCATGTGACGTAATGACGCGTTTGACGTTAAAAAAAGCTGGTTTTAGTAGCAGAGCTCAAAACGGCTCCTTTCCCTCTGAATTCCTGCCAGTAGTTTGTAGTTGGTTTGAGCGGTTGTGATTTAGTGAGCTGGTAATTTTACATTTTATTTCACCATTTGTAATCATGGTGAGCTGGAGTTTGTGCAGGTTGCACAAACTCCAGCCTGTCAGGACATCGAGTCCACAGTTTCCCTAACAGGAAAATGACCGGAGCTAGCTTTCGTTCCTGGGTGCGTTGTGCATCCACCTCCCTGCAGCACATACTCTCCACAGCTGAAGCCTATCAAACAAAACGTTTATCAGGAAACCGTATTACATCTCTCTCCCCCCCTTCGCTCCTCTCTCTCTCCCCCCCCTTCACTCCTCTCTCTCCCCCCTCCGGTACACAGCACCGTAAGACATAGGCCCCGTCTCAGGTCGGTTAAATGAAATCCTTGCTTCCCTCACTTGCGTCGTTTCCCTGTGTTTAGTCCCTCCCACCAGGGAAGCATGGAGGGACGCAAGGAAACCACGAGAAGCAGGGAAATGAGTTTTAAGAGCAATGGGACGTCCTTTCCTCCGGAGCGTCACGTGAAGCGACGTCCGTTTGTGATGACGCCGCACAGCTGTTCGTCTGACAGCAGCCAGCTCTGTCCCCGTTATTTTCACAAACACCCCCCCTACTCATTTACTGACACAAACATTTGTATCATCTGTTGCAGACCCCAATAAATAAAATCAAATAAGAACTCATTCTCAAAAAAGATAAACGCCATTCTTAAAATGTATAAACGAACAATAGTTTGATTAATATTGATTCGAGTGCACAATAGAAATAAAATAATTGAGAGAAGAAAAAGAGATTATTATCTATCAAAACCCAGTTAGATTAACATTCATTGGATTGCACACTTTGTTTGTTTGTGTGGATATGTAGCACATTAACATTTTAATAGCACTTAATGACTGACTGAATGGAAATGACAATAAATGAAAATATAAAACGAAAAAAGCGATCATGAAAATGTTTCCAATAAATGAATAAAATGATTTTTGACCACTTTGTTTTTCAGATATATCACATATTTGTAACTAAATGATACTTGAATTGAAACAAAACACAGTTTAAACTGAGGAGTGACTCTCGTGAGTTTCATTTATTTTCTTCACTCCGCTGGGGTACTGCTCTCATGTCAAGAAGCATGAGATCAGTGCATGCACTGCCTCGTCCAATCAGTGAGCGATACAAAGTAAGGGGGCGGGGCGAGTGTCTGAGGATTTCATCGAAGGATGGTCTGGTGGTTCCTCCATTATCGCTCCTCCATTATCGCTCCTCGATCCTCGGTCCTCCGGCAGAAATAAGAGCCATGGGACGGTACTCAAGATGGCGCAGACAAATCAACTTCCGGTGAGACCGAGGAGCGAGGAAATGAAAATAGTCGACCTGAGACAGGGCCACAGTGTGGAGTTGCATTAGGTAACGCTGTGGTGGCTGTACTGCTCCAGCCGTCTCCTTTGTGTTTGTTTGTTTCCCCCTGTCTGTGTTTGTGTGGGCGTGGTGGCTGTCACTCCTGGCTCAACCTCCACTCACCTGCTGCAATCAGCTGTGCACCCTCCCCGACTACACACCTGCTTTCCATCAAGCCATTTACAACGACATATCAACGGAGGCTCCACAACTTTTCTCCGCCAGATCGTTGTAAAACCACAGTGGTATAACTTCAAGGCTACTTAGCATTATAGCTATTTTCTCATACCTGGATGTTTTAGCGACGCGAGATGCGGCTGATACTTGCGCATTAGTTTCTGTTATGGATCAGTATCAACAGTCCTGCCAGTAACGTTACTATATTATCAATACTACTTTAGTTATAGCCTGATATATGATAGCTAACTTTACAATGTTGTGATGTGACTGACGTTAGCTAACATTAACTGTAGCTAACGCCGGTCACTGACAGCTGCCCAGCTCTCCTCACACCCAGACCCGGCGCCATGGGCGGGCCCCATGGGGCCGGGCCCGCCCATCCAGGATTTGGGCCCGCTGTTTTAATCAGGGCTGAATACCACATTTTTATTGTTTTATTATTATGTTTATTGTTGTTATTTGTAGGGCTTTGTCCTAATATTTATTTTTGTATTAGTTTAATATCATTTTTTTTATTTTGCTAGGAAATTCTGAATGAAAGGCTGCGCGCAAGACTGGTTTTTCGCTGGGTTGAGTCGTGTGGGTTTTTGAGTGAGATGCGGCACAGCAGCCTGTCAGTTAGTTTACTCTTGCTAGTGGTTCACGAAAGGAATATGGCAACTCAGCGCAGATGCAGGCACATTAGAAGAAACCAGTTAGGCCTACGTTACCAACGAGCAAGCAAGTCAGCTGGCAATCAATTATATTTTGAAGAGAAATGTACTCTCAAGCCGGCTCTCTCACAAACTCCTGCTCTGCGCAAGCAGACCGCTGCACAGGCTCTCTGCTTCGCTCAATCTCTCTCTCTCCCTCCCTTTCTCTCCATCGCTCAACCTCACTCCACCTCTCCACCCTGTGTGCGCTCAAGTTTGCCTGCGTTACAAATGTGCCACAAAACCAACCAATGGATACATAAGACCGTCAACAGACTTATGGCAACCTAAAACCCCTCTCTTTCAACAATTCACGAGCGCCTCCCCCCCCCCCCATTGACAATTCAGATTTCCCGGGAAATGTAAGTGTCGTGGTGGGCCCGCCCTGGTAAATCAAATGCCCGCCCAGAGACGTATGTCTGCCGCCGGGTCTGCTCACACCACAGCTCCATTTCTCTCCGATGGTCGTTATTTCTTCTAATCCTTGGCTCCTGGTCTCTTGGACGCCTAGCAGGCTCATAATTATATGGTTTTGGTCCGTCATATGCATTCGAATATTTATTTTCAACCTCTTCTGTGTCAAAACCATAGACTGTATATATAAATGGACGTAGGGTCCGTGACGTCACCCATAGGATTCTGCAGAGTTGCCGTGAAGCCTGTCCTTCGCTGCAAACATCGCTGCTACAACCCGTTGCTGCAGATACACGCTTTACAATATCAGGAAGATTCGTCCCCAGCTGACCCAGAAAGCCACGCAGGTTCTGGTCCAGGCTCTCGTCACCTCACGCCTAGACTACTGCAACTCCCTCCTGGCTGGTCTACCTGCATGTGCCATCCGACCTCTGCAGCTCATCCAGAATGCAGCTGCTCGTCTTGTCTTCAACCTTCCAAAATTTTCCCACACCACTCCGCTCCTCCGCTCCCTTCACTGGCTTCCGGTAACTGCTAGAATCCACTTCAAGACAATGGTACTTGCGTACCATACTGCGAATGGATCTGGCCCTTCCTACATCCAGGACATGGTTAAACTGTACACCCCAGTGCGTGCACTACGCTCTGCATCAGCCAAACGACTCGCTGCACCCTCGCTGCGAGGGGGACCCAAGTTCCCATCAGCAAAAACACGTGGGTTTGCTATCCTGGCTCCAAAATGGTGGAATGAGCTCCCCATTGACATCAAGACAGCAGAAAGGCCTGCACATCTTCCGGCGCAGACTGAAAACTCATCTCTTTCGACTCCACCTCGAGCGATAGAATTACTAACAAAGAACTGCTAACAGAGCACTTATATACTAATAAAGGACTGGCTTATCTATAGCCAGTTGAGTAGCACTTGAAATGTTTGGCTCGATGAAACCTGATGTACTATATGATTTCTGTTTTCTTCAAGGTTGTGTCTTCCTGGTCGAATGTACTTATTGTAAGTCGCTTTGGATAAAAGCGTCAGCTAAATGCAATGTAATGTAATGTAATGAATCCCTTAGTAGGCGGAGTCGGCTACTAACGGCTCGACAGTGACGTCAGAGTCTAACTCCCGCCTGCTCCAAATAAGGGCAAAGAGGCGGGGCGGAGCCGGGGCGGGACCTGCTGCCAACGAGCGTGACGTTCCAGACCTAGCTCAGGCTAAGAAGCTAAGCTAACATGCTCTCAGTATTAAGGTAACAACCTATGCTAACAACACAGTCTATGCTAACAACCCAGCTTGCGGTCACTGCTTCTCGTTCCCGGCATATTCTGAAGGTAAGATACCCTGTAACTTTACAAAACTTGTCCTTTTGATTTAAATGTTCTGTAGTGGAAATTTCATTTTCACGTATATGCTTAAACCAAATGCTTCTTATAACCTTCTCTGTGTCTACCTATATCATTTCCTGAGATGTGCTGTCTTCTTCTCTTCAAGGCCACACAGCTGATTGTTTAGAGAAGGGTGAGACTCACACAAAGTCTAAACAAGAACGTCCCTGGTTCTGAGAACACTAGCTACAGCTCAAGGACAGGGGTCTAATAACAATGAGACCTTGTGAAGACAGATGTCTGAACTTTCCTCCCTTTATTTCTGTATATAAGCTTGGCTATTTTATTCCCTCTTTGCACACTCTCTCAGATTATTCATACTCTGTGAGACCTGTGTCTCTGTGTTGCATTTTTTATGTTGTTTGAAGCTTCAAACAAATTAACCAGAAAGACAACTCTGTTTGTTTCACCATTTATTTGTTTAACCACTCTGACTTGTACTCCCGAGTATTGAGCTTAAGATTTGAACCTACACTATACAATTGTTTTTTAAGTGCTTCACCGTTTTTCAAATATAAAATGTCATTTGTAACTAAACTTTGTAAACTAGCAGAGATATGGCCAGTGTTGCGTGAATTAAATTTAATTAATGAAATATTACTGTAGAAAAAGAAAGGTGCTTTTATATTGATTAAACCATTTTTATTTCTTTCAGCATTAAGAAAAAAGAAGATGGCAACCTCCTCCACGCCAAACTGCACAACCTGTAAGTTGATGGTCCTGGCTTTCTTTACATGACTTCAGATGGTTGACATTACACACAAACATACTATACATATATGTATATATATATACATGTGTGCACAATTGTAGATAAACAGCACACAGTATATAAATATATATATAAACTGTGTGCTGTTAATCTGTTTTTTGAGGTTTGCTCTCTTGTTACTTGTAACCATACAGGGTGATTTCATAGTTATTTTGTATGTTATTGTCAAAGGAACAAAATGAGCAACCCTTTATACTTAATTTGATATTCCTCATTATCTGAAGCATTTGTTACTCTCATTTATTTTCCTCCCATAGTGACTGTATGGATAATCGGAGACAGCTATGTCCGGCGTGGAGCCCAGAGAGCTACAGAGACCATCGGCAGCAACCTTGGCCTCAACCTGCGCGTCTGCTGGTTCGGTTGGGGTGGACTGCGCTGGAGAGGTGTCCTCCCCTTCTTTTCCAACTCCCTGCGAGGAAGAGCAGCCCCGGATGTCCTCCTCATCCACTGTGGCGGCAATGACTTGGGGGATGTGCCCAGTGTTCAGTTGCTGAACCAGATGAAGTAGGACCTGCACCAGCTTCACCATCGGCACCCTGGCATGAAGATCATGCTCTCCCAGATCAACCAGAGGCGCCGGTGGAGGGCTGGTGCAAATCCTGTCAAAATTGACAAGGCCCGGAAGTTTGTTAACCGTGTTATGGCTACTTTTGTTCATAGCCTAAATGATGTCATTGTTGACCACTCCAACATTAGACATGACAGTCCTGGGCTTTTTTTTGCGAGATAGAGTTCATTTCACCCCTAGGGGAAATGATATTTTTTTAAAGTCACTAGACAATTGCCTGAAAGACCACCTCCAAAGACTGTGAACTGCTAAAATGTCAGTATCACTGTTTTTGGATTTGGACTTTAGAGTATGTATTCTAAGGCCCTTGCTAAGCCCAGACTGTCATGGCTAATGTTGAGTTAGATATTACATCTGTAGCCATAACACTGTTAACATGGCTGCTCTTCCTCTTCCCCACATCCCACCCCCCCTCTCTTCCCCCAATGGACTCTGTAGCTCTCCAGGCCCATGCTGGGCATGGCTGTCTGTCAAACCTTTTATTTTGTATTTGTTATGATGTTTTTTGTTATTTTATTTGTTAAAATAATTCTGTATTTATGTAAATATGAAAATAAATTACATTCATATTTTCACTTCTTTTGTCTACTGCTTACTGAAAATGTTAGCTATCACATCCAAATGGGACTATCAAATGAAAGGATAAGCTTACCATACAATACAGAAAACATTACACATTAAGGCTCAAATCTTTTCCCAAGCCGTAGCAGTCTGAAAAGAGTCCCAAGTTTAAAAACACAAAATCTTGACAATGAATACTACGCTGTCATTTATCAGTGACAATGAAAACAACAAGAAGGTCTCCCCTAATCCCATGTATTTTGGCATCAAATATGTCATAAGCATACCATAGAATGTAATTATGAAGTGCAATACCCACAATCCCTACAGGGTTGTAACGTCACAGAAGATAATACCTTTTAGAGAGTTTCAAAATTGTTCAGTATGCAGATAAATATTTGTTTTACAATAGAAACATTTTTCTCCATAAATGTTCCCACATGTTGTGAGCATCAACTTTAAATCTTTTGTCAACAAATAAAAAACATCTTAATTTCCTTTACGACAACATTTTGTTTATAACACCACTACATTAACAATAAGCATAGGAAAATGATAAATGTCAACATTTAAGATTGTGCTTTTACTCTTTATTTAATCAGATCTATTTCACATTGAAAATGTGATAAATACACAAGCCACATTGAAAGTTACATCTTGCATTTTATGAAAAGTAAAGGTTTCGAATCATTTTATGACTTAAGTACACTAGAAAATAAATTAAAGATGTGCAACAACTGTATCAGTAATTAAAATGATAGAACTTATGTACAGGGTTGGGAGGGCTACTTGCCAAAAACACAACCAGTAACTCAATGTGAGTATCAAGATATAAAAGTAACTTTATTTTTCTTTTGGATTACCTCAATATCAAATGCAATGCAAATAAACACAGGAGAGAAGAAATATGAATATGATTTTTTTACTTAAATGTATAATATAATACCATAAAGCAGATTCAGGGAGTAGGTGTATAGATTCACAATTAAAGTATTAGCCTACAGAACAGTACCGCTTCCAGAGAAGAGATACAATTTGATCATTTTACAACAAACACTATATGCTCTTTTTAGGTTTTGAATAAGATTGTAATCCTGAGTTTCCCTATTATTAAAAAACGTCAAACTAATCCGATTACATCTTTTCCTACGTAACTAAGGATTACACTTTTCCTTTTTTTCTATACGATCTTGATTCGTGTTAGATGTAATCCATTACTACCTAAGCCAATAAAAGTCATAACTTTTGGAAAATTGTCTAAAGTTATAAATTATGCCTTCAATCTCTTCACGTGGAGAAGACATCACATTGGCCGAGGCGTTGCAACTTCCCTCAAGCGTCCTACATGAAAGAAAGATCACATGTTAAAAATGTGTGCACAAACTATTCAGTATGACCCGTCTTAGTTTAAAGCCCAAGTGTAAGAGTGAACAGAGGCGCAGTCTGCCTGGTTTTCCAATTTGTTTTGTTTGTTGGCTGCTGCTACCCAAACCTAACATCCTCACAAGCATTGACTGTTGGAATGTCATTATGCTCCACATGTGGAACAAAGGCTTCTTCAGGTGTGTCTTGTATCATAATGATATTGCTCTGATCAGCAGCAAGACTGTTTTCACCACTACCATGGTCTACATCTGCAACCTCCTCCTTGCTATTAACAGTCGAACTAGGACTGTCACTTACCTCGTCATTGTTACTCACCCTGTTTTTCCTTCTAGGCTGTTGTTCTTTGCCATTGGTGAAATAGAAAATGGTGGGCACTGCAGTGTTTTTCAGGCATCTCCTTACCTAATAAAATAATAAACAAAAACACATAAAATAACTTTTTGAGGTCTGTAGATATTCAACTTTCTTTGAATAATGTTGTTTTAAATTTAAGAGTGCATTATAAAAGACAATAGAGAGCCAACATGTTAACTATGCAGTTAATCCATTCAACAATTACGTGTTTCCAAGATTCAGATTCAAAGGATTTATGTCATATGCACATAGGCTACAGTGTAGGAATGGCAATGAAAATCATCTGTCCTGAGCTCCTCCAACAATGCAACATAGTTATATAAAACAATAAAAGAAATTCAAAATTAAATTAAGAATAATAAATTAGTGCAGGCAGAAATCTATATACACGTAAATATAATAAGACATATGCAAGAACAGAATGTAAAGATAAATATTGTATAGTAAAATGAAATTAAATCCTTTTTTTTTTACAGTGATAGCTGTTAAGATAAATAAGTTATAAGATGACAACAGATGAATGAATGTTGCTATTAAAATAATGTAAAAAAAGGTAATATAATTCATCTGTTTTTAACATAGAGTATGGGGGGAAATGGCAATTCTCTATCTATGATAAAGAGTCTTTGCATAAATTGAAGAGAAATGTGATGGTTTGCAAAAAAATCGATTTCTATGTTTCTATACTTAACTGGCAAAATCTTAATTTGGCCTTTAATCAAAAGAACATTACTCATCACTGATGTGCAAGCTGTGCCATAACAATTATTTAGCATTGTATGATGTATAACATGTATTTAATTAGTAACAACAATTTACACTCACAAATGGAACCAAGTTATTTAAAAAGGATCTGTACCCATGAGTCCGTGCTGAAGTGATGACTCTCAAAGTGTTCACTGCACAGGCGAGAAGAAACGTTGGGGGTCCATTTATTCCTCCGGATGTTCAGCACCCACTGGTCCAGCCTGTCTGGATCACCTAAAGGAAACCTTTATTCAAAAATACATGAAAACCGACCCAAAGACAACAGGAGGGTTAATGCCATATTCTCTTAATAAGCATGAACAACTTTTACAAATATTTCTATATAGTCTGTGTTGGTAAATGTAATCTAGGTTGCACATTTCCTGCTGAAATACATGCATGGGCCTACCAAGTTACTGCGTGGCACTTTGGTTTTGATAAAACAGTGTAGTTCCACTATATAAACGTTACATTCATAATCAAACGAGACAATATGCAAGATAAATAGCTATTTGTTGTTATTCTTAATGCTTGTCATTCACACGTTAAGAAAATAAAATAAGTACCGATACATAGCAGAACAATTGTGGCGATGTTCAGCTTAATAAGCCTTGTTCAACATCATTTCTTTAGCTAATACTATAGAAGGCTGCAGGCGAACCAATTCCGCGTTTCGCTGCATTCCTTGATCTCCAGTTATAACGCCGGGCTCCGCCGCTGGCCGAAGCTAACGGAGCCGCAAAGGGCTAGCTACGGCTCCGGTTAGCTTCGGCGGCGGACTCCGGCGGCCACCACTGGGATAATTGGGTCCCCTTTTAACATTTGCTCCCATTTAGCATTATGGGCGTCATAGCCATAGACTATAAAAGTCTTACCCAA
This sequence comes from Pogonophryne albipinna, assembly GCA_028583405.1. Taxonomy (NCBI): domain Eukaryota; kingdom Metazoa; phylum Chordata; class Actinopteri; order Perciformes; family Artedidraconidae; genus Pogonophryne; species Pogonophryne albipinna. The sequence continues at coordinate 16,032,494 of CM053248.1, read as the reverse complement.
GGCTGAATCATAAACTAAACTATATATATACACATGTATAAAGGGTTACGTCCTTAGCTGGCTAATAAGCTACATAACAAGCTAAGCTAACAAGCACACAAACACCTGCTAACGGGGTTAACATGTATAATATTATCATTTTACTCACCGAAAAAAGCTGAGAGTAGACTTCTTGGAAGTTCTGTTAGTACATTCAAGCGCACAGCACGACATTTTAATTGTCTGGTATTTGTAACAATATTCCCACAATCACCACGAACACGGCTAAAGCTAAAGGGTCAAGTACAGTACTATGACTAACTAACGTTGTAGCCTCTATGGTTGTAGCCTAGCAGAGTGGACAAGTTGCTGTTAGCTGACAGTGAGGCATGTACGTGTCCATCAAAGTGACCACGCCCTAATGTATGCAAAAACTTTAAGACCTAATATAAATAAAAGGGTCGTGTTAGAAAACAATTCACTCACAGATCCATAATCATGAAGGTGGAATCTAACTATATCGATAATAAAAATGTATGGAGCCAGGGGTAGAAACATGTTTTTTTCTGCTGTAAAGTTGGGCATTTTAACATGGGGTCTATGGAAATTGCTCCTTTCTGCAGCCATCGCCTATCGGCCAATATATGAACTGCAGTGTGTGGCACTTCCGTATTGGCGTCCCGGCTCTTCCCCAGAGTTTACCGCTTGGTCAAAACTAGCATTGTGATCCATGTTTATTCATAGGTTAGACCGGCCGCTCTCCCCATGTCACGTCACACGCGGGAGTCACGTGGGGAGGCTTTTTTTATGCGGAAGTAAAAATGTCTTACAAAAACGACGCCAGATGTCACTGTAGTGTATATTTATGTGTATATTTTTGGGAAAATCTAGAGTATACATCATTTTCCTACACATTTATTCACTGGTGTGTCTAACCTGCAAGTTGCTCTTTAACATCCTTTACGATCTGAGATTTGTTTTTGCAACTCAAATTGTTTACTTTTTTTTATAGGAGTTTTAATGCCAGAACAGGTTATCACTTTAAATCTCACACTTGAACATTCTTTTTCCAACAGATGCATCTTCAAGATCAATCCCGACAAGGGGACCAAAGTGAAGAGAAAGGAAAAGGGGCGCCAGCATGCAGTCAATCCAAGGGTGCTGAGTCTGATCACCAAAATAGCTAATTTTGAGTGGACCGAATAAAAAGTCATCACAATGATGTGAACTACAATCTGGATGATGTTGTTTTTGTTTTTTTCAAAATCGTTTTTTTTTGTTTTTTGCTGACATGGCACGTTCAGCACATTATATAAAAGTACAGGACAGTTTGTCTGTTGGATGATAGTTTTATCTTTAGTTTAGTTTTCCACTTTCTTATTCAATTCCACAAATTACATTGAGTCCAGTGAAGTGTTCCTGAATGTTGTTCATAATATATGCCTTGACTTCACATGGTTTGAATTTGACAGAATAAATACCACAAATGTGGATTGAACTCTGTCCTGTCTTGTTTGTTTTCCTTGTGCTAAAAAAAAAGTAATGTAATTTAGCTTACACCATAGAAATATATGGGTGCAGCACTACAGCTTGACAATTAAAGTCAATTTAACATTACAAACTGAGAAGGTCTGAGGGGGGGTCAAAGGTAACAGACGGTCAATGCTTGTTTTTGTCCCTGCAGAGATTTCTCCACTTTCTCTGATTTTTTTTTTTTAAATGATGAGATAAGGTATAGGACTTAATTCATCCCGAAATAAATGGTTGTGCCAGAGTTACACAAATACAATAAACACAGCAGCATAATAAGCTGTACACTAACAGTGCAGTAAAAAGAGCAATTCAATAACTACAGGAAACATAGTCATGTAAATATTAACATTATTTAGTACATGATAAATTATATTGACTCAGACTGTAGATGTTGACAATATAGTAAGTTAGGAATTTCATGAAAACATTTATTTACTTTTGTTTCAACATTGGATATTTTGTGTTTGTGGTGGATTCAATCGAATATAGAGAAAATTATTTATGTTAAAATGTTTTACTTACATTTTACGTTTTGTTTTGTTTACCTTCAAATTACAAAGAAATATCTTAATGTCTTATAATAGTAATACACTTTTATATTACGAGTTACATATTTAATTACAGATAATACTTTTTATTTTACGTACATCTGCATGTATTTTCTGAAAGTGCAAAAATACTGTAAATATTATATAGTAAATTTACTGTAAAAAAAAATGAAATAAACGTTATTTGTTGTTATTGTCAAAATACTTAAAATAATGTTTTGGGTTGTTAATTTATAGTTAATATCTGTCATTTTACAGGATTTTGCAAGTTATTTAAAAAAACATGATAATTACTATAAAAATGTACAGTTATTTCCTGTAAAATTCCGATCTTTTTTTACAGTGTGGCCATTTCCACAACTGTTGGACAATTTCCCAAGGTTCCAATATCTTGGGAGCGTTGGTTCCAATCAACATGTCAAACATTGGCATTTATGCTGGGGATATGAACTTTTGACAATGATTCCACCTCTTACATCTGCGGCTGTAGCAATGTTTTCTTTGGTTTACTGGCATTTGCTTCTGTGTGAGGACTTCTGGAAGAGGATCAAAGTTATTTTCCTCAAGACCAGATACCTCCATCCCAAATAAGGAGTAAGCTGGAACGACCTTTTTCTGTCCCATAGGTCTTCAAAAGAAAATGAGTCTTTTTTCCTGTGATGTTTAATCTGTGCATGAGATCTTCTGAGCAGAATGTGGCTGTGCTTCCAGGATCTAAAAATGCTTTGTGGACTGACCTGCACTGGAATAATTGAAAGAATGCAGCCATCATTTCCGGCCCCTGTACGTCCACATGTCTGAGGGGGGGGTTTGTGCTTTAGCGGTTTGTCCCAATTCCACATTAGATGTATTTATGTGGAGCGCAGTAGGATGTTGCTTTTCACAAAACCTCACAGATCACAGGCATTGTTTACAGTCCCCGGCTTATGTGTCCAATACACAAGCATCCAAAGCAAATTCCTTTCTCCTTTAGAAATTGAATTTTGTCTCTGTGCTTCCTTTTGCTGAACTGCTTACAATCTGTCCAAAACGTGAGTGTTGTGATCACAACAATGACACACCAAGCTCTCCTGTGGTTTTGAGTTGTTTGTCGTTTTAATTCCGACCTCACTCATTGGGAATACTGTAGCGGCAAAAACTACTTCCTTTCATTCTGTTCTTTGATTGTGGCTGAAACATGTTGGAAGATTTTATAGCAACTGATTTATGTCCTGAATCCCCGATGTCTCCAAGGATCGGATCAGAAAGGACTCGTACATGGTCTCTCAATGAATTTGACCAAGTCAATGAAATGAGCTCTGTTGTTTGAGGCTTCCATGATGTTATGAGCTTTGTTTCTCCCTTGTTCCCTTAGTTTGTATGGCAACTTGAAGACAACCATTTTCATATTGGAGGGCAAACCCAACTCCTGCATGTACTGAAGTTCTCCATCACATTAGCACATCCACGCAGAAATAAAGCATAGGCTTGTAGTGTTTTAATGTCTTCTGCCTTTGTTATTGTTGGCCAAGCTAGAGCCTTTCCTATGTAAGCAGCAGCGATCTTGTACTCATTCCCAAAATGTTCTTGCAAAAGACCCTTTGCACAATGTAGCCACGTTCTGGAGCCATGTGCTGGCTGCTACGAACCAGTTCCTGTGGCTGTCCTTTTGTGAAACTGTTCTAAATAGTACAAGCAGTCGGCTTTGCTGGCTTGTTTTCCACTCCTTGTTCAAATGCTGTACTGAAACAGGTCTCCATCAAAGATAGGAATGTCTCTTGCTGGTAGAGACAGTAAAAGTTGCTGGTGAACCAGTGCAGCTGTTATTTCATTTTGCTTTTGTATTATCGTGAATAAACCTTCAGGTGGAATTCGATTGATTTGCTGATGGTGATTTTCCTGTTGACTTTCCCATGCAGTTGATTCACCAGTTATCAACCCATGTGATGTTCCCAGATAATGTTGATTTTGTACATAAGCATCTTCCTTAAATGCAAACTGCCTTTCAGCTTGCTTTGGTTCCATGTCCATCTTTGTTGGTTTACTGGAGGATATTTTCCATGATGTGGAATCATACTCCTTTGCCAGGGGGTTAAGTATGTTTAACGATGCCAGTTTCCTTTTTTCCTTTTCCAGGTATGAGTTCATTCCATTTGTTGGTGCAAGAGAGGAACGTCGTGAATGTGAACCCTGTAAAACTGCTAGCCTAGCAGTAGATACAGCTAGCTCAGTTTCCAAATCAAGCTGTTCCTTTCTCAGCTTTAATTGTAGCTCCTGTTCCTCCAGTGCATGCCTCTCAGTTAAACCTGCCATGCGAGCAACAATTGCAGCCTTTTCTGCTGCTGCTATAATTTGTGCAGATGACGTTGTACGTGACTTTGTACTGCTGTCACTTTTGTTTCAACATTTACCAACATTAGAAACACTGTCATCAGGATTGATTTCATCATTATTATCACCAGTACCTTCAGTTTGACAAACCCACACCTTGATTTGGACAATAAATTCATCATTGAACATCATTTTGGCTTTAAACCATGTTTAATGTCTTTCCCTTTCATCATGTGGCAATAGATTAGATTAGATTAGATTCTTTAATGACCACACAGCCAGGCTGGTGGAAGTTGTGTTCAGTGCAGAGTATTACAGCTTGTTCCATACAATTCAACATACAATAAACAGACAATAACAATAATAAACCCATTAAAGTGTCATGCATAGACCTGGCTTCAACACACAATTCAATATAACCATCAAGAGCATTTTGAACCTTAGTATGTTCACCATTTAACATCAAATCTTTTATATTTGTTCTTAATTTGCTAGCTTTATTTAGCTTAGCCTTTCTGCCATTTTGCAACCTCTCAAGTTTTCCGCAAGTGCTTTGGCAGAGAGTTTAACTACCCGCTTAGTGCTTTGCGCATCACTACAGCTGGCCACGCTATCCAGCTTGCCAGAATCTGACGCGCTGTCAGCTGCTGGTACGTCCGCAGCGTGCTCCTCCATATTTGAATGTCTTAAAGTCAAACAAATCAATCAGTACAATGCAAGCGCTTATTGTTCATCCCTTTCACAACCAATACATTGGTATTACGCCCCTTATGTGTGCACACAACTTAATTCCTATGGCCATTTAAACCGGTTGTAGCGCGCTACACATACCTCCTAGATGAACGTAGTTCCGTGCCAAGCGGCGAAAAGCTTCCCGGCACCATTCAGCGCGTTGCTCCTGTCGCCTTCCTGTGCAGCAGATGAGCAAATGAGTTGTAGCCGTCCTCCTCTCGGCGTCCGGTAGAAGGTGAGCAGCCGCTCTCAGCGTTCGATAAAAGCAGCGAAAAAATGTCCTCTTGTGTTACTCCAAAAAAGGCTAGTTTTTGACTATTTGTAGAAGCTAAGCCAACGCTTTAAGCCTCTGAGGATCCGCTTGGTGGGTGTAATTGACGCACACAAGTTTGCTGCCGAATAAAGGTCAGAAACAAAGTTTCCAGTTTGAAACAGTCCATTTATTTCCATTTTACTGGTTTCCATTTACTTGCTTCTTTCCATATTCACCACACAATATTACCGTTTACACAATACCTTTGCTTTGCTTGTAATCCCGTGTTTGTGTGTGTGTTCTCCGTGTGTGTGTTCTCCGTGTGTGGTCAAAAACTGTATGGGCCTTCCGGCGGAACCTCCCACCAACACACATAGGTTCATACCTTTATACCCACAGTTAATTGGCTCCTACAAGGAGGTTACATTACTCTCTCCCTCTCTTCTCTTGCTCGCCCTCTCTCTCTTCTCTTGCTCGCCCTCTCTTCTCTTGATCACCCTCTCTCTCTTCTCTTGATCGCCCTCTCTCTCTCTCTTGAT
>CM053248.1:15669732-16025600 GCA_028583405.1 Pogonophryne albipinna | reverse complement strand
CCCTGAGAGCAGGACAAACTGAAAAGAGTCAAGGGAAGCTTATAAAAGTTAACAGCATTTAATTACACAAATAATGCGGTGATATACAATGAAATTGCAAAATTGAGGCGCTCTCCCCATTCAGCTGGTTGCCTCTCGCGTGTGCGTTCGGTCAGCCGAGGTCAGGAAAAAGGGGCCGATCCTTCCTGTGGCTCACGGGTTGTCCACTGTAGTCTTCTCTTATTGGCCGGCGTCGACGGGGGCGGGTCCAATGCAATTCCTGCCTTTTTCTGTTGCTAAATTACATCATTCTGATGTCTGTGGTTATTTAAACATTCCCTGATAAATGTTATTTCAGCGTCAATAAATGAGTGCTAACCCCAGTGGGTTTAGTGTACAACATCACATGTCATTTCACCTTCAATTCACGGTTTCAAAACGTTAACCACATGCTAATGCTAACCGGAAATGAAGAATTTTCAGAATAAAAGTGTTAAGTTAATAGTTAGTGTAAACTTCCGTATTTTTCAGAATAAAACTGCTTTAAATTAAAACCCTGTATTTAATTTAAATTACACCATATCAACATTGATTTTAATTTCTTACAATAGCTTTCTTTGTTATGGGAATGCTTCATGCCTCCCTGACAAGGTTAGGATTAAGCCAATGACTTCTTCTGAATGTATTCATTGTTTGTAGAGCTTTTGTTTTTCTTCTGGTCTTTTTGCTTGTTTCCCAACTGCTTCAGCTAATTTGAGATTGTTCTGCTCTTAGCTGCTTTCTGTGTTACCTTCAGCTTTTCTTTTAGAACTATTCTATTAGCTTTGGAATAATCGTATGCTAGTATGTTACCTGAGACTGAACCACTAAGACTGAAATGGTTACTGACACAGTGAACAAGGCATATTTCACCATATCCCAGAGTTCTTTAAATGAAATCACTTCCTAACTGTGAGGTTAAAATGTTTAAAAGTGTAACTGTTCTTCTTTTGTCTTTTAGTTGGTAACACAGTGTAATGACCGATTCATGGAATGCTTCAACGCTCAGAAGGAGTGCAACAAAGAGAATAATCGAAATTCCTCTGTGGTGCCATGTAAGTGTTACACTCATGTTAAACAAATACTACATTTGAAGTGAACCCTCCTCCAGTAGTAATAACCAAACCATAAAGACAGATGCAATAAGAGACTAGTCGCATCATTCACTGATCACCATTGCAGCTTCTGCATTAAAGAAGATCATTTTATTATTGAATTGTATTTATGTGCTGTTTCATAGAGATATCATTTTTATCGTCATCATTCATGTTAAGTTCTGTTAGCTGTCTATGATTTGCGCTTCATTCTATATGGTATTTTCAGGAAAAGCTTATTTTTCCTAACTCTTTGCTAACAGCTCATCTTCACATTTAACATACACCAATAAAGCTAACCATGACTAAAACTTGTTGTATAAATTCCTGTACTTTAACAATACTGTAAATCATACCAATTACACAATCGATCTCATTTAAAAAAAATGTTGTTCTATTTTGAATGCCCTTATAAATGTTGTTGCGATCAGTTTTAAAACAACATTAAAACCACTCCGTGTTCAGCATAGTTAACGCATTTCCATAATAGCCTTTCAAACTGTAGCTGAATATGGCCCCTCTGATATGTACACGCTGTCTGCTCTCATTATCATTACTCAGCTGCTGTGTGTGATCTGCAGCTGTTTCACACACTGTAATACTTCTCTCAATCACCAGTCAAGCATTACCAAGAACTGTTTACTCCCAACCATCAGCATTAGGATGAATGAATGCACACATACTGTCCTTTCAGCGTGATTACTCTGTTCTAATAAACTGCTAAATGGCTCCCCCCTCCCTCTCTCTCTGTGTATCTGTGAGCAGCGGAACGAGCAAGGGTCGGCCTGGCACCTCTGCCCGGCACTAAAGGCACTGACTACATTAACGCCTCCTACATCATGGTGAGCACTTTCCCTTCTCCTGTCAATCATTGATCCTCCAGTCTCTCCTCCATGCTTTTACGGAGCAGTCTCTATTGTTTTTCCAACCCAGTAGAGATTCAACCACGACTATCATCGACGCAGAGTCAGAGCGTCAGCCTTGGAGTTTTCATCCCACGAAATATGAATTTGACAGTTACAGGCGCTTCATAGAGCAGCTTTTTCAGATTAGATTGATAAACATAGCACTTTTTAATATAAAAATAAGTATTCACCATAGATTTAAGAAGAATAAACCAGCAAACTAAATGTAGCCAGTATTTGAGTATATGTACTTTGTTACTTTCCAACACTGTCAGAGGTTAACAAATATTCCATTTGCCCAAGACCGCTGTAACGATTTCACCATGGCCTACGCTCTACTGATATCCACTTTTCTATTGTGGCGTGGTGGAGTCTAAACTGGGTTGGAAAAATGATAGAGGTCACATGGTCACACACGGTCACAGGTCACATGTCATCAGATCAAAACTCACTCATTCAGAATCACTGTCTGTGATTTTGTAATCGTGATGCACACATTTTCTCGCTGCTCATGTTGACATTTGGCTTAACAGGAATATGGAGATTTAACTAAATCAGACTTTCAGAAACCTTTAGCAGGGTTCTCCAGAAGTCTTGCAAAAGACAGATTTAGAAAATAATGTTCGACATCAAGCAGCAGAGCCAGAGACATGCTGACTCTTACACTGAGTTATTACACCGATTTCACATCAACAACTTATGTTCAAGTCTTGGTTCTCTAGTAACCATGGAGACCACTACTGCCCTGTAATACAAGCGTTCTATTAAAATGTTGAAGTCTTAAGCCTGTCCGAGATAACCCAGATGATGTTGTTGAGCAATTTTCTCAAAGTTAATGAAAAACTAGAATGGCAAAATTCATTATGTACCAGGCTGGGAAATGACTTGTTCACTGACCTTGGTGTGTCAAATTGTGGAGTGCCCTTTAAAGCATAACTAAGAAGTTGGGAGCAACCGATGACCTGAGTCTGTAAAGCAGGTAGTTTGCCATGTGGTGATTATTATGTCTTTGTTGTCAGCTGTCGTCACTTCCTGTAGAGTCTATTTCACTGCTCAGTAGTGCAGTCATTTTCTATCAAAGGCAGGCAGTGGTGGAAAAAGTACTCCGATGTTGTTCTTAAGTAAAAGTAGCGAACATATTTTATAAGTATAAAAAAGCATCAGCATCCAAATATACTTAAATTACCCAAATTAAAAATACTTCTAATGCGTAATGGCGGTATAAACTGAGAATACTCAGGTAAAGTAAACGTGCCTCAAAAATGTACTTAGGTACCGTACTGGAATAAATGTACTTTTATTATCCATCAATGAAGGCAGGGCTACATTTCATCCAGATCAGATTGAACCCCCCCAGCTGTGGTTAGTCCTTTAGGGGTGACCACCCCCAGCCGCAGGGGGCTGTCAGCTGATCAGCTATGTGACTGATGTTAACGTTATGTGTTGATTCTGTTTAAAACAGAACCTAAAACCAAATAAATGTAGTTTAACTCTGACAACCTGTTTTTCTTACAGGGTTACAACAGGAGCAATGAGTTCATCATTACCCAGCATCCTCTGCCTCATACCACAAAAGACTTCTGGAGAATGATCTGGGACCACAACGCACAAATTATTGTTATGCTGCCTGCCAACCAGGGACTGGTAGGAAACACACACACACACACACACACACACACACACACACACACACGGGTTTCTATGTTATAGCCAGACTATTTCCCTCAACCGGCTCGGTGGTGGTTTAGATGGGCTACCCTTTCCTGAGGTCCTACAGCTATGGGAGTTGGGTCAAAGTACTCTAAAAAATCTGAAAAAAAATCAGCTCACTTTAGATAGCTGATACACCCTTTAGAACGGTTACACACACCACCTACTTATATTGTGGTATACACAGACATTTGTCTTTTGACAAAAGTGTGACTTATAAGGACCAAAAAAACACTATGGGGTCTTTAAAGGGACGATAAGGCCACTCCCACAACCCTCCAAATTTACATACATACACAACCTGACAGGACACAGCATCATGGGAGCAGTCATTTTAATTGTAAAATTAACAAACAGCTACACAGGCAGCGACATACAGATCGACACAGACAATTTACAGACAGACAAACAGCTACACATACAGATCGACAGACAGAAAGACAGCTTACAGACAGACAAACTGAGAGACAGCTTACAGACAAAGAGACATACAGATCGACAGAGAGACAGCTTACAGACAGACAAACAGCTACACAGACAGAGAGACAGAGAGATCGACAGAGAGACAGCTTACAGACAAACAGCTACACAGACAGCTTACAGACAGACAAACAGCTACACAGACAGAGACATACAGATCGACAGAGAGACAGCTTACAGACAGACAAACAGCTACACAGACAGAGAGACAGAGAGATCGACAGAGAGACAGCTTACAGACAAACAGCTACACAGACAGCTTACAGACAAACAGCTACACAGACAGAGACATACAGATCGACAGCTTACAGACAGACAAACAGCTACACAGACAGAGAGGACATACAGATCGACAGAGAGACAGCTTACAGACAAACAGCTACACAGACAGAGAGACATACAGATCGACAGATAGACAGCTTACAGACAGACAGCTAACAGACCTAGACATACACAGCTACACAGACAGAGACATACAGATCGACAGAGAGACAGCTTACAGACAGACAAACAGCTACACAGGACAGAGAGACATACAGATCGACAGAGAGACAGCTTACAGACAAACAGCTACACAGAGACATACAGATCGACAGAGAGACAGCTTACAGACAGACAGCTACACAGACAGCTTACAGACAGACAGAGAGACATACAGATCGACAGAGAGACAGCTTACAGACAAACAGCTACACAGACAGTTACAGACAGACAGAGAGACATACAGATCGACAGAGAGACAGCTTACAGACAGACAGCTACACAGACAGCTTACAGGACAAACAGCTACACAGACAGAGACATACAGATCGACAGAGAGACAGCTTACAGACAGACAGCTACACAGACAGCTACACAGACAGACAAACAGCTACACAGACAGAGAGACATACAGATCGACAGAGAGACAGCTTACAGACAAACAGCTACACAGACAGCTTACAGACAGACAAACAGCTACACAGACAGAGACATACAGATCGACAGAGAGACAGCTTACAGACAAACAGCTACACAGACAGCTTACAGACAGACAAACAGCTACACAGACAGAGACATAACAGATTGACAGACGCTTACAGACAGACAGCTACACAGACAGCTTACAGACAGACAGAGAGACATACAGATCGACAGAGAGACAGCTTACAGACAACAGCTACACAGACAGCTTACAGACAGACAGAGAGGACATACAGATCGGACAGAGAGACAGCTTACAGACAAACAGCTACACAGACAGCTTACAGACAGCTACACAGACAGAGACATACAGATTGACAGACAGCTTACCACAATCGTTTTTTCGGCCACAAAACAAAATGGCCTGGATAACATCCAAAATGTTTCATAGCTTTCCTATTATAACGCAATTTGTATCCAACTTACCACAACATTAGAACACAGGACACATCTGAATAGTATACAATTTAAACCAATTTGCAATTGTCTCAAAAAACACATTGGATACAAATAAGAGCATCAAATCCTTGGTTTAACACAAAATAAAATTGGTAAATAACCCAAATCAAAGGCTTTTTTTAGTTTTATGGCCACAAAACAAAATGGCCAGGAATATAACATATACAGCATAATCTCTGTCAACCCGTTTGTTGAACATAGGTGCAGTATAAAACGTTAGTCATCAGGATAACCACAACATAATACAAAACAAAACTGATGGTTTCACTGTGACTGCCTCTTTCGAGCAATTCCGCGATTGCGAACAAAGTCTCTTATATTTTGTACTGTTCGTTCATCAAGTACTTTGCCTTCAACCAGATTGCAGATTCAATGTTCTCATTTGGAGATGTGGCTCCACAGGTTTCCAGAGGCATCACTTCATCAAGACCCTGCAAGATGCAAACACACACACAAAAAAACATTACATGAAAGCATTTATGGTTGTGTTTCTGAAATCCAATGCAGTTCTGCATTCACTCAACAGCCCAAATGATTAGAGGTCTTAGGTTGTGAAAAGTATAATCCTTAAACCTACTTTTCACTTAGGAATTCAGGATATACTACATTTAGTTTACATTATATCTTGTCATTGATGACATGAATCATTACTTAGTGGTCGCTTTTCACCACATGTTACTGAACAACTTAACATGTAAAACTAACATACAGATCACATGCAGGCAGTGCAAGTACGAGTTAAACTCAGATGAATGCCACTATCAACGCCACCTGACGACATGGCCCCTTTAACAGCCAGGACCTCCTAAACCATGTCCCTGTTGTTCTCAGATTGATACACATACACTCAAGATACTGACTTACACTTTGAAAAGCGTTTGAAGACAATGTCCTCACATACCATTGTCTCTATAAACCATATGATATTCAGACTACTGCATACACACACACAGCCCAAAGAAACATGTCAGTATGTAAATAGATCAAATCAAGTAGTATTTAAATGTTAAGTACCTTTTCAGCTCTACTGAGGGGAGAAAGCACTGGACCTGTCGTCTTCATGTAGCTCTCAGTGCAGTCGCTGTTCTTCACCATCTGTAGCAGATAAAACACAAAGAGAAGGATCAATAAACAAAGTCAAAAATGTACTAGCAGAGAATATTTGGAATTGAATAAAAGAATGGTCCTACTGATGACAGAAAGAATGAAAGGAAAACTTAGTTTAAAACCTTACTGGATCCTTTTGTAAGCCACAAAACATCCATTTGAGATATTACATTTAGTCATTGATGACATGAATCATTACTTAGTGGTCGCTTTTCACCACATGTTACTGAACAACTTAACATGTAAAACTAACATACAGATCACATGCAGGCAGTGCAAGTACGAGTTAAACTCAGATGAATGCCACTATCAACGCCACCTGACGACATGGCCCCTTTAACAGCCAGGACCTCCTAAACCATGTCCCTGTTGTTCTCAGATTGATACACATACACTCAAGATACTGACTTACACTTTGAAAAGCGTTTGAAGACAATGTCCTCACATATCATTGTCTCTATAAACCATATGATATTCAGACTACTGCATACACACACACAGCCCAAAGAAACATGTCGGTATGTAAATAGATCAAATCAAGTAGTATTTAAATGTAAAGTACCTTTTCAGCTCTACTGATGGGAGAAAGCACTGGACCTGTCATCTTCATGTAGCTCTCAGTGCAGTCGCTGTTCTTCACCATCTGTAGCAGATAAAACACAAAGAGAAGGATCAATAAACAAAGTCAAAAATGTACTAGCAGAGAATATTTGGAATTGAATAAAAGAATGGTCCTACTGATGACAGAAAGAATGAAAGGAAAACTTAGTTTAAAACCTTACTGGATCCTCTTGTAAGCCACAAAACATCCATTTGAGATATTACATTTACGGTAGTCATTGATGACATGAATCATTACTTAGTGGTCGCTTTTCACCACATGTTACTGAACAACTTAACATGTAAAACTAACATACAGATCACATGTTAATCTATGTTAAATGTAAAAATACCTCTTCAATGTTCTCATTTGGAGATGTGGCCTGTGTGGCACAGGTTTCCAGAGGCATCACTTCACCCTGCAAGATGCACACAAAAAAACATTGTTATTATTATTGGATGGTGCTTTCCCATGTACCTAAAGATTCTAAACCATTCATAGCTTGTAGTAACATGAAATTAAAGTTATTCAGCTATACATTTCAATAAACACCCTGTAGTTATGTTTCACTATATCAGAAGTAAAAAAAAAAATTATATTTATAATATTTATACTGAAATAATCATGACTCGGAATAATCATAATCAAAACTAATGCATGCATTGGACAATATGTAGCATTTACGTATGTGGTGTGATGGTTAGAGCATTTCCTTAAGAAAATATTGAGTTCACAAAGTAAAATGTTGACCACCTTGCATCTCCACGGCCAGTCTGAATCACCGTAATTATAGGTGATCTCCTCTCCTGGACTTATGTCTCGAACAAACAAACGTCCGTTCATTATTACGTGGCAACAGCTGCATCAGCTGTTGCCACGTAATAATCGCTTTATTCGCTTTAGTCGCTTTAATATCACCGCTCAGAGGAGAGGAGTTCTCATTTCTTTAAACGTCTGCTGCTTCCCCTCCTCTCTCCTCGGTTCCCCTCCTCGGCTCCTCTCTCCTCGGTTCCCCTCGGGGAAATTTGAGTATTGAGAAGCCTCTCGTGACTCCGCACAGTTACTGTTAACAAACGCTTTACTCCGGATCAACTCACCTTTGATGGCATTAATGTATTGGACGTCAAGTCCTGCTTTGTCCCCTCCAGTGTCAATATAAAAACGGGCGTCATCTTTTGGAGTGATGCGTCTCCGCCTTTGCATCTTGACTTTGATTATAGCTGTGAAAAAGAGTAAGGGTTCATACGTCCTGTCCTCAGCTCCAGTTAAATACAATGTGTACATCACATAAATAAACCGGAGGCTCCTAAACAGTTCATACCTCCATTTAAGTAAAACGTTCCAATCAATTACTGGGACAGTCCATTCTTCATTCACATCACCTAAGATTACCGGGAGGCTCCGGTTCAATAAACCGGAGGCTCCTTATAAGCTACAGTTCATACCTTCCGTCCTCAGCTCTGGTGATTGAAATATCATACATTACTAAAAAAGACAGGAGTCTAATCTTGCCTTGTTTTTTCCCAAACCAGGCTGCTTTCTACATTAATTAATCTTCAATCAAAAAACAAAACAGCTGCCGACATTATTTCTTTAGCATTACTCCTAGTGTCATTTACACACCTGCAGCGAGATTACATCAGCTGGTAGCTGGTAGCTGTTAGCCCTCAGAGCTCACAGCTCCTCATGTTCAGAAACTAGACAAAAGTTAAACAAGTACAAACCACAGACTGTCTGTGTCATGGAGAATACAGTCGCTGGTTTATTTATGTCTGTATAGGCCGTTGTTGTGAGTGTGGACGGTCGGAGCATATATAACATTAGCTTAGCCAAGCTCCATTTAGAAAACACGCATTTTAAAAGGTTTTTCGCCTGCCGTCTGTCTGCAGACTTGTCAAGCATTAATTCATGGTTTTTACTAACCGGTATCAGTATGTTGTTACTTCGGCATCATTTAGAAACATGTATTACAATTAAATCACGGTAAAATATGTTCATTGTGTTGTAGTTGTAGTAGCTCCCGACACAGCTACTTTAGCATTACTCCTAGCTAGCATTTACACACCTGCGGCGAGATTACATCAGCTGGTAGCTGCTAGCACTCAGAGCTCACAGCTCCTCATGTTCAGAAACTAGACAAAAGTTAAACAAGTACAAACCACAGACTGTCTGTGTCATGGCGAATACAGTCGCTGGTTTATTTATGTCTGTATAGGCCGTTGTTGTAAGTGTGGACCGTCAGAGCATATACAACGTTAGCTTAGACAATACCCATTTTAAAAGGTTTTTCGCCTGCCGTCTTGTCTGCAGACTTGTCAAGCATTAATTCATGGTTTTTACTAACCGGTATCAGTACGTTGTTACTTCGGCATCATTTAGAAACGTGTATTACAATTTAATCACGGTAAAATATGTTCATTTTGTTGTAGTTGTAGTAGCTCCCGACACAGCTGACAGCCGCGGTGAAACTCGATTAGAGCGAAGCGAATATTCGCATCGTGTCCGGTGTGAACGCAGCATTAATCATGTAAAATAAGCAATATCTACAAGTATGCAAGCTTACCTGTTTGTGTTTAATTGTTTGTAGGCTATTGTAGCTCCGTAGTCTTCTGTCTTCTGTGAACGCAGCTGCAAGCATGTCTTGGACGTCACGTGACTTGTTTAAGGACCGCCCACGCAATTGTGTATGGAACTGCAAAAATGTGTATGAACCTGCACTCGAAAAACCACCTGAGCGACGCTGTTCTATACACTGAGATACATTACAAAAACACGCGTAGTGGTATAAACAGACTTTTCAGAAAATGAGGATTTCAGTTAGTTAGACACTAACAAACATGGATACACTCTTAAATTGTAAGCGGACATCGGCATAGGTACAAAAGGACTTTGTCAGAAATGAGGATTTATGTTAGTTAGACACTAAAAAACATGGATACACTCTAAGTTTTAAGCGGACTTCGGCATAGTCCACGTACACCACCAAGGTTCGCACAATGCTGGTGGGTAGTCAGGTAAAATGGTAGGGTATACCACATTGACCAACACACACACACACACACACACACACACACACACACACACACACACACACACATACGGGTTTCTATGTTATAGCCAGACTATTTCCCTCAACCGGCTCGGTGGTGGTTTAGATGGGCTACCCTTTCCTGAGGTCCTACAGCTATGGGAGTTGGGTCAAAGTACTCTAAAAAATCTGAAAAAAAATCAGCTCACTTTAG
Organism: Pogonophryne albipinna; assembly: GCA_028583405.1. Taxonomy (NCBI): domain Eukaryota; kingdom Metazoa; phylum Chordata; class Actinopteri; order Perciformes; family Artedidraconidae; genus Pogonophryne; species Pogonophryne albipinna. Next base: position 16,015,021 of record CM053248.1, on the reverse strand, counting down.
ATAGCTGATACACCCTTTAGAACGGTTACACACACCACCTACTTATATTGTGGTATACACAGACATTTGTCTTTTGACAAAAGTGTGACTTATAAGGACCAAAAAAACACTATGGGGTCTTTAAAGGGACGATAAGGCCACTCCCACAACCCTCCAAATTTACATACATACACAACCTGACAGGACACAGCATCATGGGAGCAGTCATTTTAATTGTAAAATTAACAAACAGCTACACAGGCAGCGACATACAGATCGACACAGACAATTTACAGACAGACAAACAGCTACACATACAGATCGACAGACAGACAAACAGCTACACATACAGATCGACAGACAGAAAGACAGCTTACAGACAGACAAACTGAGAGACAGCTTACAGACAAAGAGACATACAGATCGACAGAGAGACAGCTTACAGACAGACAAACAGCTACACAGACAGAGAGACAGAGAGATCGACAGAGAGACAGCTTACAGACAAACAGCTACACAGACAGCTTACAGACAAAGAGACATACAGATCGACAGAGAGACAGCTTACAGACAGACAAACAGCTACACAGACAGAGAGACATACAGATCGACAGAGAGACAGCTTACAGACAGCTACACAGACAGCTTACAGACAGACAAACAGCTACACAGACAGAGACATACAGATTGACAGAGAGACAGCTTACAGACAGACAAACAGCTACACAGACAGAGAGACATACAGATCGACAGAGAGACAGCTTACAGACAAACAGCTACACAGACAGAGAGACATACAGATCGACAGACAAACAGCTACACAGACAGCTTACAGACAGACAAACAGCTACACAGACAGAGACATACAGATCGACAGAGAGACAGCTTACAGACAGACAAACAGCTACACAGACAGAGAGACATACAGATCGACAGAGAGACAGCTTACAGACAGACAGCTACACAGACAGAGAGACATACAGATCGACAGAGAGACAGCTTACAGACAGACAGCTACACAGACAGCTTACAGACAGACAGAGAGACATACAGATCGACAGAGAGACAGCTTACAGACAAACAGCTACACAGACAGCTTACAGACAGACAGAGAGACATACAGATCGACAGAGAGACAGCTTACAGACAAACAGCTACACAGACAGCTTACAGACAGACAAACAGCTACACAGACAGAGAGACATACAGATCGACAGAGAGACAGCTTACAGACAGACAGCTACACAGACAGCTTACAGACAGACAAACAGCTACACAGACAGAGAGACATACAGATCGACAGAGAGACAGCTTACAGACAGACAGCTACACAGACAGCTTACAGACAGAGACATACAGATCGACAGAGAGACAGCTTACAGACAAACAGCTACACAGACAGCTTACAGACAGACAAACAGCTACACAGACAGAGACATACAGATTGACAGACAGCTTACCACAATCGTTTTTTCGGCCACAAAACAAAATGGCCTGGATAACATCCAAAATGTTTCATAGCTTTCCTATTATAACGCAATTTGTATCCAACTTACCACAACATTATAACACAGGACACATCTGAATAGTATACAATTTAAACCAATTTGCAATTGTCTCAAAAAACACATTGGATACAAATAAGAGCATCAAATCCTTGGTTTAACACAAAATAAAATTGGTAAATAACCCAAATCAAAGGCTTTTTTTTGTTTTATGGCCACAAAACAAAATGGCCAGGAATATAACATATACAGCATAATCTCTGTCAACCCGTTTGTTGAACATAGGTGCAGTATAAAACGTTAGTCATCAGGATAACCACAACATAATACAAAACAAAACTGATGGTTTCACTGTGACTGCCTCTTTCGAGCAATGCCGCGATTGCGAACAAAGTCTCTTATATTTTGTACTGTTCGTTCATCAAGTACTTTGCCTTCAACCAGATTGCAGATTCAATGTTCTCATTTGGAGATGTGGCTCCACAGGTTTCCAGAGGCATCACTTCATCAAGACCCTGCAAGATGCAAACACACACACAAAAAAACATTACATGAAAGCATTTATGGTTGTGTTTCTGAAATCCAATGCAGTTCTGCATTCACTCAACAGCCCAAATGATTACAGGTCTTAGGTTGTGAAAAGTATAATCCTTAAACCTACTTTTCACTTAGGAATTCAGGATATACTACATTTAGTTTACATTATATCTTGTCATTGATGACATGAATCATTACTTAGTGGTCGCTTTTCACCACATGTTACTGAACAACTTAACATGTAAAACTAACATACAGATCACATGCAGGCAGTGCAAGTACGAGTTAAACTCAGATGAATGCCACTATCAACGCCACCTGACGACATGGCCCCTTTAACAGCCAGGACCTCCTAAACCATGTCCCTGTTGTTCTCAGATTGATACACATACACTCAAGATACTGACTTACACTTTGAAAAGCGTTTGAAGACAATGTCCTCACATATCCATTGTCTCTATAAACCATATGATATTCAGACTACTGCATACACACACACAGCCCAAAGAAACATGTCAGGTATGTAAATAGATCAAATCAAGTAGTATTTAAATGTTAAGTACCTTTTCAGCTCTACTGAGGGGAGAAAGCACTGGACCTGTCATCTTCATGTAGCTCTCAGTGCAGTCGCTGTTCTTCACCATCTGTAGCAGATAAAACACAAAGAGAAGGATCAATAAACAAAGTCAAAAATGTACTAGCAGAGAATATTTGGAATTGAATAAAAGAATGGTCCTACTGATGACAGAAAGAATGAAAGGAAAACTTAGTTTAAAACCTTACTGGATCCTCTTGTAAGCCACAAAACATCCATTTGAGATATTACATTTACGGTAGTCATTGATGACATGAATCATTACTTAGTGGTCGCTTTTCACCACATGTTACTGAACAACTTAACATGTAAAACTAACATACAGATCACATGCAGGCAGTGCAAGTACGAGTTAAACTCAGATGAATGCCACTATCAACGCCACCTGACGACATGGCCCCTTTAACAGCCAGGACCTCCTAAACCATGTCCCTGTTGTTCTCAGATTGATACACATACACTCAAGATACTGACTTACACTTTGAAAAGCGTTTGAAGACAATGTCCTCACATACCATTGTCTCTATAAACCATATGATATTCAGACTACTGCATACACACACACAGCCCAAAGAAACATGTCGGTATGTAAATAGATCAAATCAAGTAGTATTTAAATGTTAAGTACCTTTTCAGCTCTACTGAGGGGAGAAAGCACTGGACCTGTCGTCTTCATGTAGCTCTCAGTGCAGTCGCTGTTCTTCACCATCTGTAGCAGATAAAACACAAAGAGAAGGATCAATAAACAAAGTCAAAAATGTACTAGCAGAGAATATTTGGAATTGAATAAAAGAATGGTCCTACTGATGACAGAAAGAATGAAAGGAAAACTTAGTTTAAAACCTTACTGGATCCTTTTGTAAGCCACAAAACATCCATTTGAGATATTACATTTAGTCATTGATGACATGAATCATTACTTAGTGGTCGCTTTTCACCACATGTTACTGAACAACTTAACATACGTGTAAAACTAACATACAGATCACATGTTAATCTATGTTAAATGTAAAAATACCTCTTCAATGTTCTCATTTGGAGATGTGGCCTGTGTGGCACAGGTTTCCAGAGGCATCACTTCACCCTGCAAGATGCACACAAAAAAACATTGTTATTATTATTGGATGGTGCTTTCCCATGTACCTAAAGATTCTAAACCATTCATAGCTTGTAGTAACATGAAATTAAAGTTATTCAGCTATACATTTCAATAAACACCCTGTAGTTATGTTTCACTATAACAGAAGTAAAAAAAAAAATTATATTTATACTGAAATAATCATGACTCGGAATAATCATAATCAAAACTAATGCATGCATTGGACAATATGTAGCATTTACGTATGTGGTGTGATGGTTAGAGCATTTCCTTAAGAAAATATTGAGTTCACAAAGTAAAATGTTGACCACCTTGCATCTCCACGGCCAGTCTGAATCACCGTAATTATAGGTGATCTCCTCTCCTGGACTTATGTCTCGAACAAACAAACGTCCGTTCATTATTACGTGGCAACAGCTGCATCAGCTGTTGCCACGTAATAATCGCTTTATTCGCTTTAATATCACCGCTCAGAGGAGAGGAGTTCTCATTTCTTTAAACGTCTGCTGCTTCCCCTCCTCTCTCCTCGGTTCCCCTCCTCGGCTCCTCTCTCCTCGGTTCCCCTCGGGGAAATTTGAGTATTGAGAAGCCTCTCGTGACTCCGCACAGTTACTGTTAACAAACGCTTTACTCCGGATCAACTCACCTTTGATGGCATTAATGTATTGGACGTCAAGTCCTGCTTTGTCCCCTCCAGTGTCAATATAAAAACGGGCGTCATCTTTTGGAGTGATGCGTCTCCGCCTTTGCATCTTGACTTTGATTATAGCTGTGAAAAAGAGTAAGGGTTCATACGTCCTGTCCTCAGCTCCAGTTAAATACAATGTGTACATCACATAAATAAACCGGAGGCTCCTAAACAGTTCATACCTCCATTTAAGTAAAACGTTCCAATCAATTACTGGGACAGTCCATTCTTCATTCACATCACCTAAGATTACCGGGAGGCTCCGGTTCAATAAACCGGAGGCTCCTTATAAGCTACAGTTCATACCTTCCGTCCTCAGCTCTGGTGATTGAAATATCATACATTACTAAAAAAAGACAGGAGTCTAATCTTGCCTTGTTTTTTCCCAAACCAGGCTGCTTTCTACATTAATTAATCTTCAATCAAAAAACAAAACAGCTGCCGACATTATTTCTTTAGCATTACTCCTAGTGTCATTTACACACCTGCAGCGAGATTACATCAGCTGGTAGCTGGTAGCTGTTAGCCCTCAGAGCTCACAGCTCCTCATGTTCAGAAACTAGACAAAAGTTAAACAAGTACAAACCACAGACTGTCTGTGTCATGGAGAATACAGTCGCTGGTTTATTTATGTCTGTATAGGCCGTTGTTGTGAGTGTGGACGATCGGAGCATATATAACGTTAGCTTAGCCAAGCTCCATTTAGAAAACACGCATTTTAAAAGGTTTTTCGCCTGCCGTCTGTCTGCAGACTTGTCAAGCATTAATTCATGCTTTTTACTAACCGGTATCAGTATGTTGTTACTTCGGCATCATTTAGAAACGTGTATTACAATTTAATCACGGTAAAATATGTTCGTTGTGTTGTAGTTATAGTAGCTCCCGACACAGCTACTTTAGCATTACTCCTAGCTAGCATTTACACACCTGCGGCGAGATTACATCAGCTGGTAGCTGCTAGCACTCAGAGCTCACAGCTCCTCATGTTCAGAAACTAGACAAAAGTTAAACAAGTACAAACCACAGACTGTCTGTGTCATGGCGAATACAGTCGCTGGTTTATTTATGTCTGTATAGGCCGTTGTTGTGAGTGTGGACCGTCAGAGCATATACAACGTTAGCTTAGACAATACCCATTTTAAAAGGTTTTTCGCCTGCCGTCTTGTCTGCAGACTTGTCAAGCATTAATTCATGGTTTTTACTAACCGGTATCAGTATGTTGTTACTTCGGCATCATTTAGAAACGTGTATTACAATTTAATCACGGTAAAATATGTTCATTTTGTTGTAGTTGTAGTAGCTCCCGACACAGCTGACAGCCGCGGTGAAACTCGATTAGAGCGAAGCGAATATTCGCATCGTGTCCGGTGTGAACGCAGCATTAATCATGTAAAATAAGCAATATCTACAAGTATGCAAGCTTACCTGTTTGTGTTTAATTGTTTGTAGGCTATTGTAGCTCCGTAGTCTTCTGTCTTCTGTGAACGCAGCTGCAAGCATGTCTTGGACGTCACGTGACTTGTTTAAGGACCGCCCACGCAATTGTGTATGGAACTGCAAAAATGTGTATGAACCTGCACTCGAAAAACCACCTGAGCGACGCTGTTCTATACACTGAGATACATTACAAAAACACGCGTAGTGGTATAAACAGACTTTTCAGAAAATGAGGATTTCAGTTAGTTAGACACTAACAAACATGGATACACTCTTAAATTGTAAGCGGACTTCGGCATAGGTACAAAAGGACTTTGTCAGAAATGAGGATTTATGTTAGTTAGACACTAAAAAACATGGATACACTCTAAGTTTTAAGCGGACTTCGGCATAGTCCACGTACACCACCAAGGTTCGCACAATGCTGGTGGGTAGTCAGGTAAAATGGTAGGGTATACCACATTGACCAACACACACACACACACACACACACACACACACACACACACACACACACACACACACACACACACTAGAGGAATACTATGGCAATCTACCACATTGACCTCATATGCATGCCTGCGTTGTCTGCCCATAAGCCAGTGTTTAAATGTCTAATTTATTATGAATCACACACTTTTTCACGAGCCGCAGTTACACATGTGACATTTTGTGTAAATGTGGTTAGCAGCCTAACGTGCGTTCTCTGACCTTTATGAGGGAGAAGATTAAACGTAGGTCAATTTCAATTTCTGTATTCATGCCTTTTTCAGGATGTCTCTGACACCAGCTCTGGCTACTGAATGTATTCGTTCTTTTTTTACACTCTGAGCGTACCATTTTTCTACCTTATGTGGGTCTGTAGAGCGCATTTGTTTTTTTATTAATAATTCTGGCAGAGCCGCACCCAGATAGCTCAGCATGTACAGTGTAATGCACACACACACAAACATGCATACACCACAAAGTCTCTCACATACCTCCAAATGTAAACATTACTGTAATTTACACAAAGTAGAAATTCTAGTCCAAATGCTTTGCCCCACGACTAAGCTTTATTTATTCAATAAGCACATAAATACTGCAGTAATCCCGTCCCCTGTGACAATGTTTTGCATGCAGTGAATAAATAAAGGCGGTCCCTGTGTTCTTCTACAGGCAGAGGATGAGTTTGTGTACTGGCCCAGTCGGGAGGAGGCCATGAACTGTGAGGCGTTCACTGTCACCCTCATCAGTAAAGATCGACTCTGTCTGTCCAACGAGGAACAGATCAACATCCACGACTTCATCCTGGAGGCTACACAGGTAACTGTGTGTGTGTGTGTGTGTGTGTGTGTGTGTGTGTGTGTGTGTGTGTGTGTGTGTGTGTGTGTGTGTGTGTGTGTGTGTGTGTGTGTGTGTGTGTGTGTGTGTGTGTGTGTGTGTGTGTGTGTGTGTGTGTGTGTGTGTGTGTGTGTGTGTGTGTGTGTGTGTGTGTCAGAGAGACTGAAATTGAGCTGTACAGACAGTACAGTATGAGAACAAAACACACTAATAGGGTAGAACAGAAGAATGGTTTCATGCACACAGCATTACTCATGTGCTCCACCATGTTGTTAATGTAGAATGTAATAATGTGTGCACAGAGAGTACATCAGCTTGAACTGAAACCTCCTTAACTTCCTTTCTGTTTACTGAACACTAGTGTAAAGGAACCTTTGGATCACAAGCAGAACACTGGAGAGCTGAACTGATGTCAGACACTGAAGATTTACGGCTGGAGAATTGAGAAAGACATTTGCTGCAGCAACACAGTGATACAGCTCCTGCCAAACCGATCCTGAAGATCTTTCCCCCAGTCCCAATATTTAGCTAGTTCTAAGAAAAAAATATAATTGTGATATAACAAAGCAAGGTGAAAACTAGTGTGAACCTCTGAAAAAAAACCATTAATATTTAACACAGAGCTACACCTTTCATTTATACCACATTGAAGTTTACTAAAAGTTTAGATCATCATGGGTTCTCAGGTTATTTCTACTTCATTTAGTCAATCACTTGACTTTTCAAGTAAAACTTTGATTGGCATAGATAGATATTAGCATGCTGGCCAGCATTTTCACATTTACAGAAATTGTGATTCCTTTTAAATAAATGAAATTAATTGAATAGGTTTCTATTTTGAAAAGGTAAAACTATATATCAGGGGTAGCCAACCAGTCAGAGGTTAAGAGCCAACATTTTGACTATGTTACTGCAAAGAGCCGCATCAAACACACAGTCACAGATGCGTGTGCACCCCCCCTCCTTCTCTCTTTTGTTCTCAGCCTTTCTCTGTGCTCCTTCACTTTCTTCCTCCCCTCTCTCTCTCACACAGATAAAATGACAATCTAAAACTGTACACACACACACACACACACACACACACACACACACACACACACACACACACACACACACACACACACACACACCTCTGCTCAGACAGATTTATTGTAAATGTCACACACCACAATATTGACAGAAATTGAATCAAACCTCTCCTACCAGTATTCAGAGGCCAGTTAACATAACAACGAACATTGTGTGCAGTCACACACAAACGCTCAGTAAACAACATTGAAAAGGTTTTTTATCTTACTTTAAATTAGTGGGACATTCCTTGCTTTGAACAATCCTCCTCAAATCTGGCTTGTATTCCGTTGTGGCCACTCGAAGCAATTCTCTCACATGTGTATCAGTCAGAACAGATCGATGCTTGGATTTCACGTGTTTCAGGGTAGAAAACACAGACTCACAGATGTATGTTGACCCAAACATTGAAAGTAGCTTGAGCACAGCCCGTTTGACATTGGGGTATTTTTTTCGATTGGCACAGTTTTCCAGAACTCAAGGGTCCCTTCCCTCAGAACAGGTTTCAGTCGGTCATCCTCTGAAAGTTCGATCATCTCCAACTCGGCCACCGCCTCGTCCTTGACTAGCGGGGCTTTCAAACAGTCCGTCTCAGCATTAAAAGGATCGACGAGGAACGTAATCTGTGGCCTTTTCACATGTAGATCATGGAACCGGGTCGCAAAGTTTTCCTGCAGGGCTTCAACCAATGTTGCATAACGGGCTGTTTGCTTTTTCCGGGTGGCACCGGTGGCTTGTGCGCTTGCTTTTAGCAGAGAGGGAAAATGCGTTAATTCTCCCTTTTTGAAGATGTGTCTTAAACAGTTTCAGTTTGTTAACAAACGCAAATACACTTTGCACTAGGTCAGGCAGCATTTTTAACTTTCCCTGCAGATCCGGGTTCAGTCTGTCCATGAACAGTTTCACAGCATCCAACAGCTCAAAGAAGCGAGACAGCACTTTGCCTTTAGAAAGCCACCTCACAGTGCAGTGCAGCGGCAGGTCTCCTGGAAGCCCTTGGTCGAGTTCAGCGATGAGATTCTTAAATTGCCTGTGGTTAAGAGCATGCGTGCGGATGTAGTTTACGATTTCCATCACAGGCTTGATGACGTTGTCTAAATTCAGTGATTTGGACACAAGTTGCTCCCGGTGAATGATGCAGTGGAAATTCCAAAACTCTGGAAATGTGTTGTCAGCTTTGCACAGCCCCACAAGCCCGTTCACAGATCCGACCATAGATGGCGCTCCATCCGTGGCTATTGCAGTTAGTTTCTGCTTGGGCACATTTGCTTTCACAAACACATTTATCATTGTTTATTTTACATCGCTGCCACGGTTTCTGTCTTTTAATATCACAATATCAAGGAGTTCTTCTTTTACAACACAATCCTTTGAGACTGATCGTGCAAATATTGCCAGCTGAGGTTTGTCTTGTATGTCACAAGACTCATCCAATGCCACACTGATGGCAGTTAACCGTCTGATCCCGCTTGTTTCAGTTTTTTGTTTTCTGGAAACAAGATTTCAACCACGTTACTGAGGCATTTTTGAACAAACTCCCATTCATTGTACGGCTTTTTAGCTTGTGCTATGTTCCAAGCAACTTGATAAGATGCAAGCGTTACGGTCTCCGAGTGCTTCGTTATTTTTTTGAAAAACTGTATCTGCTTTTCTGCCTGACCTTTCAAGGTGTTTATCTTCTGCTTGCGAAGTTCCATACTTTTTGGGAAGTCCTGGTCGATGTTAGCATGGAGTGAGGTGAAATGGCGCTTATTAGAAGTATTCGTTGTTCTCGCGTCCCAGGAGAGTAGCTTAAAATAAGGAGACCAATAGAGTCTCTCAAAAGGTTCAAATGGGTTACTTTAATTATAATGCGGTAATGGAACAAACAGAAGGTGGTTCGAGAGAGCTGCTGCAGCTGCCGTCTCGCAGTCACGGCCATAGAACTGTCCGCCTCCAAGACCTCAGTGTTGGTCATGTTTGCGTACACACCGGGACGGTGGCCATACAGGAGGCTCCAATGGAGGGTTAGATAGCCATATCGCAGGTACTGGGTGATTGAGGTCGGATTGCAAGCCATCAGGTCAAGGAGATCAGGGATGCGCTTCTCAGCGGCCGCCATGGCGGCGAGAAGCTCCGCCTGGCTCGGCAGACGATCCAGCTTGTTCCTCTTCACCTTCAACTGGTGGACAGTGACAGACTTTTTCAAGTCGTTCATGTTGGCTTTCACCTCTCTGATGATGTGGGTCATATCAGACTGGGTGAACCTGCACCCCCGGAGCTTTGACTCAGACAAGTACCTCAGGAAATGGTTCACATTCTTCAGGAACAACAGCGATGTTGTGACTGCCCGGCCCGACTTTACAATATACTCGCTCCAGCCACGGACCCTCTTCGTGTCTTTTAGGAACAGCCAATCTGACAGCCGGTTAACACCATGGGCCATGAATACGAGGAAGTTCTTTATCCGGCTGACCAAGGTCAGGACCAAGGTCAGCCGGATAAAGAACTTCCTCGTATTCATGGCCCATGGTGTTAACCGGCTGTCAGATTGGCTGTAAGACAGACAATTTTCTTTCTGTTTTACTGTCGGTGCGACACCCTCATAATGATGCCTGTATGTCTGAATGTACGTCTCCATGCTTTGAGGCAACGTGATTTCACGCATGGTATTCCCCCGTCCCTTCCCAGTGGACCAGTGAGGAGAGGGCCAGTCCTTAGCCAAATTAGCTTTCAGCTTATTGTAGACGGACGCACGGGTCTTCTGGCATACAGGGGTCTCACTACCGGAGGCTGCTGGGGACCGCATGACAGTCTTGACCGGGGTCTTGAGAGGGGTCTCACTACCGGAGGCTACTGTGTTTATGCCGGATGTACTTGAGATTGCCAGGCCCTTAAATCGTATACATTCTTCCTCTTCCTCAAGCACAGCAGCAGTGGCACTCTGCTTCCTGGGTTTTATCCCCTTTTTCAGCCTGGAGCGCAGGGTCTTCACCTCATCAATGAGGGCATCCTTCTGAGCCCTTAATGCCACATTTTCCAGCATCACCTGCCTGCAGTCCTCTTCGTCACACTCAGTATGTGGGGAGAAGGGTGGAGGGTGCACCGGGTATTCTTCCTCATTGTCTATATCCAATGATGTAGCCATTCCAATGATGGGATTAGTCTCTCTGAGGTCATGGAGCAATTGCAGGGCCACACTATGCTTCAGCCTTGCCAGGACCTGATGTGCCTCATCTCGGGAGAACTCAGGGTGGTCATGAGTTACGTGACGGTCTAGTTTCTTCCCAGCATACGAACACCCTGTGATGGGACAGGGTTTGGTCCGAACATTTATTCTGCCACTGGCCATTTTAAGAATGATGCCTCTTTCCTCCAAGTTGCGCACCGCATGTTTGTGCTTAAGGTGCTTGTTCAAAGCCAGATAGAAGAGTCTGCACTCCGGGCATTCGGACGACATCCTTACTGAAACAGACACAGTGAATTGTATTTAAATGATTTTATGTTTCTCCGTTTATATGCGTTAGCGTAACCGGTGATTGCAACAATGGGTCCGATGCTTCAATGCCTCGTACACGGACCAAGGGAGGACTTGGGTTACCACCGGGTTAAATGGTCCCACCTCCGCACCAACGCGGGGCTGGTGATGGCAACATTGGGTCCGTTGCATCAATTCATGGTGCCCCGACCATGAGAGGGTTTGGGGTGCCCCGGAACCAGGCAGTACCCCAGCAGGAAACATGTTTTATGGTCAAAGGAGGAAAGAGTGACAGAACCGGGGTAAAGCAAAGAAAGTGTCCGACAATAGTGACTTGTGAGGCGGCCAGAGAGTCTGTCATCTCTCGGTCCTATCCTCCAGGCAATGCGGTACCAGAACTGGGTCAAATTGACCAAAATGTAAAAAAAATAAGTTTCAATTCATCCATGGAAATGGGCTGAAAATGAAAAAAAGTATCCGAAAATAGTGCATCATGAGCCCGCAAGAGTCCCCTGACAACTCTCCTTACATTCCTCCAGAGTCAGAAAAAGTGTAAGTTAACTTTTGGAAGAACCATAGAAAAGGGGTGAAAATGGATCAAATGTATCCGAAAATAGTGTCTCTTAAGGCGGGTAGAGTCCCCTGACAACTCTCCTTACATTCCTCCAGAGTCAGAGAAAGTGTAAGTTATCTTTTGGGAGAACCAGAGGAAAGTGGTGAAAAAGGAGAAATTGTATCCCAAAATAGTGTCTCATAATTCCCTGACAACTCCTCTTGCATTCCTCCAGAGACCAGTTCAAAAACTTAAAGTTTGGTAAGAACCATGCTGGGGGGTCTCCATGCAACAATTGTATCCGAGCCAAAGCACTCATGTAGCGGACACATTCCTCCATGATGTGAAACAGCCGTTTTTTTTCTGAGTCCTCTCAAAAACCGGGTTTCCGATTTCGTGCGGAAGGTAGCTTGAAAAACATGAATGCATTTTTTTTACGGAGGAGGGGAGGTCTCGATTCCCCTCTCCGTTGTAAAATGCAACGGTGGAGTGGAAAAGTGTCCGGGGCTTCCGCCCGAAGCGCCGAAGACTTGAGCTTTTTGGATCCCCTCCTCCGTTGGCACTCTGTCGTTTTTTCGAGAATTTTATAAAACTTCATTTTTGATTATTTTAAGATATAATTGACCGTTTTCTTTACTTTTTTCTGCTTTCCACAGGTGGGGGCGCATGGCAGGCCGCCTATGAGCTCCCAAATTCGGCCTGGAACCTCCAGGAATTGTGGGCTATAGTGTTAAAACGCCTGATTAATATGTTAGTAATGCTGGCAATAGGTTCACTGCTGGCAGCAGGTTCACTGCTGTTAGCAGGGTCTCACACTCACAGGCAAAGGCAAACAGGTTTTTTGACACTTCCAGGAGACAGACCGCGAAAACCACCTCTCTGTGGCCCTTCACAGAGCCCCAAAGGACGGACTAAGCAGCTCCAGCATGTCTCCCTAACATGCACACTTCCATAACCTCGCACACCGTGAGACCACGGGCCCCCGGACTTAAGCACTCCCCCAGGGACTAAAACCAGATGTTCCCACCCTACAGAACCTCATGCCCCTGGAAACCCTAAAAGGGGGGTGGATTTTGCGGTGCTTTACCGTCCGCCCATCAGCATCCATATTCGGCCTTCTTCACGGCACCCCCCCTGTGCTGGAGGTTCACACTTTAACTGTTTTGTCATATTTCATCTTTCCACGGGTGGGTGCGCCTGGCAAAGCTGTGTACCCAAACTCAAGCACTCTCACTCTGACTAAACACATAAGGACATCCGGGTAAGACCTTAGTGCCCCTTAGTGCCCCTGGTACTCCATGTCATTAAATGAGCACAGTAATGTACTGCACAACATCACATGGGTAAATGAGCTCCGTATTGCCCTGCAATATCACATTTGGTGTATTTCCAAAAAGTTATGAAAATACACCTATCTCCGTCATGTCCTGTAAAATATCATTCTTTGTTTATTTCCATCATTCAGGCAAATACACATATCTTTGTCCGCTCCAGGAGCTTCAAAGTGCAGACTCCTGAGCTCCGTCATGTCCTGCAAAATATCATTCTTCCGACCGCCAAGCACCGGCACGTGGACCCGGGGAGGAGGCCCTCCGATGGCGGGTCAAATTTGCTGATAGCACAGCTGACGGCTGGACACTAGCCGTAGAGGAACACCGGGGCAGGACCAGGCAGTTCCCTCTTTGCAGACAAGCATATGTGGTTGTTACGCAGGATCAAACAGGTAGCCTGTGATGAAGTAGGGTCGACCCTATAATCATGTGAAGCCACCGAGCCGTGGTCCCCGAGGGAACTGGTGCCCGGAGCATGGCCAATTGCTGAATGCCGCAGCCGACTAAGGCCGCTATGCAACAGTGGAGGATTAGAGAAACTAATGTTTGCCTGGCACTCCGTGGCGAAGTGGGGAGGTGGAACTTCCACCCCGCTGCGGAACCCGTGGTGGGACCCCTGAGTCAGACGGTTCGTCTTGGAAACGCTTCATATCGGTCGGCCCGGGAGGTAAGAGACATGCAGGGTTACCCCCACGCAGCACACCCTCCCGTCCATCAGAGTCGAACCCGCAGTTCGGAGGAACCGACAGCCAGAGCACCGGCACGTGGACCGGGGGAGAAGACCCTCCGATGGCGGGTCGTGTTTGCCATTCGATCAGTGAGGTCAGAGGAGAAGAACCCGCAGTTCGGAGGAACCGACCGCCAGAGCACCGGCACGAGGCCGGGCCGGCGGAGGCCCTCCGATGGCGGGTTGCGTTTGCCATTCGATCAGTGAGAAATCAGGAAAAAAGTCTGACTTAACTTTTTGGAGAACCAGAGAAAAGGGGTGAAAATGGAAAAAAAGTATCCGAAAATAGTGTCCCATAAGGCGGAGAGAGTCCCCTGACAACTCTCCTTACATTCCTCCAGAGTCAGAAAAAGTGTAAGTTAACTTTTGGAAGAACCATAGAAAAGGGGTGAAAATGGAGAAATTGTATCCCAAAATAGTGTCTCTTAAGGCGGGTAGAGTCCCCTGACAACTCTCCTTACATTCCTCCAGAGTCAGCAAAACTCTAAGTTATCTTTTGGGAGAACCAGAGAAAAGGGGTGAAAATGGAGAAATTGTATCCCAAAATAGTCATAATTCCATGACAACTCCCCTTGCATTCCTCCAGAGACCAGTTCAAAAACTTAAAGTTTGGTAAGAACCATACTGGGGGGTCTCCATGCAACAATTGTATCCGAGCCAAAGCACTTATGTAGCGGATACATTCCTCCATGATGTGAAACAGACGTTTTTTTTCTGAGTCCTCTCAAAAACCGGGTTTCCGATATCGTGCGGATGGTAGCTTGAAAAACATGAATGCATTTTTTTGACGGAGGAGGGGAGGTCTCGATTCCCCTCTCCGTTGTAAAATGCAACGGGGGAGTGGAAAAGTGTCCGTGGCTTCCGCCCGAAGCGCCGAAGACTTGAGCTTTTTGGAGCCCCTCCTCCATTGGCACTCTGTCGCTTTTTCGAGAATTTTTTTAAACTTAATTTGTGATTATTTTAGGATATAATTGACCGTTTTCATTACTTTTTTCTGCTTTCCACTGGTGGGGGCGCATGGCAGGCCGCCTATGAGCTCCCAAATTCGGCCTGGAACTTTCGGGAATTGTGGGCTAAGCTCAATAAACTGACAAAGTCACCCAGAAATGTCACTTTAATAGCCCAAAAATATATAATACAAATACATTTAAATAGTAAAAGGTACAATTGTGCTCCTAATTACCCGGAATTTGATTTATATAGCCCCATGATAGTGATTAAAAATCATTTTCATGGAAAAAAGTGTTAAAACCCCTGATTAATATGTTTGTAATGCTGACTGCTGTTAGCAGGGTCTCACACTCAAAGGCACCTAGGCAGAGCTCAAGGGTGATGCACAAGGTTTCATACCCAGCAATAAGTGTTTGAAAGCTGGGGAAAAGTGCTGTGAATACAGGGAGAGAGCAGCCAGAGAGAAGCGGGCTGTGAGAGCCACAGAGCACACCCAGAGATCTCCTTGCAGCGCATGGCTCTTGCACACAGACTGCACCCAGAGAACAGGCTGCTTCACAGCACTTTACAAGCCAGGAAAAGTGATTTAATCCTGGGTATACATGTTTTAAATAGTCTGATACCTCCAGGGCGCATCACCAAATTTTACAAGCCAGGGAAGGTGCCTGAGTAAACATTGTTTAATTGTTTTTAAATGTGTGAAACAGTGTTTTGTCACTTTCAAAACTGTCCCATCATTGACAGGAGAAATTGGGTCGATGTTGTATTCAATCTGACCGTTAATATTCCAGTGAGACGAAGTACGTACAATGACCGGAGTGATCCCATGTTAATTTTGTCCCAAAACCGGAGCATTCCCTCAACCTACACACTCCCCCTCCGTTTGCGCATTCGCGCGGAGGGTCCGCCACATTAAGTGCCGTTTCAAACCAACGAGTGTGGAGCGGTGTGGAGGGGGAGTGGGCTATCAAGCACTCAAACAGGGAGTCTGCATCGGTGCTGACTTGAGACCGGTCTCTACCTGACCGGAGTCACGCTGTGTATGTCCGTCAGGAAACACGCTGTTTACAAGTAGTTCCAGCAAACATCCACTGATAAACTGCGATTTTAACAACCTCATGATAACCTCATATTTTTTTAATTTAGGATCATACCTGTGTTTACTCTAGAAAAAGGTAAATGTGTTCATTTTATTATAAAGTTGTGTATATTTACAGACTGTTTCAAAAACTAAGAAGCTTATAAACATCAGGTTTAAAACTAAAAGAGTTTTACAAAAAAGTAACACAATGAAAGATGTTTGGAGTTTTATTTGAGTTATTCATTTACATTTTGTGTCTAAGAGATGCTGATTTGAAACCGTTACATACAGTTACTGCATTTCCTGTTTCTGCCGGAGAGAGGGGAGGCCATCCCAAAGCTTGCTGCTGTGTTTACTCCCTCCATCTGACAGGAGAGAACCTCGTTGAGCTGCGAGTGTGGCTACAGACGGAGTTCACTCCGTCACGGAGGGGTAGGGTCGAGGGGGTGATTTGGGATTGGGCCTGAATATCTCATCATTTGGCTCCTCCTCTTCAATGGCGGCTGTGGTGACGCAGGGGGACTTCCCACCTCGGTCTTCTATGTCTGATATCGCGTAAAACAGAGGATTTAGACCAGGGGTGGGGAACCTGCGGCCCCCGGGCCGTATACGGCCCGCGAGACAATTTGGTACGGCCCTCGAGGTAATTTATAAACACGCGCAAAAAAGAAAAAAAAGAAATCTAGACCGCAAAAAAATTAAACAAGCGAGTGCCTGTTTTTCCTGGCCATCTTTATATGAGAATAAAGTAAACAGGTATAAAATACTATGACAGTAAAACAAGTTGTTATTAATAAACAAGAATACAGTTTAAAAGGGGAGTGATTTGTAAAATGTCCATAAAGAAAAGGAAATCTGCTTACAGTTCTGTTTCATATGGGTGTTGAGAGATGTATCCATTGATCTCTTAATGTTGCTCTCAAAGTGCAAAAATCGTCATGTCCACATGAATAGGAAACTAAATACATTTGCACACATCTTGTGTCCATATCTTTTTGTTTTGGTGGTCATGCAACAACAGTGCACGTGAATGCATGTGCGAGTCATGGTAAGCTATCTGGATTAAAAGGTTGCTTTTTCTTTGCACAGCATGAAAGAAAGGTGAAATGAATGGGCTGTGATTTTAATATTTTTAAGCAGAGGTCAATCATTTGTACGGCCCTCGGAGGATGTTGAAAACATTGAAATGGCCCTTGAGAGGAAAAAGGTTCCCCACCCCTGATTTAGACGTTGTGTCTTCATTCACTCCACACGTCTCTTCTCCTCATACTCTCTTTCATTACTTTTTATTTAATGCATTTTAACGGCTGTAATTGTTGCTAACAAAAAAACGGAAGTTAAGCTCACTGTTGATATTCCAGAGACTTCTTCCGGTAAAGCTTTTCAAAATGAACTTTAGCAACAACGTTAGCCACAGACGAATGCTAACCGGAAATGTTTTCAGAATAAAACGGTTTTAAGCTTACTGTATGTTTAAACAAAATTACGTCATTAAACATTGATTTTAATTTCTTACACGCTGAAGATTTGAAGCCTTGAAATGGGTTAATGCTGTCTGGCATATAAGGCAAAATGGCTTGCAATTGCGTTCGATAAAAAAATATGAACTCTCCCACTCTACTAAAAACGTCCCATGTTCGTCTTCATATTTTCGCTTAGCTGTGCATTTCTTCCCTGCCATTTTAGGATCAAACTCAGTTCATGGTCAGATAGTGTTTAATCAACGATAGGTTTTCCCCCCCTCAAAGGTGATTGGTTCACTGCATCGCAGGTATTATTGTGATTGGCTCTTGGGCCACATCAAAATTAGACGCGCTGTCATCCTCTCATACTGACAACTGACACCACACATACACACGTAGGGAAAGCCGGGACGAAAGTAACACGGGACGAAAGTAACACGGGACGAAAATAATGGAGCGATTTTATCCGAGCCCAAACAACTTTGACCGGCCAAATTACGTCAGAAATATCAGCATTCAATACTTAACAGACCTACTAAATATCAGGTTTAACTGTCAGGAGTCCGTGTCTCTCCCCCACACTCACACATATAAAATTCGATCTGAACTAAAGAGCCGCACGAAACTGGGCAAAGAGCTGCATGCGGCTCGAGAGCCGTGGGTTGGCCACCCCTGCTATATATTATCTTATTATCACACCAAAATTGTTGTAAAGACATGACTGATTAATGGACTGGAACCAAACTCAGATACTGGGACCCTCATGCCCCTTTTCCACCAAACCGGATCCGGTTCAAGATCTGTTCTTTTGCTTTTTTGGTGCTGAATCGGTTCTTTTCTGTAGCACCACTTGTGTTTCCACCGCTCAGAACCTGACTGGTACTGCCGCTGCTGCGTCATGACATCATAGTTTATGTCGGTTTACGTTTGTCCCAAACGCCGCTCACAACATCAACAATGAGGGACTGCGTCGGGACGATGATTGCGTTTCTTTTAATCATACGAAGCCAGATTAAATTAAATAACTACTTCTCAACCCTTGTACTTTTCTCCAGAGTGCCATGGTTCATTGTTTATTAATGTGGTTCAGCGGCATTTACCGACCGCTGCAGTGCTGCTCGTCCACATGGCATGGCATAGTTTATTCTCCCGTTAACTC
Organism: Pogonophryne albipinna; assembly: GCA_028583405.1. Lineage (NCBI taxonomy): Eukaryota > Metazoa > Chordata > Actinopteri > Perciformes > Artedidraconidae > Pogonophryne > Pogonophryne albipinna. The sequence goes on along the minus strand of CM053248.1, from coordinate 15,996,068 downwards.
ACGGCAGAGTTTATTCTCCCGTTAACTCACGGCAGGGTCAGGATTCTTCACTGTGAGGCGGGGTCTGTTGTTCCCTCAGCCACCAGAAAAGAGCTCCAGCTGCAGTACCCCGGGAAGCCCTCTTCGGAGTAAAAACCCTCCAAGATTCCTCGCCATCCACTTCCCCGGTAGCCTGTGCCAACGTCCTTATTAAGATGGTCGCATTGAAAGCACCCGGTTTCATTAAACAAAAAGGCTAACAGTTGGTTTTGCAGCGAGTCGTCATAGGCTAACAGATGACTCAATACACCAGAATAGTTGTTAACTTTAAACAAACAACACGATTCACATTACTCTCACTCTTACTGTAATTAGTGATTAAATCAACAATTAATGTAGGACACCTAGTTGGGCTTGCCAACATCACGCAACAGTTTCATTAAACAAATAATCAAATATGCTAACAATTTATTTTTGCCGAAAGCTATAGCAAACGAATAATTGTTAGCTAATCACACTTCATTTCAAGACACCGGAATTGTTATTAATGTTAAGCAAATAAAACTTTAAAAGCACTTCACATTACTCAGAATTCTGTGCGTTGTCGTTGTCGTTGATATTCATGTCTCCTACTCGCTAGGTGGCAGTGTCACGAAAAACTAGGGTCCTAGGAGTGTGGTCCCAAAACTGCAGTCTCCGACGCTGCAGCTTCATGCTACTCAGAACCAGAGCTAAATCAGGCTGTAGCCAGGAACCGGCTCTGGAACCAGTTTGGTGGAAAAGGGGCATCAGACACCTTCCTAAAGTACCAATAAACCCCAATAAGCAAAAATGTATCTATGAATTATTGGTTTTCAGTGTTACCAAAACTTGTGCGGCCCTTTGAGAAACACAGAAGATCTCCCTTACATTGTTAGTCAAAGCTTGTGTAACATAATGAGTTGTACATCCATAGGTTGAGTCTAAATGTGTCTCTCTGTCTCTTGCTGTTTTTCTGTTTGTTCATTAGGATGACTATGTTTTAGAAGTTCGTCACTTTCAGTGTCCCAAGTGGCCGAAGCCGGACGCCCCCCTCAGCAGCACCTTTGAGCTCATCAACGTCATTAAAGAGGAGGCGTCCACCCGCGACGGGCCCACCATCGTCCATGATGAGTGAGTCATACATTTATATTCTGTCTGTCTGAAAGTTTAGGACAAGGGGAGAATAACACTGAGTGACATGTTGGCAGGTGCTCTAGAAAGTATTGGGTTTCTAAAGCCAGATGTAATTTCAGGCATGATGTTGACAGAGAATGATAACTGTATCTTTGCTGAAAGATTTAAAATACATCACTGCAGGAGTTATTTACTGCTCCCATATTATTTAATGACATTTGAATTGTAGATCATGCTGTTGTTGTTAACCCCAATATTAATTACATCTCTGGTTGGTACTCCCAAGTTTATTTCTTTTGTGAACAAAGATGATGATGTGAATGATGTGGATAAAAACATAATGGCCCCCAGGCATACAGAGACTTCGTCAGCCTGACTTTCCTGCAGGTTTAGTTAGGACACATGTTGTTTCACTTCGAAACATCCAGTGACAACCCTCCAACCCCCAAACTCCCAACACAGCAGCGACGTGCGGTCAGGGGAGGCAGGTGAGGCAGAGCCTCACTTGTCATTCTCCAATGTAACGGAAAAAAAGAATAATAATACAAATAATAATAATAATAAAATGTGTCCACTGATCTGTGTTGTAAATGTGATTTCTGTATGATTCCAATCGCTTTTTATAGTAAAAATCGGCTAATTTACCGAGCTCCGCTACAACTACGGGGAGCGATGAGATTGAGAAGTGAGGCAGGGACGAGCTCTGCCTCACAGAAGCCCACAGTAACTTGCTGGAGCACGGGCACTAATTTAGTGCGGGCACTTATTTTGTGAGCGCGCTCAAGCCAGTTACTGTGTGGTGAGGTGAGGCACAGATGAGCTCTGCCTCACCTCAGAATGCGTCACCCCACAGAAACTGTCTGGAAAGCGGGCCCTAAGCGCATGCCTGCACCATCTCACTGTATGTCACCAATGTAATGTTTGTAGATCCCTTTATTACATTTATCCTCGCCATCCATAGTCTCTAAATAATTTATTTCACGTATAGATGATATTTAAGCTCGCTGGTCTCATCATACAACGGCAATGAAAAAAGCACCAGGGGAGGCAGCCACAACCTCTGCCGCACTGAAGGGGGCACAAGTGAGCCCACAGGTTCTTGTTGCTACTGTTATTCTACGCAGAGACGGTAGACGAAAACAACAAGCTACACAGCAAAAACAACAGTGTACATTGTACTCTATAAGAGTACATTTAACACCAGTCTCGGGGTGTATATAGGTCCAAGAGTTTGGTGTTCTCTGAACACTGTCAAAAGAGTAAAATATAAACTCCAAATAAAGAGTTAAATGAGAACACTTTGGGAGTCAAAATATACTCTACAGTGTAAAAATCACAGTGTACATTGTACTCTATAAGAGTACATTTAACACCAGTCTCGGGGTGTATATAGGTCCAAGAGTTTGGTGTTCTCTGAACACTGTCAAAAGTGTAAAATATATACACCAAATAAATAGTTAAATCTGAACACTTTGGGTGTCAAAATATACTCTAAAACTGGTACTTTTTGACACTGTTTGAGTGCTTGCAGTGTAGACAAAGAACCCTCAGGGAGTAAAAAATATACTGTTATTCAGTGTTTTAGTGTCAGTTTGCAGAGCTGAATATTCAATACTATGAAAGAGAAAATGTACTCCATGGTCATTTGTAACAGTGGTTCAGTGTTGTTTAGCTGTTGTACACCAAACAAACATTGTTGGGGTTAATCATTAACACTTCATTCATGAAAACATTACTTTATTTTGACTTTTTTTTATATCAAAATCTGATTAGATACCATGTTAAACGTGGAATACAGGCTTAAAGAAGCGCAACACATGAACTGTATACATAAATGTAAGTACAGTCTTACTTTGTTTGACATTTTACAAACCTACACCAGGTTAATACTGAAGTTCAACTGTATTTTTCTGTGGAATACAGTACAAACACCACAGAAAATTACAGTGCCTACATAAACTCAAGTATTAACCTGGTGTAGGTTTCGTAAAATGGCAAACAAAGTAAGACTTACATTTACGTAAAGTTAAGTGACAAGTTATACAAACACATGAACCACATACTGGTCATCTCTGTAAAAACCATAACTTGTCTGCAGATCAAATGGCTCAAAGAAGCACAACACATGAACCACATACTGCATACATAAAAGTACAGTCTTACTTTGTTTGACATTTTACGAACCTACACCAGGTTAATACTGAAGTTCAACTGTATTTTTCTGTGGTGTAAATACTGTATTCCACGTTTAAGATGGTATCTAATCAGAAAAGTTGTCTGATTAGATACCATCTTAAACGTGGAATACAGTACTAACACCACAGAAAATTACAGTGCCTACATAAACTTAAGTATTAACCTGGTGTAGGTTCGTAAAATGTCAAACAAAGTAAGACTGGACTTACATTTATGTACAGTTAAGTGACAAGTTATACAAACACATGAACAGGAACCACATACTGGTCATCTCTGTAAAAAACATAACTTGTCTGCAGATCAAATGGCTTAAAGAAGCGCAACTCCTCGACCTTCAGCATGGAAACATTTGCATCATTTCCCAGTACAACATGAAAGGAATGGAAATGCTCTGCAAAACAAAGTGTTTCAAGGTCCTCTGTTATAAGAAAAAATGTTCCATGAAAACCAATAATGTGTTTTATCTGACTAAATACTGGCAAATCCTCTTCAATGTTTGCGCAAACCACAAGGCCTGGGCGATACTCCGTCCCAAAATGAGTTATCCAAGAGGTTACATCAACTTCAGAGTCCAAGTCAACTTGCAGTTCTACAGCAATCATCTCACCATGTGGCAAGACATTGAGCTGAACAGTTTTTACTGGCCCACTGTCAGTACTTTTGAATGGCATTGAATCCCAGTGGTATGCGATTGCCATCTGATGTTTTTTGGGCTAACGACTTTGTTATGTTTTTGAAATTTTTGACTGTGTTCTTGAAAAACCTATGTTTCGCTTCAAATCTCATTGCCCAAAACATGGATAATTGGACCAATTTTTCGGATGGATCTTGGATAATGAGTCATGAAGTGATGTTTAGGGATCAATTTGCGATGTGGGTAAAGATCTTTTAAAAGTGTATGATGTTCAACAATTAGATGCTTCAGACATACTGTCATGCCATCAGTAATGACAGGAGAAAATATTATGTTTATAATTTGCAACAGAAGCAGCAAAAGTCTCCAGTGTTCATTTTCTTCTTGTAAAACATCTCCAAGGATCAAGGGGACATGACGGATTAAGCAAAATGTCTGAATGGCATTGAGACCAATTTTGTTTCCAGTCTGTTCCAAGTGGATTCTGGTTGCTCTATTTTTTCGCTCAACAAAGCCATAATTGTATGCGTATATTCGGTTACAAATATCCATCTTGGATATTATTTTGTTGTCTGAGAGGTAGCCAAAAAGCAACTTCAGCTCAAATTGCGCCACTCCTTCCAATATGTCGTGCATAATGTCAACAGCATAATTGTCAGAAACATGAAAGTACTGAAGGTCATTGAGTAAACATGTTCGCTTAACTCCAAATGTTGACGGCAGTGTAGGATCTGCCATGAGGTCGTTGCATTGCTGAGCATGCAGTGCTCTATTGCGCAATGTTATTCTGTGATCATCATCACTGAAAACTGTCTGTGAGGTCTGTTTGTCTATTAGACAAAAGTGGCAAAAATGGTTTTCAAGGCTGTCAAAATAACCGTCTAATTTTGTTCTCAAGTCCTCATCATTGGGGAGTAATTTTAGAACATCTTCTTTGACATTTGAATGCAATTCCTGTACAAGCTCCTCCATATTTTCAACAACAGTCTTTATGACATTAGTAGCCACACCAGAGCCTTGGAGTTTTGCAATAAGAGATGCACACATTTCTTGGGTATATTGCCTGGTCTCATTACAGCTTTGAGAATCATCTGGTTGCTCTGGGATTAAAGTTGACACTGTTTGCTGATCAGATACATCAACTGAAGTAGTTGCGGGTTCGTTGTCGATTTCATCTAGACTATGATGATCAGCGCTATGTTTGTTATGGAGATGTTTCCTGAGGCCTGAAAAGGTGCAAAATCTCTGGTGGCATCCTTTTTGGTCACACATCAATTTAAACTTCTTCCCAGGATAAAATGCATGTGCGAACTTGAGATGACGGACCAACTGTTGAATGGTGACAAAGGTGGACTTGCAAACAAAGCATCTTAACATCAGTTGAGGAGCTTAGCCCTAAGGTCTTTGACTCTGGGAGTTTCGTGACACAGACCTAGATCGATGTTGAAGATCGTGGTCTGCACAAATGTGTAAAGGCCATTTAAGGCCTGGTCATACTTGATTCCGAACACAATGTGTTTTGAAGAGTTCATCAAAAGCAGACAGCGAAGACTTGGCCTTGCAGGGAAGGAGCTCACCATCGAATGCAATATAGTAGTCATGGATGCTGTCCCTTGTGGTCCCAATTGCGACGATGTAGGGCTGCCTCCGCTGGTCTGGACCAGAGTGCTCATGAAGGCTGCGACATGACTGTAAAATAACAATAAACAAAAATATAACTACACTGTACATCATATTTTGATGTAAAGGTCAGACTGACAAAAACCTTTGATAGCACAGTTGGCTTTTTTCTCTGCAGTATCTTTTCAGCCTGTGATGTACAATTAATGTTTTTGTAGCACGGTCACACAACGAGAATAAAACATCTAAGAGATAATCTGCGTTATCTACCTTATCACATGTCCCTGCAAACACACAACTTAAAAGGATAAACCGGACATATTTTAAGGATGTACATACATAAAATACTCAACTCTGAATAATAATTTGTATGATATAGTTTTTCCCATACAAAATAGTCAAATTAACTTGTTATATCCTTTAAATGACATTAGTTCCCTTTCCCTGATTATAAATTCCTCATTCTATAAATTTTCATATATTTTTCATCTCAATAAATTCACTGCTGACTAGGGCTGCATGATATTGGAAAAAACTGACATTGCGATTTTTTTTCCCCCTGCATATATATTGTGTTATAGAAACATACAGGAATTGAAGAAAATACCTCTTATTTTTGTCCGCAAACCATCCTTTCTTGAACTTTAATGCTATACAATTGGTATTTTTGTAACTATATTTAACCGGATGAAGGATTTTAAGTTATCAGAGCAACAAGCTGAGCTAGCTCGGTTAGCAGCGCCAAACTGCCCTTGAGAAACACATGAAACTACTTTATTCAGTGTTTTTACTTTTAATCACCGGGTCTGTTTGCTTTGGAGATTTGATTGTGATTGGTGGTTTGCTGTGCATGCAGAGCAGGCATGTCACTCACTCAAGTACCCCTGACATGAGAGCTGTGCAAGTTTTCCTTTTGTAGCAAGCAGCAAAATAATTGGAACATGACGTGTTTGAGTTAATTTGCCTACTTAATATCGCAAAAAAATAAATATTAAGATTTTCTTTTTAAATCGTTACATCCTGCGATGCTAATATCACGCATGCGCATATCGCAGTTATCGTCACGACACAATATATCGTGCAGCCCTACTGCTGACACAATATCTCTCCTACTTCACTGTAAAGTCCATTCTCACTGTTTTTGCATTGGAGGCTTCAATTTTACACATCACACTTGTATAGGTTGAATATTGGACCTGTTACGGAAACTTCAGAGCGGTGCAGGAAACATGGAGACTGGAATCATTGTTTAATCAAACACCTTGAGATTTATTGAAAGTTCACAGAGTAACGGCCGGAGAGAATCACGTAGCCTATTCACACTACAACATGTGGGCAAACCACGCGGAACTCTGAAGAAAATAAAGAATAGATTTCAACATATATCTAAGAGGGACGGACCTATTCTAACTCCGCCTAATCAATGCCAGATAGTCAGAACAAGGGCTCCTCTGTGTCTACAATATTCATTATCCAGCAGAAGGAAGATGACCCTTTGACCTGTTACCCAGTTCAAGTTGCCGCAAGGGGATATTGCGATTTAATGGGAAGCAGATGTTTGTAATTAAGACAGGTTCCCAGGAACACTGAGAAACTAAATATACCAAGTGATCAGATTAAAATATTCTCTGACAGTTCCATTCTTTTTATCAATCTATTGATAACCAATTAACATTAGTCTAAGAATATTTCAGTCACTACTTAAATCAATAAGCGTCTTCAGAGTTGTGTGGGCCCACTTACATCAAAAGTAGAACAAGATTGAAACATTTCAATCACAAAGATTGAACACAGTCAATCATAATAGAAAAATCATCTCTCCTCGGTGTTTGGCATCATTTGTCAAAAGCACAATAATAAACACACATGAAATACAAAAATATAATAGCAAAATATATGTTTCAAAAATAAGATCTTTTATCATTTATCACTCAGTTAATCTCATTCATCAAACACAAATTCTAAATCAGCTTACATCTTTAAAGATTCACTTCAAGGCAATTACTTATTAAAACACAATTAGAATTTAGGATTATAAGAAATCCAATTGAGGTATAAAATCAGAATCATGAGAGATCCAGCTAAAATTCATAATTAAGGTATAAATTCACAGTGATGAATAGATCAATCTGTAACCTGCAAAGTTGCAGTGTCCTCAATCTTTAACATTACTTTACGTTTACTTCATTACGCTTTATTCAAGAGTAAGGCACTTAGTAGTACATATATTTCATTCAAATACATTTGTTCAAAAATCTGAAAAGGAAAAGTCAGACATTTATTATAACAACCTGAAAAGAGAAAAATCCAAAACATCTGTTCTTTATTTTGAGTGTCAACTTTAATCATTTTATCAATCGCTGAATGGGGGTACCCAGGGGGCAGAAACCGCAATGGAGACCCAGGGATCTGGAAGCTCGGCGTCGTACATTAACATTGTCTCACCTACAGTTGAATATCCGACTAGCCTCTGTGGGGCTTGGAGGGCGGTCTTGGCAACCCTGCGTATGGCTAATTTAACTACAGTTATTAAACAGATCACTAGGATTAGCACAACCAAGATAAACACTGAAACAGTAACAACAAATTTAACCAACCCCGCTCCCCAGGATCCAATGGTTCCACTTAAATCCCCTAATGTAAATCCATGAGTTTCATGCAATTCTGTTATTCCCCTAGCAGTATCATGCGCCATGTCCATTATTTCCGGTGTAGCGTCAGAGATGAAAGAACAACACTCAGACCCAATTACCTTACATGTGCCCCCCTGAGCAGCTAGGAGAAGATCCAGCGCCATACGATTCTGTAATGCTACTGTCCTTACTTCCTGCAATTCTTTGTGTTCAGCTAACATCGCTGTGTTAGATACATTTAGATGGTGTTCCACTACGTTGGACAGTGCCACTATTTCCTGCTGAGTAACATAAATACCGTACCAAGGCAAAAATAGGCTAGCTATCTGTTGTCCTTGTGTAATGGACCTGCTGTTCCTGTGTAAAGAAGGAAATATCGCTGCAATCTCATTAGGCTCTACTTTACGGATTAAAGGGATTAGGTAGGCTAGATAACAGGTGCCATCAAAAATGTCATATGGCACACAGCCATAGGCCCGGTCGCCGCAAACTAAGTACACTCTCTGTGGGAGGGGAATTCTGGCTAATTTTACCCTCACTATGGTATTACAGTCGCTGTGTCCCACATCTGGAGAGGTGTGAGATCCTGCTTCATTCTGGAAACAGATAGACACATTTTTCCACTCGTGCACCACCACTGGCGGAACATATACTGAACAATCACGTGTAGGAGGCTTGCCTAAGGGTATTGGCTGCGTACAGTCATGTATTTTAACTTTAACGGAGTCCACTGTTCTGGAGCCAAACCAGGGCACAACGGTTACCAAAGCTTCAACCAACAAAGATGGGGTGTGTGGTCGCATAGTACATGTTGGACTCGTAGAATTAGCTGAGCAATTAGTCTGGACTAGAGCTAATTGTAATCTGTATTCAAAAGCTAGGTGGATGTATTTCTTGACATATATAAGTCTTAGCATCATTAATCGTTTGAAACCATCTGGCAGGTAATCTTTATTTACTGTATCAACAATAAGAGAGACTAAGCCCTCGTACTGTAAATGTTGCTCAGAGTCTATGGGGTAGGAAGGAGTGTAACAATCATCTGCCTCATCGCTAATTCGGGATGCTATATCATTCCAGCTCACTAGACCGTAGTCAGCTTTCGTGAAAGGAATTGGACTAAACATTGGAGAATGCATGGATTCTGGCATATTTTGGCACAGCCAACAGTTGCTAACATTGCGTTCATGTGCGTAGTCTAACATTAAATTTATCGCAGAATTAGATTTGGTTCGTTTAGAAGGAGTGATTAAGGCCTTTTGTAAAGAATCTACATCACCTCCTGATTGTTTAAGTGGAGTGGATAGAACATTTGTTTAGCTATTTGGTCCAGTAAATGTGCATGCATTGACACCTGGATTGGGAACCTGGTAATCTGGTTTCCTCATTGTACATTTTACCTCATCCTTTATCAGAGTCTGTAACTGTTCTAAAGTGCTACACCACAGTTCTGGGGGCATATTGTCAATTGTGTTGAGAGCTATTCTTACCACCTCTGACGAGAACCTGAACCAACGGTACTGGTTCTTTGGATACATCTCCCACGTTGAGTAAACTAAAAATACAGGAAACACAATAATACAGTTAGATGAGTTACATATTGAAGTTGGACAGTTAAAAGAAATAGTCTTTGATTCATGATCAGGGAGGGAGACAATCCTCCTTATTCTTCCTCCTTTTCTCTCTCTTTGTGTCTCTCGCACCATACTGAATGTCTGTGTGGTGATCTGATACAACCTGTCCTTGTCGCTAGGCACTGATTTGCCCGTTGGTGTTGTTTTGCCCTCAGGGTCTGGACCCTGAGTAGTCAAGTCGTCTGCGCTCTCAGATAAGAGCACCTTATTTTCTCCCTCAGAGGGGCGAGAGCCCTCGCCTCCTGTCGTTGGGATTTTCACAGCTTCATCTAGCAGGGCGTCCTTGGCCAGGTACAGTAGACCCAGAATGACGATGATGATGACTGCCTTCACACGCCAGCATCCAGTAGAGGAGAGAGACGACATCTGGAAGCGTGAATCCACTCCGCTCTACCTTGTACTCTCAGGGCTGTTCTGGTCACTATTAACACCTGGAAAGGACCTTTCCACCTGGGAGACAAAGCATCTTTTTCAAGAGATTTGATTAGTACATCATCACCAATCTGAAAAGGGTGGGTGGGCTCCTCTCCAGGCTGGGGGAGCCTGTCAGCCACCTGCCTGTGAAACTTTCTCAACATGTCAGTTAGATATTTTACATAGTTAGTCATGTAATCATCTGTCCACAAAAGAGTGAGTTTGTGGGGTGTTACTGGGGGGCTAGACCCTGTGAACATTACCCTTCCCATCAATACTTCGTGTGGGCTAAGCCCTGTCGTTGCATTTGGTGAGCTTCGGATGGAGCACAGAACTAGCGGCAGCGCGTCTACCCATTTTAGTCCTGTGGTCAACATTGTTTTAGTGAGTTTCTCCTTTATAGTCAAGTTCATTCTCTCAACCTGGCCTGAGCTCTGTGGGTGATAGGGAACATGCAACTGCCATTTGAACCCTAACACTGTAGCTAGACTCTGGGTTATCTTAGAAATGAATGCTGGACCTCTGTCACTGTTAATCCCTGCTGGAACACCAAATCTAGGGATAACATCTTTGAGAAGACACTTTACAACTGTTCTAGCGTCTTCTTTTCTGGTAGGGTAGGCCTCTACCCATTTTGAGAACTGGCACACTATTACCAAAAGATATTTGAATCCTTGGCATGGTGGCATATGCGAAAAGGCAATTTGCATATTTACAAAGGGCCCCGAGGGGGGCGGTAAGTGTTCATGCTGAACTGGACCATTTCTTCTTCTTGTCTGCTGGCATATCATGCATCTATCTACAAGGGTCTGTGTAGCTAGTGTAATGCCTGGAGCAAACCATTGTGACTTTATAATCCCATTCATCCCTCCTTTTCCTACATGTGATTTGCCATGTGCAACATGTGCCAAAACATGGAGGAACGAACGGGGACAAACCATCCGTCCGTCTGGGTGGAGCCACAAGCTGGACTCAGCGTCAAGTGCACAACCTCGTCTTAGCCATAAATCTTTCTCCCTAACATCAGCGCGGGCTTGCATGTCCGCGACATCATTAAAGGAAGGCAAACAAATGGGTTCTGCGGGTTGTGTCGAGGGGCATTGAAGCACCATAGAGAAGCAGGAAACTGCTGCTTGTTTAGCCGCGGTGTCGGCTAACGCATTTCCACGCGAAATAGGATCATCAGAATTTGTGTGAGCAGCACATTTAACTACTGCTAGCTGTGCAGGGAGCAGGATAGCGTCTAATAGCTCAGCTACTAACGCATGATGTTGAATAGGCTTACCAGCCGATGTTAAGAAACCGCGCATTTTCCACAAGACACCAAAATCATGGCACACACCAAATGCATACCTGGAGTCTGTGAAAATGGTTGCAACTTTACCTTCAGCCAAAATACACGCCCTAAGCAGAGCATGCAACTCTGCAGCCTGAGCCGACGTGCCATTTGGCAAGGCCCTGCTTTAAGTCCTGAAAAGCTGTGTGCATGTCCTCAGACCATTGAACAATGTTAGGGGCGGCCTGCAGAGTGGCAGCACGCAGGACGGAGTCCATAGCAGCATACTCGTATATCCAATGTCTGCAGTAATTCGCCATGCCCAAGAAGGAAAGCATCTCCTTCTTTGTGCGAGGTGGTGGTACTTTGTTCAAAAGGCAGATTCTCGCAGGTGAGAGGAGGCGGTGTCCATCTCTCAGAATGTGACCCAAATACGTGACCTCAGTCTGGCAGTATTGCAACTTGGCCAGGGATGCTCTGTGTCCGCATTCAGAAAGTCTTTTCATGAGCAGAATGGAGTCGATGCGACAGGCGTCTTTGTTAGGTGACGCAATCAACAGGTCATCAGCATACTGAAGGAGGGTGCTGCCCCCTGTAAGGACCAACGTGTCCAGGTCTCTTTTAACAGCTGCTGCGTACACAGTAGGCGATTCAACAAACCCCTGTGGGAGGCGCGTGTATGTGATTTGTTTACCTCTGAATGTAAATGCAAACAGATACTGGCTTTCTGGATGCAAAGGAATAGAGAAAAATGCTGAACAAAGATCAATGACTGTGTAATATTTGGAGTCTGGAGGCAAAGAAGCAAGGATCGAATTTGTGTCAGGCACAATGGGGTCCGTTGGAATGACAATGGCATTAATAGCTTGCAAATCTTGGACAAAACGCCACTCATCAGGGCGATTGTGTTTAGGTATGGGTAGAATTGGAGTATTACACGGACTGGTCGTGTAGATTAATACGCCCTGATCGAGCAGAGATTGGATGACTCCTTCAATTCCCACAATGGCTCTATGGGGTAAATTGTACTGTCTGATAGCTGGCAATCTGGCATTGGCTTTAAGTGTCACTCTGTGTGGTGGGGCAGAACTGACAAATCCGACGTGATTTTTATGTTTTGCCCATAATGTGGCTGGAACTTCCCAAAAATCTGAAGGGGGTCCATATTCTATGAGAGGAGGTGGTTGTAAGTTGAGAAATGTACTTTGGGGGAGAGAAATGGGCTCAGAGAGACGTAGCATGTAATGCTCCTCTCCGAGGTTAATTAGATTAGGCGTGTGTGTGTGAGGGAGAGAAGCTGTTGCAGCTCCCAGCCGAGCATGGCAGTGGGCTGCCATAGCCCCCACCTCCTTAGGACTACTGCCTGGAGTGACAGCTAGTGTGACGTGAGGGATAGTTTCTACAGCTAGAAAATCCTGCTGTGGGGGTGTGAGCCTAAGAGGCAACGCACATCCGTGTGGTCCTAAAAACAAAAACTGCTCGCATTCCAACTGATCTGAGCTGTTGCAAAAACCTCTTACTGATAGCGCATAGTCATCTGACGGGTTAAAAGCAGCTGTGCAATGACAATCCAACACAGGCCGCATAAGAGACATTAAAGAAGCACACACAGGGGAAATGCTAGCAATTTTCTGAATCCCTGTTGTGGAGAAAACAGAAATCATGTTGAAATCTGGAAATGACCAACAATAAAGGTTGTCTTGAGATGATTGAATGAATTGGACAGCTTGATAGACTTTGCTGTCAGGAATAGTAAAAAACAATCCATCCGGAGTGCAATGTATTGTTGCCTGTAACTTACAAAGTAAGTCTCTGCCCATTAAATTAATAGGACTTCCATCTGAAATAATGAAAGAGTGTTTCACATTTGATCCATCTATAGAAATATCAGTATTCTGTGAAATGGGTTCAGACATAGCAATGCCAGAAACGCCCACTGTTGTAACAAAGTTATTAGTTGCTGTACAAACTTTCTCCTTAGTGCGTATTGCAGACAATGTGGCTCCGCTGTCAATCAAAATATCTACAGCCGTGCCACTAAAATCAACGGGCATAATCGGATCTTCACGCGGGTTATTGGAAAGGCGGATTGTTGCTGCTTGAATGGGGAAATGCTGTGAATCTGATCCTATTTCTCCATGGCACCCCTATCTTCTATTAAATCCACTCTGCTGACCGTTTTGGCCCTGTTGAGCCTGTCTGTCATAATGTGGAGGTGGCATCAATGCAGGATGCCTAGGAGGCTGGGGGAGAGCAGGTACAGATTGTATGTGCTGCTGTGCACCCCACCTCTTCTCGCATTGACCCGCCCAGTGATCCGTTGCACCGCAAACATGACATGGCATCAACTTTTTGGAATTATTTTTCTGCTGCTGTCTGCTCTTATTTTGATAATCCTGTGATCTTCCCTGTGTGCGGTGTTGTCCCTGAAACTGCTGGGAATTATCCGCACCCTGATAAGCCTGTGTATTTTTAGGCAATAGTTGCATTTGCTGGGCAGTTCTGGGGGTCAGAAATATCTGGCTCCGATGCAGGGCACGCATTGTGGCTATCGTAACTTGCCAGTTTTTAACTTGCCAGTCAGGAGTCGCCATCATGTAGGCCTGAGCTGTCTCTGGGATTAAATTATGCAACAAACTCTGTATAGCGAACAAATCATTGCCCTCCCTTTTAATGCCAGCATTATTGTCCCACACTGTCATGAAACGCTGGATAAATTCTGGGACAGCTTCTGTTGGGTTCTGTACGCAAGCCGTCACTTGGGAAAAATCTGTGTGAGTTTTAGCGCATGCTCTAATAGCCAAAGCAGCCACGGTTCCAATCCACATGTCGCGCGTCTGTGTCAGAGGCCAATCCCCTGCAGGCGTACATTCAGGAAATGTAAATTCGTCTCTGCACGTGGGCCAATCTGCCTTGTATGTTAGAATTATCAGCTGTTTAACATCATGAACAAAACAGTTATAAACTGAGCAGACATTAGTCAACCACGACAGATACTCATCTGGGCTTTTAGTGGGACTGGGAGCGTGATTAGTGACATCAATGACCTCCGCGGGTGTCCAAGGCCTACACACTGAAATTTCTCCGATCATAATTTTAGGAGCTGTCATAGTTTCAGCAGGATTATTATTCTGAGATGTTTGCGTTCCCGTGACTGTTTTACGGTGGAACGCACTGCCGTCCGGCGATCCTGGGAAATCGTATAAACGGAGTGGCCGAGGAGGAGAAGTGGGGGCTTTTGACGGGCTGTCGTCTGAAGAATTCCCTTCCTCGTCCTCTTCTATTTGTTCTTGTCTTCCTGAACCTATTTCTCTATATCGTCTTGGCTGATGTTTCAACTTATTTTCATTCATGATAACCGCAGCTGTAATGAAAAGATCATCATCGGAGTTTCTCGCAGCACGATTTGAGAGTTCCGTTGCAGGGATCATTTTTGTACAGAGAGACACAGCCTGCTCTTTTTCCAGCAGCCCATTGTCTGTTAAAATGCGAATGAGCTGAGATGGTGTGGGAGACTTTCCCTGTCTTTTCAACTCAATCATACATTACGGATTTAGCAATGGCTGTAACATCCTTTCCGTGTCTTTCCTTAATTCTGGACATGTTCTCTGATTTAACATCAAAAGCAGCCTCTAGACTAAGCAAATGACAATTCGCCGCACATTTAGAAACTCTATCAATCAACGCTTTAAGCTCAATTGAGCCTCGCTCAGTGCCAACTGATTTTTCATTTTTCCGCTCATCATAACCTCTTTTCTCTGCAATAGACATCCAAGCTTTAACACATTCTTTCATATATGTTATATCCCAGGAGCAATTCGCCTCACTTTCAACCAGTTTAAATGCCTGCCACAACACGGCCATGTCAAAAGTACCGGTTAAAGGCCAATCAAATTCAATCTTCCCTTTCTGATTTTTCTGTTGTGAGTGTTCACAAAGTAACGAGGTAAACGGCATAACTTTAGACCAATCCAAGCTTCTTCCGACAATTCCAGACGGCATATTAGGGGAAAACATGTGACTGTAGTGGCTGTCTGTAATCGGATTTTTAGAAGGTGTCTTGGTACGTGCATTCGCTTTCCTCTTACCAGCTGACTCGTTTGTGGAGACAGTATTACCCATGTTTAACGGTTAGTACAATAAAACAAACACTGCAATTAGACGAACAGACATGAACTCGCAACAAGCCCCAGATGACTGCAAAAACTCATCCAGCTTAATTTTTAATCCGAATTAGGGAGATCTCAGCGGGTAGGGAAATATCTGTTTAATATGAGTGCCTTCTGCCCATATATACTTGTACAAGTGCTAAGAACGGAATCTGTTGAAGAGCAATAATTAATTTATTCTCAATCAACAACCACTATGCGAATTTAGCGGTGCTTTTGCCCTCTCCGTCCGCGGAGAGCAAAGACTTTTTTTAATTTACCCTGTCTTCCAAACAACAGCCAAATTCAACAACTCATCTGTTATGAAACACAGTATGTCACACATTCCCGCATACCACCCTTCCCATTTCTCATGGTTTTTGTTTAGTTCCAAAAACGCAAATGGTGTGAGGAAGAGAATAGTGTGTCATTCCGCGCTTCACCCTCTGCTTGCTACGCCGCATGGGGTGGGGTTGAATTTACACACACACTTTAGCCGTGCAGATCTGAGGAGATGTCTGCTATTAAATTAACCAGTTAACCGCTGAAATCTCCAGAATTTGGCGATCTGTTTCAATACAGATGCATGACATTTTTTAATGCAGAAGTCTACCAAAAAAAATTGCAGCCGCTCAGTTTCACAGGTAATTTTATGATACCGTCAATCACAGATTCTGGTAAGGCAATGTCCAAATATAGATTTGAAATTACACTTACCAGTTCTGAAGATCTTTTGGTATTCTTTGTTCGTGACGCCCATCTGTTACGGAAACTTCAGAGCGGTGCAGCAAACATGGAGACTGGAATCATTGTTTAATCAAACACCTTGAGATTTATTGAAAGTTCACAGAGTAACGGCCGGAGAGAATCACGTAGCCTATTCACACTACAACATGTGGGTAAACCACGCGGAACTCTGAAGAAAATAAAGAATAGATTTCAACATATATCTAAGAGGGACGGACCTATTCTAACTCTGCCTAATCAATGCCAGATAGTCAGAACAAGGGCTCCTCTGTGTCTACAATATTCATTATCCAGCAGAAGGAAGATGACCCTTTGACCTGTTACCCAGTTCAAGTTGCCGCAAGGGGATATTGCGATTTAATGGGAAGCAGATGTTTGTAATTAAGACAGGTTCCCAGGAACGCTAAGAAACTAAATATACCAAGTGATCAGATTAAAATATTCTCTGACAGGACCAGGATTGGTTTCCACACTATTTGAGGTGTCACAAATCATAATTGCAGGCCCACCTCTTAAAATGTGATTTTCAATGAGCACATGGAAACTTTCCCCTTTAGTTGGTGAATGTGAGAACAAACTCTGCCTTTATGTCATTCTGTACAGTGATGCTCAAACATCCAACTGAAGGAACAAGAAGACTACTATGTTTTTGAGTGGAGGGGGACTTTACCTATATGCATAATTTCAGGCATTTCCTCCCTTACTTTTGCTCTATTCAGTATGTATGTTGAACAGTCATGTGATTAGCTATGAGATATTCCACCTGTATAGTTCCTTTGTTTGGAGTGGAAGGCATGATATTTGGCCAATGTTTTTTTTTGGAGTGCAGGTTACTCTATTTCCTATTGGATGGTTAAAAATGGAAATCAGGACACACTAACCTTATGAAACTTTACTACACGGTCCACAGCATCCCGGACACTGATCTTCACAGTTCCCTTATTTCAACTTGGTGGCGGTGGCAGAAGGTAGACCAGCAGTAGTAGTGAGGCCATGTCGCTGTCCCAACCTGAGAAGAAGGAGGAGGGCACCTGCTTTTAGCATGAAATACAACCAACGAAGGTCCTTGATACATCAATATGAAAAGTTATTTTCAATATAAAGGCTATTTGACCAAACAACAATTTTTCATGGTTAATAAATTAAACAAGTCAACGATAATTGAAATGTATTAAATTAACCTGGCCATTTTTCAATCATTTACCTGGGACTTCTTCATCCTCAACAGGGTTCTCCTCTGCACACTGGGTGAGGTAGTCAAGATGGGGAGTCTTGCTGAGGTTTTTGGCTTGCTCCATCACTTTGGCCTTTAGGAGGGTTCCCCATTTCTCAAGGAGTTTTGATGAAGTCTCAGCCCCAAACAACAGGTCAAAGTCTTGCAATACCTAAAGGGAGGAAACAAGTGTAGGTGTATTTGATGATGGTGGTAGTGGGAGGAGTTGACCATTTTCATCTTTGCACAGCTGTTCTTGACAGAGAATACACTGTAAACAATGAATGTAAACTTACCAGGCCTTTTGTGTCAAGGAACCTCGGGAACACTGTAAGTACTGTGCTGCATTGCTCAGGATCGTGGATCAACTGTTGTCTGTGCTTGAAGGTTGCTCTCATTTTCATGCAGATCTGTTCAATGTCTGTGCTGTGTTTCAGTAGAGATATGGCCTCGCGACACTGGTCTCCCTCCAACTGCTGCTCTTCAGTCACTTCTCTCTCCAACTCTGGTCTGCTGCCATTTGAGGTTCGAGAGCTGTTTTTCCTAACCCCACTGGTACCGGCACCGCTGAGTTCTCGCTGTGTGTTTTTAAGCTTCCAGGCAATGTAGCCCTCATTGCTGTCTGCGTGAAAGAAGTGTTCCTAAAGACAATATCAACAATGTTGGAAAACATAAAAAAATAAATGGTTTCAGCATGAACAAAGAGAAGTACAGAAAAGAAGTGTAAGACTTCCAAAATGCACCTGAACATTATTCATTTGTTAAGATTTACAAAGAAAATATTGCTCAAACTTCGCAATATTGCTGCTACTATCAAAACTGTTAATTGCCCTCTGGCTGCCTGCACAACTAGCGATGTTCGTACAACAGAAGAACGTCTATATGACTCCGAAGACACAACTAAAGCTTTGATTGCTGTGTGTTTGAAAATATTTATCTGACTTTAAAATATATACTCACATAGCCTTTTTTGGAGTAGGGATCTTTTAGAGAGGGGAACAGTGTTACTATCCCCAATGCATACCGTGTTCTTTTGTCCATAGGTGGAGCCCGCCTGCAGATGTAAAAAAAAAAACGTGTATTATTGCTATATTGCTTTACCAAGTTCGGGCATAATAGTTTTCTCTATTGACTTTACTTTGCAATTGAATACTATGAATATACTCTTCACTAAATCATGCACCATAGAGCATTTTACTTACCCATACTTTTCCACCATATCAGCAACAAGAATATTGACTAGATTACGGCGTGTTCGGTCCTTCATCTCTCCTCTCATAGCATATTCTCTCATTATCTTATCCCCTCCAGGCTTTTGTTCCAGAACTGTTTTGACAAGCTTTGATAAAAAAGAAAAATGTAAGACCAAAAAAAAAAAAAATTGTATGCCAAGAATATACAATATTTACAACATAAGGAGGAATTTTCTACAATAAATATTACCTCTTTGGCCTGTGAAGAACTGTCGTCAATGTGTTGTCTTTTTGGCGACATCAGAAAGGCGTCATCAACGTGTGTTCTTTTTGGCGACATCAGAGACAAATCACACTCTTCTGACTGTGATGATAGTGACAAGGTGTCTGTGCACGTGGATGGGGCAGGAGAGTCTGAAGATGGAGAACACAAAATAATTTTCAAAAACATTTTATACCTGTAATTTAACGATCCAAGAGAGCATGAGGAGAATATCCCCAGGAAACTGTTTTCTTTGGTAGTTGATTTGGCCATATTTTAAGCAGTTTTGGCCATGATACGTAGCCTTCTAGTTGGCAATAAATTGTTTGTGTGATTTAAAAATGGGGGGGAAATAATGCTTAACCGGCAAAACTCAATCAGGACATTGGCGAGAACCTCTGGGTTTTTGGTGCGTTTTAATGTGCAAAATTAATTACAATGGTCACATGTTGGTACTGTAAATCGGCAATTTACACTGTAATCATACAACCATTTACCAGTCACTGAAGGAACAGCAATAATGGTCCACAGGATGTCTGATTTTCCGTCCAGGATGTCACTGAAGACCTCTTCGTCAACCTCTGTTCCAGTGTCATCCACCACATATATACGTTTTTCTCAGTGGGTATGCTGAACTTCGCTTTAGCTTTGAACACAAAATTACATTTTAAATTAATACAAAATTAAGCCTGGAATGCACTATATTGTTCATTTCACTGCTACAGATACAGACATTGTGCTTAAAGAAATGCAACAAAGTGGCAAATCAATAAACTTCTAGCACCATTCTATCTTTATGGACAGAGTTACTGTAGACTAGCATGGAGCCAAGGAGAAAATATATTCTAAAATTGCAAGATGGACAGCCACATGCATGCAACCAAGAGAGAGATGCTGACCGCAGCCCGACTGCAGGGCAGAAAGACTGCACGTTCTTGCGTTGATTAACTTATTTATAAAAATGAAAGCAAAATCTATTTTCATCTTCCTCATTGTCGGCAGCTGCTATTGGGCTGCAGTGTTCATCGCTCTTTCAGTTACGCATTGGCTGTACCTCAAGTTCGTGGATGAGATTGCTCCCACCAACATTCACAGACAGATATCAGGTAACTTAGATATTGTTATTATCTTACTGACACTATCTACCTAAGGTATAGGCTACCATTAATATTTGTTGGCACTAATTAGGATAAATTACCTTGCGGCATACTGTACCTTCCTGAAAAGAATAGCCTGCACCATGAGGCTTAGTGCTCTCTTTTGTTGAGGTTAATAAAGGCCTTGTACATTAACATTCAGCTTTAACGCTCTTAGATGATTAATTGTTGTAAAATAGCTACTATACCTGTAGATAACATCACTACATAATTCCATGGCAACAGTGCCATTCACAAATATAGCCTTATGGCCAAGCCCTTTCAGGTTGCTAGCCAGTGGCCCCTGTGCAGTAACTATTCAGAGCAGTTCCTGAGGATTTGAGCAAACACGTTTGGGATGATATTATATCATATGCCTACATTTATGATTTACTGCTGATACAGGTGAAATTTACATGAACACCCAACAGAAACACTATGACACCGCTACTACTTTTTACTTTACTTATACTACGTTACCTAAAGCATTATGCAGATTAATATTTGTTAAATGGACTCAAATTGTTGCAATGGCTAATGTGATATTATTAAGACACTGAATGGAAGAATGCCTTAAAGTTTAGTGTGATAAGTATGCGATACGTGTAGTTACATGAGGCAGAAACATTAACATTACCTTCATTGAGAAATTCTGGATATGAAGCTCCATTTTGTTTGATGTACTTCTTCTTTCCTTGGTACTGCACTTTGAACAGCATTGCTGTATTCCTCCTCCAACGTTACTACAACATAAAAGTACAATTGGTCAGTGATGGACAGTAGCTAAGTACATTTACTCAAGTAGTGTTCTGAAGTATACATTACGTGTTTGTACTTTCCCTGAGTATTTACATTTGATGCAACTTTAAACTTCCAGTCCACTACATTTCAGAGAGAAATATTGTACTATTTTCTCCATTACATTTGTCTGACAACTTTAGTTACTTTTCATATTTAAATGTGGTTGTGTTGATGAATTTTCAAATGTCTTGATTTTGAATGTGTGATAAACTGAAGGATTACGTGTGTTTATAGGTTGTGATAATGATCCTTGATCTTAAGCTAAATTATTTTAAAACCCTGTTGTATGAGCTGGAACATGTTATGTCTGAACAGCTATGGTGAGTTTAAACTACCCAACAATAAATAAAGTAAGCTAGATAGTTAAAAATCAGCACGGCCATTATCATGTACAGAAGTCAAATGCAACACACATTAATGCAGCAGTAATATAAATCCAAAAAGCATCCTCTAAAATATTGTAAAACACTGACAGGGACAATTTTACTGCACAATAGCCGCCTTCTTGTGCAGTACTTTGTGGTACTTAGCAGAGGTGGGACCAAGTCATTGTTTTGCAAGTCCGAGTCAAGTCGCAAGTCTTTGCGCTCAAGTCCGATTCAAGTCTCAAGTCTTTGCGCTCAAGTCCAAGTCGAGTCTCAAGTCAGGATGGGCAAGTTCAAGTCAAGTCCAAGTCCTAAACTTTGACAAAACGAGTCTTAAACAAGTCATTATGTGCTTTTCATCAAATGTAATGTCATCGATCAACAGAATAATACTTAATAATCAAACTGCTCTTTATTAGTCACATTAATAATGTAATAATCCATTCTCTCTCTGCTGGTAAAGTAACATGTTTTTCTATTTTAAGAGGGAACAATAAGGTAAGGCTACCGTGACGGTTTGATTCAGAAGGAGTTTAATGTATAAGATCCCTGATGTTGAGGTGACCAGAATGTTTATTTCCACTGTGTACAACATGTTATGAGGGACCCACAATCTATCTTTATGCAAGGGATAATGTGCAGCGAGGCGGGCTCTATGGGGAAAAGAACACCTGCATCTAGATCCCTCTGCAGGTGGTACTTTAACTATGTTTTGATGCTAATACTTTTCTACTTTTACTTGTAACATTTTGAATGCAGGACTTTTTATTGTACAGGGTTCCTGCAGGTTTCGCCAACTCAAATTTAAGACTTTTTAACACCTTTTTAAGACCACTTTGAATAGAATTTAAGACCTATTTCACGGCAATAAAGTATGAAGGAAAATGTATATGAAAGAAGAAATACGTCCCATAATCACTTACAAAGTAAATGTATTCATGTTCAACATAAGAACAGTGACTGAACATAACAGCATAACAGTACACAGAACTGTGTTAGCGTGTTAGACAAAAAGTGTGTGTGTGTGTGTGTGTGTGTGTGTGTGTGTGTGTGTGTGTGTGTGTGTGTGTGTGTGTGTGTGTGTGTGTGTGTGTGTGTGTGTGTGTGTGTGTGTGTGTGTGTGTGTGTGTGTGTGTGTGTGTGTGTGTGTGTGTGTGTGTGTGTGTGTGTGTGTGTGTGCTAGGGCTGTGCAATTAATCATATTTTAATCGCAATTACGATTTTGGCCTGCCACAATTACGAAAAAAAAATTATCGAAAAAAAGATTATTTTGCTTTACTAGGTTGTGACAGTGCACTACAACATATTTGATCTAATTAATTTTTTAGTAATGTATCATTTATTTAATTAATTGTTGTATTGGTTTTTCAGTTGAATTATACGTTCAGGGTAATCAACAGTTAAAAAGATACTGTACAAATTATTATTTGTTTTAAAGTTCAATAAATGGATGTTTTCAAAGTCAATGAATAATCGTATTTAATAATCATGATATTAATTATTGACCAACATAATCTTGATTATTGCCATAATCGAGCAGCCCTAGTGTGTGTGTGTGTGTGTGTGTGTGTGTGTGTGTGTGTGTGTGTGTGTGTGTGTGTGTGTGTGTGTGTGTGTGTGTGTGTGTGTGTGTGTGTGTGTGTGTGTGTGTGTGTGTGTGTGTGTGTGTGTGTGTGTGTGTGTGTCTGAGAGAGAGTGACAAGAGCTATATTCAGAGCTCTGCTGCCTTGGCTACACTATTTCATCGTTGCTGTTGTATGATTGGTGTTTAACTACGGTATTTAGCGTCTACAGCACCTCCGCTTTTAGGGTTGACGTAGACCCAAACTTCGCCCGGAGGTCCCCCGGTGTTGTTGCGGGAGCTGCTGCACTAGCTAACGCTCCACTAGCTAACGCTACATTAGCTAAACAAACGCTAATTTATTTTGCAAAAGGTGCAGCGGGCTTCAAACACGTTCCCTCCACTGGTTTCAACCAAGCACTAAATTAGATGTTTTCCAACCAAATACGGTTGAACTTACACTTCCCCATATTTATTTGTAAGTAGATTCGAAGATAGGCTACATGAGCTGAAGCTTGGTTGCTAGGTTACTAGCTGGGTGTTCTCCAATAAGGGGCCGGGGGAAACAAAGTTAGTGATTACTGGTTCCATGTTGATTTAATTCAATACAAATTGTTGGGGGGAACTGAAAGGCTATTACCGTACTGGTTACTTTGCAGCCCGGACATTTCTCCCAAAACACATTTAGACGCTACAATAAATCCTGAGTGGTTACCAAAAAAAAAACCTGCTCTGAAGGTTATTTTCATTTTACAAATCCTGCACTCAGCTTTGCTTTCTCCAATATCATTGAAAAGCAGCCAGATGCTGTTTCTTTTTTCGGTTTTCGCAAATTTCTTGACTTTTTCCGACGCGCTTGCATTTAAATCCGGCTCTGTGCAGCTGGCCTGTACCACTACACATGCTGTGCCCCCCACCCTTCTTTCACATAATGGTATGATCCTAGTGTGTCCTCGCATATGATTGGCCACATGGTGGCCCAAGCTAAATAAAGACCCGCCCCTGCCTGCAAGGATTCTCAGCAAGAGTAAGAGCGGCTGAAGATTCTGCTCTCCCCGACGGGAGTCTGCTCTTCTAACGGTAGCTCGCGATCGGCGTGTTGGAGACCTCTGAATTAAATGATCAAGTCACCTCAAGTCAGAAGGCTCAAGTCCAAGTCAAGTCCCGAGTCATTGGTGTTCAAGTCCAAGTCGAGTCGCAAGTGTTTTGTGATTTTGTCAAGTCGAGTCTCAAGTCATCAAATGTGTGACTCGAGTCTGACTCGAGTCCAAGTCATGTGACTCGAGTCCACACCTCTGGTACTTAGTCCGCGGTACTTAGTCCTCCCCGAGTCTTTAGTCCCTGTAACTGTCCTGGTAGATCGCGTTCTCTCCCTGAGGGAGGATTACGCAAATTAAGCCACTTCTTCTTCTGCTTTGGGTTTACTGGCAGGCCACTAACAACTTCACGGTGTATACTGCCACCCGAAGTCCCGGAGTTGGGAACTGGCTTCAGTAGAAGCTGCTGGGTCGCGAGTAAATCGCCGGAAGCACAGACACCTCCTCATCACTCCACCGCTCCCATGTTTACTTTGGTGCGCTGGACTAATGCTAATGCGAGCAAATAAAATGGCGGCTTCACAAAATGGTGGCTTCACCACTATCTTTTTGGTGTGAAACCAAATCCCCCCCCCCCTTATCAGCCTAGTTCTTGGGAAAAGTGCTCCGGTGTGAAAGCGCCTAATGAGTGATTTTACTTACATTTTGCTGATAATACTCACATACTTTTACTTAAGTAAAGTTTTAAATGTGTCCCTTTTACTTCTAGTGGAGTCTTTTCACAGGGTGGTATTTGTACTTTTACTAAACTTAAATCATATGAAAACTTCATCCACCATTGCAATTGGTTTATTGCACATGTACAGTAGCTTACCAATGTAGTGCAAAGTCAGACTTCACCATTAACAGCATAACATCATGAGTAACGTAAATTGGCGGTAGCAGTTAGCAGCTAACGTTAGCAACTCCAAAGTGTAAACATTTATACTCTGGTCATCAGTACTCTGGGATTTTAACACTTTGGTATTTGCTGTGTAGGCTTTTGAAACTAGAGGAAGATAAGGAGGACTTTTACAAAAAAGTAATAAAGATTGTTGTCCAGAGGGATAGCATGGACTTCATCTTCAAGTCAAGGTAAGACCACAATTGTAATGAAAATTGGATCTTACTAAGAGAGAACAATCCAATATTTAGATTTTGGGTAGGCTATCCTTTTGTTGAACGGTCTGTTTAAATTGAATCGAAGCATCAGACTAAAAAAGCTTTTGAAAATAACAGAATATTTCGATTAAAGGTGGGGTAGGTAAGTTTGAGAAACCGGCTCGAGATACACTTTTTGTTATATTCCATGGAATGCTCTTAACATCCCGATAGCAATGAATATCTTAAGTGCTTTGACAAAAAATACATAAAAACATTTCATCTGTGGAAGCCGTAGTACTGTAAAAAGCACGACCACTCATTTTAGCCGGCCCGGCTAAAATAACCTGCCTGTCAGCCTTCCATCTGTGCACAAACTTATCTCGTGCCCTCATTGGTCATGTGCGCGTTCGTGTGTGTTGGAGGAGGGGCTGTGTATTTTCAAATTCTAGCGCACTCGAGCTGGTTTCTCCAAAATTACCTACCCCGCCACCTTTAAGGTCAAAATATATAATATTTGTAAATCTGATTCTGAAAGAGTCAGTGCCTCACCAGCCATGAACCTCACCGCACGTCACTGCAACACAGGTACCCCAAGAAACTTCCCAATTAAACGTAATGAAAGTGTCTTTAGTATTGACACACATTAGTGTGCTTGAAGGACACTCTTATCCAGCAGCTCTGCTCATGTTTATTCATTAGAATAATGAAGACTGCTAGTCGCATCCTCAAGAAGTGACTAATTGAGCACTTCATCTGGTTGCCATGGTGCAGCCAGCTTGCAGATTGTCAGTTAGAGGCGCGTCCTAATTGTCTGCAGCTCATTACTCAGCCAGGCATGGTTGTTAGCAGCTCTCTGCTGCGCTCCTGACAGGGCTGCTAATGGAAGAGAGACCCTTTACATTGTGAAGGAAACCCGGCGTTCCCCCAGGGCAGGGGTCGGCAACCCGCGGCTCTCGAGCCGCATGCGGCTCTTTAAGCCCTCTACTCTGGCTCCCTTGAGCTTAGACAAAAATAAGAAGGAAATAAAAAAATAATATTTGTATTCTATTTATATTTTGTTGCACAGTTAAAAATGTTTCGTATCTTGTATTTTGAGGTGATACTGTGACACATCATTTTCTTTTTAAAAACGGTTTTAATTAGGTCAACTAAAATATGCGTCACATCCTGCTACGGTCTGACCAGCACCTTTTCTTGCAGGTGAATAACCTGACCCCCGGCTCGATGAGGGAACTATGGATAAATCAAAGAAAATAAACAGAGGAACACAGAGGGTTTAATTCTGCGTGGACAGAGTTCGATGCTTTCACAGCAAACGATGCTACGATATGTGGAGAGAAGAGGTCAAAGGTGCTGCAGCCTTTACGTATTGGAGGAAAAACACGGAAGAGGAAGACAGCTGACGATCTTCAGTCATAATTCAATCAGTTAACTCTTTTTAGGGTGCAGCTATATGTTTGATTTATTTTAAAGTGGGCCCATTTTAATTATATAAATGTTCTTAAAATGTGCAGAAGACTCCCCAAGTGCTGTGTTGATTTATTTTAAAGTAGGCCTGTGTATTTTTTGTAATTCTCCTTATAAGAGTTCTTTGCTTAACTGGTTAATTTTTAGAGGTAGTTTTCTATCATGTAATAAATAATAAATGCAAAGAAACTGTAGTTTGTTATGTAACAATATATACAACTTTATAAGCTATCCAGCTATCAAATATGTTTTACAGTTCCACAAAAAAAACAATTGGTGGAAAAGGGGGCAAAATGGCTCTTTTTGTCAAAAAGGTTGCAGACCCCTGCCCCAGGGAGACACATTCTCTGTCGTCCTCAGGTGGATTATCTCGCTAATAAAGGTCTGATGTCACAGCTGACAGGCCTGATCTGTGAGGGGCTTCACTCCCTGGCTGAGCTGCTTTCAAGGACATCTCCTCTTCAAGTTTATAAAGAGAGTTCAAAGTAATTAAATGACAACGGTCATTATCTGGAATTGGCTTGTCGTCTATACAAAACTTGAAAATGTATGGTATACTTCCTATCTATAAATGGACTCATGGAATATGGACTTTTTGCAATTTAATTACATTTTTAATTTACCCTCCTAGGAATATGTCAGCTGTACACACATGAAACATTGCAAGGATTTTAAAGGTCCCATGTCATGCTTTTCCGGTTATTACCCGTCCCCTTGTGTGTTATGAAGGTTTTTATGCATGTAAACGGTCTGCAGAGTCAAAACCCTCAAAGTACACCCTGTAGCGAGTAAAACTCTAACATAGAGAAAATACCTCCCCAAAACGCCTCGTTGGAGATACGTCATTGTCCATTGTTTACTTCCTGGGTATTGTGACGTAGGAATGGCCAGTAGCCGCGCCCAGAGCTATGACGCGATACGGTCATGCGTTACCCGGAACCAAATGGACCAATCCGTGGAGCCGTTACGTTAAGCCCCCGCTGATTCGTCCAAATTGACCAATCCACGGACTTCCTCACACACACACACTCAGTGCAGGCAGCTCTGCTGATTTCTCCTCCCTGGCTGCAGGCTGATAACAGACAGTTGGGATCGTGGCGAAATTCTCTCTGCAGACCCATTCTCACAGCGTTTATCAACCTTTTTCTTACTCAATATCAAGCCACACTTATTGTTTTTACTTCGGCTGTGACTTTGTGTGTGTTCAAGATGAGTTTGGCTGTGTTTCGCTGTGTATCGCTAAACAAGGAAACCACACCTCCACGGAGCTTAGCGCGATTCACAACGTCCCGACCAATCAGAGCACACTGTGCTCACAGGGAGGGTGGGGGCTGGAGCTATTGGAGCTACAACGAGCCGTTAAAGGCAGAGAGTGAAATTCAGTGAATACACGTAGTTTACAGAGATGCTGTATGAGAAACCAATGTGAGTTTGGAAAATTGCACAATATAAATCTATTCTAGTAGACCTCAACAATGGAATTATGATCAGTGGAAATGGCCATGACATGGGACCTTTAAACACGATAAGCTCAGGACAGTGGCGCCTCCAGAAATGTTTGATAAGGGTTGCCAAATGGGGCCACTGAAAATCTTGGGGTGGCACATAGTGTTAATTTCGTCAGCTATTTTTTTATTTAGTTTTAGTCTTAGTCCTGTGTTAAATTTCCTTTTTAGTTTTAGTCATATTTAGTCACCTTCATCCTGTTTTTATTTAGTCAAGTTGTAGTCGACTAAAAGTCTGAGCATTTTGGTCTTATTTTAGTCGATTAAAAGTCTGAGCATTTTAGTCTTATTTTAGTCAAAGAAAACTAATTATTTTAGTCTACTTTTTGTCAATGAAAACTGTTGAGTCTTTTTTAGTCATCAGATTATATAGAACATTTCAGTCAAATTAGTCTAGCCAAAACCAATAATTTGTCATTTTAGTCAAACGTATTTCACAATAGGATTATATCCTGTCCTTATTTGATGAAAAACACAGGTTGAATGATTAAGAAAGCAGCTTTGCAGAGAGTATCTGATCAGGTTTGTGGTGTTTTTACCAGCTGTGTTATTGCCGCATTGCTTCCCTTCTGATAAAACAATGCACTCGCTTTTTTTCTCCGCCTCATTGTAGCGAAAATGGGCCCAAATATCACGTAGTTTCTTTCTCCCAAGCAGTGGTGGCTTTAGACTTTTTCGTTGTCAGTCATTTTGACGGACAGGATCGTAACATTTCCGTCATAATCCATTATTATCCGTCGAGTGCACAATTTATCAATCACTCGCGCTGACGGGGGGTATTCGGTTAACGCGAGTGCGACCACTGCTCCCAAGCCCTGTTGTTGCCATTTTATTTTTTGTTAAATAAGGATAGTTAGACCATGAGTTAGACCCGAGTCTTCCTGACAGTTCATATTGTGCCGCTGCCCGGTGTAATTCAAATCTACCGCCGCGCGCACCACAGACACACAGCTGCTGCCCTGCCGCAGCACCGGAAATGGAACTGCTGGGAGAAAAACTGACTATCAGAGATGTAACGTTATCTTTGATAATATTTCGTCTCCTCATTTTTCGTCAACGAAAGTAAAGAGAGATTTTGGCATAGTTTTTATTTAGTAAACTACATTTTCTTCTCGTCACTTTTCGTCAACGATATTGCATGATGATTTCGTTACAGTTATTGTTTATTGCCTTCGGTGCCGTCTCGTCATCGTCTCGTTTTCGTCATGGAAAAAAAGGTCGTTAACGAACATATTTCGTCATAGTTTTAGTCAACGAAATTAACACTAGTGGCACATAGTCGCGGGAACTCATTTTACTTAGGGGGTGCGGCGAATTGTCAACGTGATGCCGTTTAAAAACACATTAAGGGCGGTGCCGGCCGTGAGCAAACTGAGCGGAGCGACCGGTCGTTCTGTGATTCTCCAGATTCTAGGGGGTGCGGCAGCCCCAGCACCCCTACTTCCCGCGGCTATGCACCAAAACCAACAATTTAATTGTTGTAAAAGTATAGACTAGATGAAAACAATGGCAAAGAGAATCACCTACTGATATACTTTGGTTTCTTATTTTACATTATCTGATACTATTCATCTGAAGTGTATATAATACGGATAGTTAACATTTAACTTCAAACAACATTTAAAATAACTTTGTTTTGTGTTATGTATACATGTGTTAGGTGATTTATGAATAAGTACTCCCACAGCTCCTTTTTATTAACAACAGACGTATACGACTTACCTTCTAGAAGTCTGGTGGATTTTTGTCAACTCCAGTCCAGTCAGTAGAAAGAAACACACGTTTTGCTGCAACCTGCTGCTGTCTGTGCCCGCGAATCTCAGAGTGGTGCGCGCGAGTATCAGAGTGTTACCATTGTAGCAGTGGGAGAGGGAGGGACTGCAGTATGAGCATTGGAAGCTCAAATCAAGCGACTCGCTGGCTGTGTATTTGTTGTTAAATATCAGATAAACTACTACCATACATAACTGGCGAGGGGGTGTGTGTGGTGGGGGGGCCAACAAACATATCAGGGTGGCCATGGCCCCCCCCTGCTGGCGCCACTGGCTCAGGAACAAATGTAAAGACATATATGACGTTTTTTATTACAGACTTAGTATAGGACATGTTCTTTATCATATTAAGGAGCTGCATGCTAACGCTGGTTTGTGTTCCTCAGGGTGGGAGCAGCGTCAGCCGGCACGCTGTGCGCCCTCACCACTCTGTCCCAGCAGCTGGAGAGCGAGGGGGGCGCCGATGTCTACCAGGTGGCCAAGATGATCAACCTCATGAGGCCCGGAGTCTTCACAGACATTGTGAGTCTGAAATACCTAATTGTAAATTCTTAGAAAATTAAACATTTCCTAAGAGATTAGTAATTATAAACTATTGCAATTATCAATGATGGTGGAACCCAGAAAATAACAGCATAGTCTATTAAAAGAGATGTTGGTGCACATCATAAACAACTTGATTTAGGAATCCAAAGGTGACAGGCCCCACCCCCATGCATCATTAATTCACACTTTAATAATAATCATAATTAACTTAAACCAGAACAAACTCAAATCTATCGCTTTACCAGGCGAAGCCCAGACTGTTCCTTTACAATCCCCTTATGGGATAATGCATATTGTTCCAAAGAATTGTAAGTACATCATTTAAGTGAAAAAATATATGTGTGACAAGCTGTACAGCATTAGCATGAAACTGAGCAAAGTTTCCATACTGGCAGATCTGAGCAACCCTGTCTCCTAAAAATTACGTTCCCACAGAACTAAACTGCATTCTCAATTACGTTTAGCTAGAAACGTATTTTCTCCCACGTTACGTTCGTTTTGAACGTATCTCAAATACGTTTATTTTCTACATATCTTTGCCATTTGTTGTCTTGCTTATAATAATGATAATAGTCATTTATAAATATCATTTTAGAGCACACATTTGAAATCACTAGACGAGGCTGTAATTTCGCCAGCTGTTACTCTCATGAGCGAGGCAGAAAATAATAGTTTTAACATGCCAAAAAGCTGCTGTGTCGTTTATTGCACCTCAAACATTAAAACAAATCCAGAGTTACGTGTTTCTGAACTTCCTCTAAGAAGAAAGGACAGTAACAGAAGATCTCTGTGGCTTCAGGCTTGATCGCCGTTCAAATGACAGCGTTGGTTTCCCCAAAAGTGGGCTGGGCTGTAAAGTGACGTAGATTTTACTCTCCTATTATTCCACCATTCTATTTATTCTAACGTAAATTACATGCCAGTGTTTTATCTTTTTATTTATTTTTATTTTAAATCGTATAATGTCGGACTTGTTTTCCCGTCTGTGAGGAAAAGAAATGGGGCTGAGAGCCTCAAATACTGAAATCTGTATTTTTGAAAATCTTTTTTTCCTTCTAATTTGTTATTCTTTTCTAAATAACACACTTTTATTTACTCAACAATAACACACAATTATCCTTGTTTTTATTTATTCGTTTAATTCTATAATCTTGGGCTTTTTAGCATGCTTTTTAGCCGTAAATAAAGTCACCGGAAACAGACGTAGGCCTATAAGGGACATTTCGAGCAATACACACCACAAACCCACTGAACAGATTACCCAAGATCCTCAGCTTGAAGCTCGTTGATTGGATGTTTTAGCCACAATGCATGTTGGGATATGATGTTAATGCGATATGATATCCGAAAACATTTAAAAAAAAAATAATAATACTTTATTCCGATTGTTCTTGCTTTTCTCTTTGGAAGTCATCACATAACGGCATTGTAATACACGGTTCGGCTGCATTAAATATTACACATCTGCCGTAGTTCTTTATTTATAGAGCCCTGATGAGAAGACTTCTGGACAAACAGGAGAACTACCGCCAAAACTGAATATGTGACGTGAATCATAAATATATCAACAATTAAACAACATCTTGCATTTCTTTTCACAAAATACGTCTCCTTGCAGTATCAATAGTAATTCGGCTGACTTTTATATTTGATCCAATTTGTAGATAGGTTATATTTACACCATAACGGTGCACAGCTGATATAAAAGGACTTGTAGTTTTTAAAGATATTACTGATTTTCTTTGAATATAAGAATGTAAATACTGAATTGAGAGAATAGTCAGGGGATTTGGGTGATGGGAGACACATCTATGGAATCACAATTTCAATAGCTTACCATTAAATTACGGATATGCCTTTCTGTCCGTGATGTTTTACAAATCAGATATTAATGTGTAGAAGTAAAACATGAGAAATAGTATAGCAATATCCTGTAAAATTATGTAAAAACACGAATAAAACTACACATCTTCAGATGTTATACACAAGTGTCCTACACTAATAATACAAAGTTATTATTAGTATGCTGTGTGTACCTTGTGTGCACCGCCTAGTGGTTAAAGCACGTTATTGAATTATTTGTTGAATAATGTTATTTGATGAAAAAAATATTAAGAGTACATACTTTCATAGGGGGAAAGTAGAAGGTCAATGATAGAAATATAGAATATAAAAAATCAAGAAGATACTATAAGTGATCTCTACAATAAAACAGTTTAGTGC
The DNA here is from genome assembly GCA_028583405.1 of Pogonophryne albipinna. Lineage (NCBI taxonomy): Eukaryota > Metazoa > Chordata > Actinopteri > Perciformes > Artedidraconidae > Pogonophryne > Pogonophryne albipinna. The sequence continues at coordinate 15,963,408 of CM053248.1, read as the reverse complement.
TGGATGTACAAAGATATTAATAGGAGGATGTGCAAAACAGACAAACTAATTAACATTTATTAACACATTAAAGAATACTTTAGGTTAAGGTCTGTCACGGCTGGAGGGCAAGGTACACAGGACCCAAATGCAGAATATCCAAATTCAAAATACTTTTGTTGCAAAACTAGCAACAAAGTAAAACTAAGGCAAGGCAAAAACACAAAAATCCCTCTGAACAAAAACCCTTCCAACAACATCAATAATCCCACAAAGACAGACAGAAAAACCAGAACTTAAATGCACACAAACTAATCAACTGAACAGGACACAGGTGAGGGGGGAGGAGACAACACAGGGCACCAGGTGCACACAATCAGCAGTAACAGAAAAGACGGGAGGGAGAACACAAAGACAGGAAACCAAAGACAGAACTAGACATGACAAAAACACAACACAGACAGATCGTGACAAGGTCTTCTTTCAAATAAGAAAAAAGCTTTGGGGGTATCTATCTACAGATAAATATTAAGCCTGACAAAGTACTTAACGTCTAATATATTGCTTTCCTGCAATGTTAACTATGTTGAAGCACTTATTTTAACTGATATTATACGCATTAATTATACTCTTATGTATGTAGATAGTATAAGAAATGTGCAGAATTTGACAGTTTAATGGTGGTATACACACATATTGAAAGATGTCTTGTAATGCACTGTTGAGGAACCGGTGACCCAAGATTTTCATTCATTGCATAACTACACCGTAGTTGTGTACATGATATGTCAATAAACCTTAGAAAATCTTGAAATGTTAAAAGGGATGTGCAAAATAGCCATTATACAGTTTTTAATTAACTATTAGTAGAGAATAACGAGTAATGAATATACTTTATAGAGATCCGCAGATAAATGTTTAGTCTTCTCAAGCACCAACTATCAAATATCTCTCCTGATTGTTGGCACTTGACAATCACCTTCCCTGAATTTTACTCAGGTGTAACTAAAGTCTGCTTTAAGGGTTGTTTATATTTCACATCATTAATCAGAATCTGCAAAGTAACTCAAATAAATGTAGTGGAGTAAAAATACCAGGTTAACCTCTGAATTGTAGTGGAGTAGAATTACAAAGTAACAATGAACTGTCATGTGGGTATATATTAATGCTGCGCATTATGGACACAAGCGATTTTCACCCATTTAGTAATTACATGTTTTAAATTTGTACACACCAATGTGTTTTCTATCGCCTAAACCTCCAGGGCTGTACCCAGTTTAATACTGTCAACTTCTAATTTTGGGGAAAACGTCTTTTAAAACTACAATTCCCAGTAGAGACGTGCCATAGAGAGCATGTTGCGAAACACAATAGCCAGCATGTGTATTTCTGGGGGGGGGGCATTCGAGTCCAGTTTTGAATAGTCTGCCGTGGTTTCGTTCCATTTCAAAGAGCTTAACGCTCGGCGTAACCTTGGCGCACTGCCACTCCAACATCCAATCCCAGAGTTTGAAGATTAATCACGGGGTTTGTCAACGGGACTGTAGTCCCAAACGATAGCTGGGGATTATGGGTAGTGTAGTGTCTTCGGCAATCCTAAACTGATTTTTTTTCCCGGATATCATATCGCATTAACAACACCACATCTGGCGTCACAGAGATCTTCTGTTACTGTCCTTTCTTCTTAGAGGAAGTACAGAAACACGTAACTCTTGATTTGTTTTAATGTTTGAGGTGCAATAAACGACACAGCAGCTTTTTGGCATGTTAAAACTATTATTTTCTGCCTTGCTCATGAGAGTAACAGCTGGCGAAATTACAGCCTCGTCTAGTGATTTCAAATGTGTGCTCTAAAATGATATTTATAAATGACTATTATCATTATTATAAGCAAGACAATAAATGGCAAAGATATGTAGAAAATAAACGTATTTAAGATACGTTCATAAGAAACGTAGCGTGGGAGAAAATATGTTTCTAGAAGATATGTAGAAAATAAACGTATTTGAGATACGTTCATAACGAACGTAACGTGGGAGAAAATACGTTTCTAGCTAAACGTAATTGAGAATGCAGTTTAGTTCTGTGGGAACGTAATTTTTAGGAGACAGGGTTGATCTGAGCGGTTGATGGTCTTTTAAATCCACTTAGCCGTTTGTGCTGAGAAGGAGAAAACAGGATCTCTGACAGACAGAATCAAGGCTAAGGGCCGCTTTACATTCTCATGAAGCAAATCTCCAGCTGCAGTATGACTACTTGATGTGGCTAATTGTATTTCCTGTCCTCCTCCCCAACAGGACCAGTACCAGTACCTATACAAAGCTCTGCTCAGCCTTGACAGCACCAAGGAAAACAGCCTGTGTACTCTGGACAGGGACATTAATGGGACCTTGGGGTCCATGTCGGACCAGTCTTACCAGGCAGAGAGCATGGAGTGACTGGTCTGAGAGCGGCCCTTTGGGGGCCTGAAGCTTAGTTGACCTGGGGGGCCTCTTGTGGGTCCCTGAGCCCACAATGGAGGCACTTATCTTTGTAAAACGTCAAGGAACTATTGTGAGCAAGACTTTTTGAGGCCTTTTTGCCAGACTCTTGGTTAAAATGAATAACCTGATTACTTTTTTACACTGATACAAAGTTTTTGATATTTTTTTTTTTTGCCATTTTATGTCTTAATGTTCTCCTATTGAAGGGTTTGCACCCCAGTTTTTGAGTTTCACCACAGCGTCGTTAGGCAATGGGAAACACTTTTTCTGTCTTTTCTTGTTTGCACTATATAATGTCAGTGTTACTGCCTATACTAAAGCTGACTCACTTGGCTTTTCTCCACTCGAGCTCTGATTTCTTTTTACATTCCATTGCTTTGGCCCGTATCAAATCAACTGCTTCTGTGAAGGACATTGTTCTGCCAGTTGGTTTAAAGTCCGCGGACGGAGGAAGGCACAGACTGTCCGCCTCAGTGGCACAAAGCTCAGTGTGACCTCCTCCGCCCTCCTTATCCACTCGACTCATATCACCATTTATTTACCAGAGTCAAGATCTTGGACCCTCCGACCACAGACAAGTCGCACTTGTTTTTAAAAGTTGCTTTGCTCTTCACCGTTTTGTTTTTTTTGCCTAGTTTTATTCTCACTTTCCCTTTTATTATCCAGTCACACTCATGTTAATCAACCTAAGGTGGTGTAATAACTGCTACTGTGAAATGTTATTATAATTTCTTTCTTCATATTATGCTTTTTAATATATGGAAATACTGTATGTATACATATATAAATATATCCTTAACATAATAACTTGGTGATTTTTGTACATGTCCTTTGTGGCCTCCCACCTCAGGCAAGTTGATTTCCACCTCGTCTGATAGTTTACCACTCCGGTTCTCACAGCTGATCACAGCCCTCTGGAAGCGGACTCTCTCGGTCCTCTACCTTCTTGTATGCTGCTATCTCATCGGAACTCAAACACATAGAACATACATTATTTCACATTTGGAACAGATAATGCAATGATTCCCATCTCTTTGAAAATAATTTCTATTTTCATCAATTCATTCTGACAGACAAGCACGGATTGAGACCACAGAGACCCTCAGTTCCTCACATGTTCCTGTGTTTAGTTTTACAGGGTTGAATCAGTTTGATGTGCAGGGGACAGGAGACTTGAAAACAAGCTCTATGCAACAAACAGGTTAGGTTTAAAGGTCCTGACACACCAAGCCGATTTTCGGCGTCGATAGATTTGACTGAAGTCTCACCACTGCAGATTTAGGTGATTTAATTGTTTCAATCTTTACATTTTATTTGCACTCAGGACATCTGAACGGACATTCTTCTGCTTTAAAGGTTCTTAACATACATGTGATAACCACACAAGACAGAAAAATCTGACAATACATTTGAACAGATATTCCTTAATTCACAAATTGGAACCCTTTAGCCAGTGTTCAGACTACCATAACTGTTTTTGTGAATTATTTTCTGATCAATCACAATCAGCTGCTACATTTAGGGTTATTAAGAGCTGAAGCTCTTGTCTAATCTTGACTTCATTTAAATTAATTTGAACTTCTCATATTCCATCCACACGGCCTGTAACAGCTTTTTTTTCACTTATTATATTTGATAGGGACAATGCAAATCTACAACTAATGCTATTGTGTCTTAAATCAAGTTAGTACAAATAGAATACATTAAATATTCTAACATTGAAGTTTTGCATTTCAAAAATAATAATGATATAAGCAGCCTACTAAGACTTCTTATTCACCATCTGGCATGACAAACTCTTGCCCTTTTTATTACCCAGCCATATAGACACAAACAAAAGCTTGAGTTGTCTTAACTCACACATTTCTTATCAACAGTACTTAGACAAGATAATCCACCATGTGATTAAAACCCAGGAATTTGTATTCGTTTGCCATTGCATACAGACCTGAGAGGATCATTTTCTATGTATCACAAACTGGAAATCCAGTGCTCACCAACAATGTGTTATTTAAGTAAGTAACTAGCCAAACCTGCATTTAAAGAATACAGAATAGGTGAAGGTCCGTTTCATATCCGTGCTCGCTGACAGAGGTGTGATCACCCGCTCCAACCTTCAAAGCCTTGTGTACATAGTCTCCGTTCCTCACTCCCTTTTCTCCAGAGATGTATTTTTTTGTGGTTTTGTGGCCTACAATAAATGTGTTCTGATCAAGCTGCAGTAACTCCTTACATGCACACTTACACTCATATTTCCACTCAGTTCCACATTTCTTTGACAAGAGGATGTTCTAATTTAGCCGCTGATATTCTGTACCGTCCATGGCGTGAAATTAACACTTGTGGCTTTGCATTCCAAGTGAAAATGTTAAAGTGTTTTTTTCACACAGCACAAAACAGATGTGTCAAATGTGAGGGGGGGAAATGTATTTTGATTCAAAGAAAAACTTTTACCAAAGACATGACTCCTTCCCGTGCAGAAAAAGAGGTTTAGCAATCTTCTCTCCTTCTGCCGACTTCTCTCTCCTGACTGAATGCTCGCTTCACCTTCTTACACCTCACAGTATATCTGTATTTGTATCAGTGTCCTGATGAAAATATGCTTCATAGTCTCACTTCAATATCTGTTTGCTTTAACTTCAGCATCATAGTCATGTAGTTACTTTTATGTTCCTGGTTCTTTTTCAGTGTTACCTCCTTTTGAAATGGGGGCTATATGAGCAAAACTCACTGTCTTAATGAGACATCAACAAAACATTTACTGCTTTTGGGGCTTTTCTATATTTGTAAGTACACACTGCCTATCAAAAGTGTTCAGTCATACCAGAAACTGGCACAGCAACATTCATTTGCAAATCCTTGAAAAGCTACCTGTCAGTGTTGAGCTAACTTTTAATATGCTAGCTAGCCAATAGCAGTGCTACTGCTGGACAGAAAAAGAAGCTAGCAATATTTGGCAGTTGTGATCAGGACAATAATATAAAGTGTTTAAATCAAGCAAATACTATCCACGCCTGACTGATTTGACACCATGGGTTGTCAGAGTAGTGTGAATCAAAATGGATGTTCTATCACAGCAAATATGATATTGGCCCTTCATTTTGAACTCCTTGAATCTTCAATACCTCAAAGTTAAGCACTGTGGACAGATTAGGTCATTGCTTAACAGCATGGATGAGCATGTTGAATGTACTGATCAAGTAAAATGAACATATTTAAAATATGTTGCTGTTGTAAATGATGGTGTGACCGGACCTTAAGATGGTTATTCAGTTTCCCATTCACCATATTCAAGCCATTTTGATCATTGTGATCATTCCGAATTAAACATGTTAAATAGTGCCACAAGCGCACAGAAAGCTGCGCTGTCATAATAAATGTACAAATATTTTGTTGACTCCATAACTCATATTCTCTCTGGAGACTATGTTTGTATTTCATCACATTTTAAATTATGTCATTCAAACTTTCTGTATTTCTCTTTTGTCTATGATTATTTTTATTTGTTTTACCATTTATTAATGTAAAATTCCCTGACAAGGCTCTTTACTTTCCACTGGAGCCACTCATAGCATCGCTGTTTATGGTGAGTCGAGTGGAAGCCAGGTGTCTGTGCGTCCAGCTTGTGGTCGTCATGACATGCCAGTTTTATATTCACGCCCTTCATTATTGTCGGGGCACTGTATTATTATGATGTTATGCCCTTTGATTTTGTTTTCAGTTATTTTCCTCTGGATAATATTCTCACCATTGGCCCCGTTTGGAAAGTTCCTTCCTCTTTTGTAACAAGAAATAAGACTATGGATTTAATTATGGATTTTTTTTGTTCCTTTGGAAGCTATATCAAAGCATTCTATTATAGTGTTATTTAATATGTAAATGGTATTGCTATACTTACAATAAAATATGGGTTTTAATGTAATTTTCTGAGATCAGTTGTGTGGTAATATTTGTTCTTTTTTGTGTTTTAGTATTTTCTAAAGGCGGTTTCTGTTGTTGAACACACCATTTTAAATCATTCATTTAAACTTTTTAAAAGGGTGGAGGACCTGATTCCAATTGAAAAAAAAGAATTCATAGTTCTGAAGGTACAGATGCAGGAATTATTAAATGGATAGTTGTGCTCTTTGATTATGACTGGCTGAGACGATTCATAAAATACTCTTCAAACACGTAGCTGCTATTAGTAGCAGCTGCAACCCATAACAAAAAAGGAAGATAAATGACAAAAGCTAGGTCTTTCCCATTTTCCAGTCACAACATACCTTTCCTCACCTCCTCTCCTCGTGTTTTAATCTCAAACTGCCAGTAATAGCTAATGGCGTTCATTGGGCAACATCTTTTCTCAGAGCTTTCTTTTTAGTTCCATTCATTAAATATGACATCAACCACAAACAAACATCAGCTGTTTGTTTGGAAATTTAGAGCGGAAGTACCATTACTTTGCATAGCGTTGCCAGCTTTACTTGCCTGTGAATCCGTTTTAAGCTTTTTAATGAACTGTTGTTAAGTTATTGCTCTCTCTGCCATAACGGTAGACACAGGCAAGTTTAACCGGGTTTTAGATAATAATTCTAAACTATGTGAGCCATCAATTTGGCAAAACAAACAAGAAAACAGCTGTGTTCTCGGCGTCTCGAGAGCGAAGGAGAGAGACCCCAAACACGCACGTAATATCTCGAAGTCTATAGATGTAGTGTTAAAATCAGTAGGTTTCGATGTGTGCAACACTCAGTGTCATTTCGCTTCTATATTCACCTCTATAGGAAAAGGAATATTAGCCACATGCTAAATGCTAACCGGACATGGAGGATTTTCAGAATAAAAGCTTGGCATTAAGATTGTGCAAGAACTTCTGGTTCTTTCAGAATAAAACAGCTTTTATGCTGACGGTATGTTTAAACTAAATTATGCCATAAAACATTGATTTTAATTTCTAACAATAGCTAACAATCGCTAGCTAGCTTGTTAAGTAAGTAGTTAACGTAAGATGGCTAACTAGATAGATCCAGCGCCGTATAGAGAGAGAGTTCCGTCATCTCCGTTCACTCCAATGGACCATTTTTTTACAGCAATGGCGGATCGTGGAGCCTCTCAATAGTTCCCGGAAGTTAGTGGCAAAGACTAGCAGCGCAGTAGAGTTGCTGCATAATAGACCGTTTGTGATAGACTTTTAAAGGTAAAACGTTTAAAGACTTATATTGCGGATATTATCAGTGTCAGAGAATATTTTAATCCGATCACTTTGTGTCTAGAGGTTCTCAGCTTTTCTGAGAACCTGTCAAATTACAAACATATGCTTTTCGTTAAGTCGCATATGCTCCTGCCTGTGACTTGAGGAGGACACAGGTCAAGAGGTCCTCTGCCTTCCTGTGGGGGAGAAGTTTGGTTCATGGGAGGTTGTAATACAAGGGGTCTTTGTTCCAATGTCTGGTAATGATTAAGGTAGGAAAAGGCGGGCTTTCTATAGTCCCTCCTTTTCAGATATACAGATCCATGTTTAACTTTGTCTTCAGAGTGTCGCTTGGTGGCTCACATGAAAGTGTGATATATTTTGTGATCTCTCCGGCCGTATTATACTCTCAATAAATATCAGTGTTTGACTAAAGACGCTCCAGCTTCCATCCTTTCCTGAGCCTTGGCTCTGCATTGCTGCACAGAAGTTTCCATCACAAATTGGCGTTGTCGGCAGAATACCAAAAGATCTTCAGAACTGGTAAGTGTAATTTCAAATCTATATTTGTACATTGCCTTACCAGAATCTGTGATTGACGGTATCACCTGTGAAACTGAGCGGCTGCATTTTTTTGGTTTCTCTACTCTTTACATTTGGGGTTTTAATGATAACCTGGGGAATCGGTGTCTAAGGGGATTTTTTCCTGGCCGATTTTCCCTGTGACTGCTGCTGGGGCATGTGCCTTCAGAGCAAACACAGCTCATGTAAAAAACAATAAGAATATTTGGGGGTAATAATAACCTAGGAATATCGATTTTGACTGATTTCCTCTGTGTGTGTTTCTTGGAATTAAATTACCAGACAATTACACACAGCAAATATTCGGAGAGACCTTAAAGAGAGCATCAGTAAAGTGGACTTCTGCATTAGGAGCAATGTGATAGCTTTGTATTGAAACAAATCGCCGAATTCTGGAGGTTTCAGCGGTCAACCGGTTAACCTCTTAAGCCCGAGGGTCCCCCCAGGGGACCCCTCCCACCGTTTTTTTATGAGACTATGTCTCAGGGCTTCTTAACATTTATGAAACTATTAATGTTCCATACCCTTTTAACGCTAAGAAACTCAGCTAACTGACAATGTGAACCATTTTTAGCTAAAAGAAACACAAGAGTAATACCAAGCCTTTGAATTAGCATGGAGCGAAAAAATGCTAAGTAATGCTAACGGAATTTGCACAGCACTCACGGTAGAAATGCCCTTATTACTTATCGTAACTGCACAAACAAGATATACGATTTATAGCCTGAGACTCCACAGATTCCAGACATATAATATCATCACTGTAGGACCCCGAATTGCGGAGCTATCAGCCAGAAAAGAGAAAGTAAACAACATCCGGTTTCAAAAATATTACAATAATTTCGTCTTACCTTTTTTGATTTGTGATCAAAAGTTGTGTTCACCGGAATAAAAACGCCGCTAAAGGTTAATCCAATGTCTTTGTGTCACGTAGAAATTTTGACTGATAATCCTTCATCATATTTATGGCAATATACTGGGTATAAATGTTTCGCCGTCCAGGCAGTGCACTTTTAGATATGCTTTGTTCGCTTCTCTATTACGTCCGCTATGGTAATATTTACGTTGATTTGGGAACTGCCCATCGATTCTATTGGTTCTGATGGTTAAGAAAAAGGTGTAAATCACACGAATCGACCAATGGGTTCCAGAGATATGGTCCTGCGTAAAGTATAAAGAATGCCAGCCAGTTTAAGTACATTACGCAGGCGGCTTCATTTATTGTTTACTACCTAACAACAGGCATTACAAGCAGGACACAGAGCGCACGGAGGACAGAGCGGACAGCAGATAACGGAATTGCAGTTTTATTGCTTATAGATTATCAGAACATTTCAAAGGGGACACAGCCACATTGGATATTAACCTATGGATTAACTACATCATCGTTTTTATCGTTTTAATGCCATTGAAGACCAGTTTAGACCAGGCAAAGACGGAAGGTAAGCCATTAGCCTAGCGCATGCTAGTACCTAACTCCACTTGTTTTGATGTACGTTTTTGTTGATAACGTCGCAAGTTTGTATCTTTCAGTGTTGAGGTGGGCACCGTTAGATTCTGTGTCTTTACGATCAAAAACGATGTGTTGGATGTGCAGCTAGGATAAGTAATAAGGGAGCTAGGATAAGTAATAAGGGAGCTAGGAGTGATTTTCGGTGCAGTAATAGGTTAGCATTTTTCGCTCGGGGCTAATTCAGATGCTCACTGTTAGCATTGTGTTTTTTTTGAAAAAATAAACTGAAAAAGATCAGTTAAATGAGTTTTTTCCCGTTATATGGATATAAAATATTCATAGTTTATTAAATAGTAAGGTTCCTTAGACGTTGTTTCCTGCAAATGACGCGATTTCGGTCCGTGGGGCCTATAAGTGCTATATAAATAAACTTGCCTTGCCTAAGAGGATAACAGAGTATGTTCTTATATTTATTTTTATTTTTTATTTTTTTCACAACAGTTGTATTTGGATGGAATGAATACCTATAGTGAAAATTCAAAGTAATAAAATGATTTTTACAGTGAAAAAGTTCAAATGGAACTGATGGTTCCCAAATTACCCAGAGGTGAGTCCGCCTGGACTTTATTTTTCTAAACCTCTCTAAAAAGGTCAAATTTAACTTGTTTTGCATCAATCTTGATACAGGGTACTTATTATATGTTATAGTTTGGATTCCTAAAGCTTTTAGTCTACTAACCCATCATTCAAGGGTGGTTTTTACTATAAGTAATGGGTATTTTTTAGGCGGACATTAGAATTTACATGTTTTTACTATGTTCCATCTGAATTTACTTTAAAATAAAAACATCTATATTGATTCTGACACTTCTACATCCAACTCACAGATGTAACCTTGCTTTGAGAGAAAAGATGATTAATTTACCCCTTTTAGAAGTGAAGCTATAGTCTTTGTTGTGATAGTGGCATTTTCGAGCCGGAAACCTGAAAAACAGGCTCAGGGCTTAAGAGGTTAAATCAACAGCAGGCATCGCCTCCAGCTGCTGCAGGGTGTGTGTGTGATTTTACCCCCCCCTGCAGGGTAGCAGGCGAAGAGGAAGAAAAGCACAGAGTGTCACATATCTTTTCCTCACACCATTGCCGATTGTTTTTTTGTTTTTTTTAAAACAGAACGGTCTAAAAGCATTTATTTTTGTCTGCGACCGTCTTCTACTATTTTGCTGGCAAGACAGGGGCAGAAAACTAAGTGCGTGCGTCGCCTGGCACGCCGCAGTTTCCTACTTGCTGGAGAAACTGGGTGTCTGCCCGGGGTGCACACAAAAGAATATAGGTTAATTGGTCATTAATGGGAAGGGTGGTACGCGAGAATGTGACATAGCGCTGTGTTTAACTGATGGGTTGTTAAATGTGGCTGTTGTTGGAGAAGAAAAGGTACTGGATAAATAAAAAAAAAGTCTTTGCTCTCCGGATCGGGGGGGCAAAAGCACCACTCAATTGGCATAGTGGTTGTTGATTGAGAATAAATTAGTTATTGCTCTTCAACAGATTCCGTTCTTAGCACTTGTAAAAGTATATATGAGTAAGAAGGCACTCATATTAAACAGATATTTCCCTACCTCCTCTGAAACCTCTCTATTCGGATTAAATGAAGTTGGATGAGCTTTGCTGTCACGCTGATGTTTGTTACGAGTTCATGTTTGTTTGTCTAATTGCAGTGTTTGTTTATTGTACTAACCGTTAAACATGGGTAATACTGTCTCCACAAACGATTCAGTTGGTAAGAGGAAAACGAATGCACGCACCAAGACACCTTCTAAAAATCCAATTACAGACAGCCACTACAGTCATATGTTTTCCCCTAATATGCCGTCTGGAATTGTCGGAAGAAGCTTGGATTGGTCTAAAGTTATGCCGTTTACCTCGTTACTTTGTGAACACTCACAACAGAATAATCAGAAAGGGAAGATTCAATTTGATTGGCCTTTAACCGGTACTTTTGACATGGCCGTGTTGTGGCAGGCATTTAAACTCGTTGAAAATGATCCGAATCCCTCCTGGGACATAGGATACATGAAAGAATGTGTTAAAGCTTGGATGTCTATTGCAGAGAAAAGAGGATATAATGAGCGAAAGAATGAAAAATCAGTTGGCGCCGAGCGAGGCTCCATTGAGCTCAAAGCGTTGATTGATAGGGTTTCTAAATGTGCGGCGAGTTGTCATTTGCTTAGCCTAGAGGCTGTTTTTGATGTTAAATCAGAGAACATGTCCAGAATTAAGGAAAGACACGGAAAGGATGTTGCAGCCATTGCTAAGTCGGTGATGTACGATTGGTTGAAAAGACAGGGAAAGTCCCCCAGCCCCTCTCAGCTCATTTGCATTTTAACAGATGCTGGGCTGCTGGAGGAAAAGCAGGCTGTGTCTCTCTGTACAAAAATGATCCCCGCGACAGAACTCTCAAATCCTGTTGCGAGAAACTCCGATGATGATCTGTTAATGACAGCTGCAGCTATCATGAATGAAAATAGGTTGAGATATCAGCCAGGACATGATAGAGAACTAGATTTGGGACAGCAGAAGCAGAGTGTAGCGGAGGGAGAAGGGGATTCTTCAGACAGCTGCCCGTTAGGAACCCCCTCTCCTCTTCCTCCGCCACTCCGTTTACACGATTACCTAGGGACGCCGTATGGCAGCGGTTTTCCAAGGGCTGTCCAGCGTAAAATAATCATGGGAACGCAAACATCTCAGAATAATAATTCTGCTGAAACTGTGACTGCCCCGAAAATTCTGATAGGAGAGGTTCCAGTTTTTAAGCCATGGACACCCGCTGAGGTCATTGATGTCACTAATCACGCTCCCAGTCCCACTAAAAGCCCAGATGAGTATCTGTCGTGGTTGACTAATGTCTGCTCAGTTTATAACTGTTTGGTTCATGATGTTAAACAGCTGATAATTCTAACATACAAGGCAGATTGGCCCACGTGCAGAGACGAGTTTAAATTTCCTGAGTGTACGCCTGCAGGTGATTGGCCTCAGGCACAGACGCGCGACATGTGGATTCAGAACGTCGCTGCTTTGGCTATTAGAGCATGCGCTAAGACTCACACAGATATTTCCCAAGTGATGGCTTGCGTACAGAGCCCAACAGAAAGCTGTCCCAGAATTTATCCAGCGTTTCATGACAGTGTGGGATAATAATGCGGGCATTAAAAGGGAGGGCAATGATTTGTTCGCCATACAGAGCTTGTTACATAACTTAATCCCAGAGACAGCTCAAGCCTACATGATGGCGACTCCTGACTGGCAAGTTAAAACCTGGAAACTCACGATAGCCACAATGCGTGCCCTGCGTAGGAGCCAGATATTTCTGACCCCCAGAACTGCCCAGCTGCTGCAACAATTGCCTCAAAATACACAGGCTTATCAGGGTGCGGATAACTCCCAGCAGTTTCAGGGACAAAACCGCACACAGCAGTATCAAAATCAGGGAAGATCACAGGGTTATCAAGACACGAGCAGACAGCAGCAGAACAAAAATTCCAAAAAGTTGATGCCATGTCATGTTTGCGGTGCAACTGGATCACTGGGTGGGGCAGTGCGAAAAGAGATGGGGAGCTCGGCAGAACACACAATCTTTGCCTGCTCTCCCCCAGCCCCCACTGGCATCCCGCATTATTGCCGCCCCCAAACTTTGACAGACAGGCTCAACAGGGGCAAAACGGTCAGCAAAGTGGATTTAATAGAAGATAGGGGTACCATGGAGAAATAGGATCAGATTCACAGCATTTCCCAATTCAAGCAGCAACAATTCGCCTTTCCAATAACCCGCGTGAAGATCAGATTATGCCCGTTGATTTTAGTGGTACGGCTGTAGATATTTTGATTGACAGTGGAGCCACATTGTCTGCAGTACGTACTAAGGAGAAAGTGTGTGAAGCAACTAATAATTTTGTTACAACAATGGGCATTTCTGGCATTCCTATGTCCGAGCCCATTTCAGAGAGTACTAATGTTTCAATCGATGGGTCAAATGTGCAACACTCTTTCATTATTTCAGATGGAAGTCCTATTAATTTAATGGGCAGAGACTTACTTTGTAAATTACAGGCAACAATACACTCCGGATGGATTGTTTTTGACTATTCCTGACCGCAAAGTCTATCAAGCTGTCCAATTCATTCAATCATCTCAAGACAACCTTTATTGTTGGTCATTTCCAGATTTCAACATGATTTCTGTTTTCTCCACAACAGGGATTCAGAAAATTGCTAGCATTTCCCCTGTGTGTGCTTCCTTAATGTCTCTTATGCGGCCTGTGTTGAATTGTCACTGCACAGCTGCTTTTAACCCGTCAGATGACTATGCGCTATCAGTAAGAGGTTTTTGCAACAGCTCAGATCAGTTGGAATGCGAGCAGTTTTTGTTTTTAGGACCACACGGATGTGCGTTGCCTCTTAGGCTCACACCCCCACATCAGGATTTTCTAGCTGAAGAAACTATCCCTCACGTCACACTAGCTGTCACTCCAGGCAGTAGTCCTAAGGAGGTGGGGGCTATGGCAGCCCACTGCCATGCTCGGCTGGGAGCTGCAACAGCCTCTCTCCCTCACACACACACACACCTAATCTAATTAACCTTGGAGAGGAGCATTACATGCTGCGTCTCTCTGAGCCCATTTCTCTCCCCCAAAGCATATTCCTCCACTTACAACCACCTCCTCTCACAGAATATGGACCCCCTTCAGATTTTTGGGAAGTTCCAGCCACATTATGGGCCAAACACAAGAATCATGTTGGGTTTGTAAGCTCTGCTCCTCCACACAGAGTGACACTTAAAGCCAATGCCAGATTGCCAGCTATCAGACAGTACAATTTACCCCATAGAGCCATTATGGGAATTGAAGGAGTCATCCAATCTCTGCTCGATCAGGGCGTATTAATCTACACGACCAGTCCGTGTAATACTCCAATTCTACCCATACCTAAGCACAATCGCCCTGATGAGTGGCGTTTTGTCCAAGATTTGCAGGCTATTAATGCCATTGTCATTCCAACAGCACCCATTGTGCCGGACACCAATTCAATCCTTGCTTCTTTGCCTCCAGACTCCACATATTACACAGTCATTGATCTTTGTTCAGCATTTTTCTCTATTCCTTTGCATCCAGAAAGCCAGTATCTGTTTGCATTTACATTCAGAGGTAAACAAATCAAATACACGCGCCTCCCACAGGGGTTTGTTGAATCGCCTACTGTGTACGCAGCAGCTGTTAAAAGAGACCTGGACACTTTGGTCCTTACAGGGGGTAGCACCCTCCTTCAGTATGCTGATGACCTGTTGATTGCGTCCCCTAACAAAGACGCCTGTCGCATCGACTCCATTCTGCTCATGAAAAGACTTTCTGAATGCGGACACAGAGCATCCCTGTCCAAGTTGCAATACTGCCAGACTGAGGTCACGTATTTGGGTCACATTCTGAGAGATGGACACCGCCTCCTCTCACCTGCGAGAGTCTGCCTTTTGAACAAAGTGCCACCACCTCGCACAAAGAAGGAGATGCTTTCCTTCTTGGGCATGGCAAACTACTGCAGACATTGGATATACGAGTACGCTGCTATGGACTCCGTCCTGCGTGCTGCCACTCTGCAGGCCGCCCCTAACATTGTTCAATGGTCTGAGGACATGCACACAGCTTTTCAGGACTTAAAGCAGGCCCTGACATTGGCTCCGGCCCTGGGGCTCCCTGATTACCATCAACCTTTTCATCTACACGTCCATGAAAAGGGGGGCTTTGCAACAGGCATTTTGGTACAGAAGCATGGCTCTAATTTTCGGCCTGTGGCATACTATTCGTCTCGATTTTCCCCTATGGTACTTGGTATGACTTCATGCCTGCGAGCAGTGGCCGCAGTTGCAATAGTTATCAAGCAATCCTCTCCCATTGTACTGGCCAGTGACTGTGTAGTACATGTCCCACATGCAGTTTTGCACATTCTGAACACCTCTGCTACTCAGCATATGACGGCAGCAAGGCGATCTGGTTATGAAGCGGTAATTCTTTCAAGCCCACACATCACTCTTAAACGCTCCCCCCCCCCCTAAACCCAACTACGCTGGTGCCAATTCCAGATTTTGAAATAACACATGACTGCGTCACAACGATTGACATGTCTTCTTCCTCCAGAACTGATATGTTGCAAACTCCTATCCCTAATTCAGATATGATTCTATACACAGACGGGTCTGCGAGCAGGCCGTCGGACACAGTACACTTAGCAGGCTATGCTGTTGTGAACGACTGGGAAGTCTTAGAAAGCCGGGCCTTGCCAAATGGCACGTCGGCTCAGGGTGCAGAGTTGTATGCTCTGCTGAGGGCGTGTATTTTGGCTAAAGGTAAAGTTGCAACCATTTTCACAGACTCCAGGTATGCATTTGGTGTGTGCCATGATTTTGGTGTCTTGTGGAAAATGCGCGGTTTCTTAACATCGGCTGGTAAGCCTATTCAACATCATGCGTTAGTAGCTGAGCTATTAGACGCTATCCTGCTCCCTGCACAGCTAGCAGTAGTTAAATGTGCTGCTCACACAAATTCTGATGATCCTATTTCGCGTGGAAATGCGTTAGCCGACACCGCGGCTAAACAAGCAGCAGTTTCCTGCTCTTCTATGGTGCTCCAATGCCCCTCAACACAACCTGCAGAACCCATTTGTTTGCCTTCCTTTAATGATGTCGCGGACATGCAAGCCCGCGCTGATGTTAGGGAGAAAGATTTATGGCTAAGACGAGGTTGTACACTTGACGCTGAGTCCAGCTTGTGGCTCCACCCAGACGGACGGATGGTTTGTCCCCGTTCGTTCCTCCATGTTTTGGCACATGTTGCACATGGCAAATCACATGTAGGAAAAGGAGGGATGAATGGGATTATAAAGTCACAATGGTTTGCTCCAGGCATCACACTAGCTACACAGACCCTTGTAGATAGATGCATGATATGCCAGCAGACAAGAAGAAGAAGTGGTCCAGTTCAGCATGAACACTTACCGCCCCCCTCGGGGCCCTTTGTAAACATGCAAATTGACTTTTCGCATATGCCACCATGCCAAGGATTCAAATATCTTTTGGTAATAGTGTGCCAGTTCTCCAAATGGGTAGAGGCCTACCCTACCAGAAAAGAAGACGCAAGAACAGTTGTAAAGTGTCTTCTCAAAGATGTTATTCCTAGATTTGGTGTTCCAGCAGGGATTAACAGTGACAGAGGTCCAGCATTCATTTATAAGATAACCCAGAGTCTAGCTACAGTGTTAGGGTTCAAATGGCAATTGCATGTTCCCTATCACCCAGAGAGCTCAGGCCAGGTTGAGAGAATGAACTTGACGATAAAGGAGAAACTCACTAAAACAATGTTGACCACAGGACTAAAATGGGTAGACGCGCTGCCGCTAGTTCTGTGCTCCATCCGAAGCTCACCAAATGCAATGACAGGGCTGAGCCCACACAAAGTATTGATGGGAAGGGTAATGTTCACAGGATATAGCCCCCCAGTAACACCCCACAAACTCACTCTTTTGTGGACAGATGATTACATGACTAACTATGTCAAATATCTAACTGACATGTTGAGAAAGTTTCACAGGCAGGTGGCTGACAGGCTCCCTCAGCCTGGAGAGGAGCCCACCCACCCTTTTAAGATTGATGATGATGTATTAATCAAATCTCTTGAAAAAGATGTCTCCCAGGTGGAAAGGTCCTTTCCAGGTGTTAATAGTGACCAGAACAGCCCTGAGAGTACAAGGTAGAGCGGAGTGGATTCACGCCTCCAGATGTCGTCTCTCTCCTCTACCGGATGCTGGCGTGTGAAGGCAGTCATCATCATCGTCATTCTGGGTTTACTATACCTAGCCAAGGACGCCCTGCTAGATGAAGCTGTGAAAATCCCAACGACAGGTGGCGAGGGCTCTCGCCCCTCTGAGGGAGAAAATAAGGTGCTCTTATCTAAGAGCGCAGACGACTTGACCACTCAGGGCCCAGACCCTGAGGGCAAAACAACACCAACGGGCAAATCAGTGCCTAGCGACAAGGACAGGTTGTATCCGATCACCACACAGACATTCAGTATGGTGCGAGAGACACAAAGAGAGAGAAAAGGAGGGAGAATAAGGAGAATTGTCTCCCTCCCTGATCATGAATCAGAGACTATTTCTTTTAACTGTCCAACTTCAATATGTGACTCATCCAACTGTATTATTGTGTTTCCTGTGTCTTCAAGTCAACGGGTGACGAATACTCGACGTGGGTGACGTATCCAAAGAACCAGTACCATTGGTTTCAGGGAGTCATCAGAGGTGGTAAGAATAGCTCTCAACACCATTGACGAAATGCCCCCAGAACTGTGGTGTAGCACTATAGAACAGTTAAAGACACTGATAAATAATGAGGTAAAATGTACAACGAGGAAATCAGATTACAAGGCTCCCAATTCAGGTGTCAATGCATGCACATTTACTGGACCAGATAGCAAAACAGATTTTCTATCCACTCCACTTAAACAATCAGGAGGTGATGTAGATTCTTCAAAAAAGGCCTTAATCACTCCTTCTAAACGAACTAAAACTAATTCTGCAGTAAGTTTAATGTTAGACTACGCGCATGAACACAATGTTAGCAACTGTTGGCTGTGCCAAAATATGCCAGAATCCATGCATTCTCCCATGTTTAGCCCAATTCCTTTCACGAAAGCTGACTACGGTCTAGTGAGCTGGAATGACAAAGCATCCAGAATTAGCGATGAGGTTGAGGATTGTTACACTCCTTCCTACCCCATAGACTCTGAGCAACCTTTACAGTACAAGGGCTTAGTCTCTCTCATTGTTGATACAGTAAATAAAAATTACCTGCCTGACGGTTTCAAACGGTTGACGTTTTTAAAACTAATATATGTGAAGAAATACGTTAACCTAGCTTTTGAATACAGATTCCAGTTAGCTCTAGCCCAGACTAATTGTTCGGCTAACTTTACAAGTCCAACATGTACAATGCAACCACACACACCATCTTTGTTGGTTGAAGCTTTGGTAACAGGTGTGCCCTGGTTTGGCTCCAGAACAGTGGACTCCGTTGAGGTTAAAATACATGACTGTACGCAGCCAATACCCTTAGGCAAGCCCCCTACACGTAATTGTTCAGTATATGTTCCCCCAATTGTGATGCATGAATGGAAGAATGTGTCCATCTGTTTCCAGAATGAAGCAGGATCTCACACCTCTCCAGATGTGGGACACAGCGACTGTAATACCATAGTGAGGGTAAAATTAGCCAGAATTCCCCTCCCACAGAGAGTTTACTTAGTTTGTGGGGACCGGGCCTATGGCTGTGTGCCCTATGACATTTTTTATGGCACCTGTTATCTAGCCTACCTAATCCCTTTAATCCGTAAAGTAGAGGCCTAATGAGATTGCAGCGATACTTCCCTCTCTACACAGGAACAGCAGGTCCATTACACAAGGACAACAGATAGCTAGCCTATTTTTGCCTTGGTACGGTATTTATGTTAATCAGTAGGAAATTGTGGCATTGTCCAAAGTAGTGGAACACCATCTAAATGTATCTAACACAGCGATGTTAGCTGAACACAAAGAATTGCAGGAAGTTAGGACAGTAGCACTTACAGAATCGCATGGCACTGGATCTTCTCCTAGCTGCTCAGGGGGGCACATGCAAGGTGATTGGATCTGAGTGTTGTTCTTTCATCTCTGATGCTACACCTGAAGTTATGGATATGGCTCATGATACTGCTAGGGGAATAAAAGAATTGCATGAAACTCATGGGTTTACATTTGGGGATTTAAGCGGAACCTTTGGATCCTGGGGAGCGGGGTTGGTTAAATTTGTTGTTACTGTTTCAGTGTTTATCTTGGTTGTGCTAATCCTAGTGATCTGTTTGATCACTGTTGTTAAATTAGCCATACGAAGGGTTACCAAGACCGCCCTCCAAGCCCCACAGAGACTAGTGGGGTATTCGACTGTAGATGACACAATGTTGATGTACGACGCCGAGCTTCCAGATCCATGGGTCCCCATCGCGGTTTCTGCCCCATGGGTACCCCCATTCAGCGATTGACAAATTGATTACAGTTGACACTCAGAATAAAGAACAGATGTTTTGATTTTTCCTTTTCAGGTTGTTATACAATAAATGTCTGATTCTTCCTTTTCAGATTTTGAACAAATGTATTTGAATGAAATATATGTACTACTAAGTGCCTTACTCTTGAATAAAGCGTAATGAAGTAAACGTAAAGTAATGTTAAAGATTGAGGATACTGCAACTTTACAGATTGATCGATTCATCACTGTGAATTTATACCTTAACTGGGAATTTTAGCTGGATCTCTCATGATTCTGATTTTATACCTCAATTGGATTTCTTATAATCCTAAATTCTAATTGTGTTTTAATAAGTAATTGCCTTGAAGTAAATCTTTGAGATGTAAGCTGATTTTGAATTTGTGTTTGATAAATGAGATTAACTGAGTGATAAATGATAAAAGATCTTATTTTTGAAACATATATTTTGCTATTATAGTTTTGTATTTAATGTGTGTTTATTATTGTGCTTTTGACAAATGATGCCAAACACTGAAGAGAGATGATTTTTTCTATTTTGATTGACTGTGTTCAATCATGGTGATTGAAGTGTTTTCAATCTTGTTTTACTTTTTGATGTAATTGATGTATGTGAGCCCACACAACTCTGAAGACGCTTATTGATTTAAGTATTGACTGAAATATTCTTAGACTAATGTTAATTGGTTATCATAAATTGATAAAAAGAATGGAACTGTCAGAGAATATTTTAATCTGATCACTTTGTGTCTAGAGGTTCTCAGCTTTTCTGAGAACCTGTCAAATTACAAACATATGCTTTTCGTTAAGTCGCATATGCTCCTGCCTGTGACTTGAGGAGGACACAGGTCAAGAGGTCCTCTGCCTTCCTGTGGGGGGAGAAGTTTGGTTCATGGGAGGTTGTAATACAAGGGGTCTTTGTTCCAATGTATGGTAATGATTAAGGTAGGAAAAGGCGGGCTTTCTATAGTCCCAACTTTTCAGATATACAGATCCATGTTTAACTTTGTCTTCAGAGTGTCGCTTGGTGGCTCACATGAAAGTGTGATATATTTTGTGATCTCTCCGGCCGTATTATACTCTCAATAAATATCAGTGTTTGACTAAAGCCGCTCCAGCTTCCATCCTTTCCTGAGCCTTGGCTCTGCATTGCTGCACAGAAGTTTCCATCACAATCAGCACATCTGAATCAAATTAACCTGTGAATTAAAGCATGTTAGTGGATTATCCCCCTCTAAATGAGTAGATTTAGGGAACGATAACAGATTAGGCTAGGATACCATAAGGTTAGCAACACACGTTAAACCATGATCAGCCTTTTAATTGTAAATTCCGTTCTCTTAATGTCATTTCGTCCAACGTTGTGGAATTAGAGAAAAGGGGCTTCTCAACGTGATTTTATCCGGGCTGGAGGGAGTTAAATATTAGTTAAATATAACATTGGTGCGTGTGATTGTAGTGGGTGGAGGTGGTGAAATGAGGATATCCATTTTGGAGTTCAAGCTAGTATAATATAGTTAACGTTACACAATAATAAGGAAGAGAGCTATTTTTGTGATACATCGCTATTGATATGGATTTAGAGTGCATATTTGAGACTTCCAAACAGTAAACAAAAACGTAACTTATGGGTGAGTGTTTTTAGCAGAGTCATGTCCTTGTGATTCTGTTGATTATTACCTGACTGTATTATGTTGCAGCTCAGCTGATTTTGAATTGATGGCAAAGGGAGAGGGACCTACTGTAAGTGAGAATGAAAACACAAGGAACGTTTAAAATAGGTCAGCAATTTCCCATCCTATAGGTTGATATATAGATGTATCCAGTGGTGACTGGTCATTAGGGGCAGGTGGGGCATATACAAAAATATATTACATTACATTGTATTTAGTTGACGCTTTTATCCAAAGCGACTTACAATAAGTACATTCATTAGAAGGTTAAACCTCGTATTATTATTAAGAGAGACATAAAACATTTTGTGGAGCAGGGTTTTGTTCATGATCTGTTTGGGATTTATTAGGGAAAAATCGATCTGTGTGCTGATGTAGAAACTGCATGGTCTTATTTTTATCTTGGTTTTATGGAGATCATTGATAGACATGCACCCCTGCGTACATTTAGAGTAAAGGGACGAGACAATCCTTGGTTTTCTGCTGAATTATCTAGTCTCCTACATGAGAGAAACAAGGCCTGGGCAAAGGCTAGGAAATCAGGCTTAGAGGTAGAATGGCTATGCTTTAGGCAGCTAAGAAATAGCTTCACATCGCGAATCAAAAGTGCTAAGTCTAAGTATTATCTGTCAGTTACCACAAAGAACCTGAATAATCCTGGAAAATTTTGGAAAGCCAAAAAATCGATATCCACCGGTGATATCCGTAATGAGCTACCTCCGTGCATTATCACAGCATCTGGCTCTATATCGGACAAGACCACTATGCTAAATTGCTTTAATGAGCATTTTGTGTCCTGTGGATCTCTATTTGATTCTGTCACTAATTCTGCTTCTGTGAACACTAAAGTCTGTGATTCTGAAAAACGTGTTTTGGAAAACCCTTTTAGTTTTACTCCTTTTACTGTTGATGTTGTTCGTGAAGCTTTAACCAAGTTAGATCCTAAGAAACCGGCTGGCTCGGATAACGTAGAGCCTTTCTTTTTAAAGATAGCTGCAGATTTTATTGCTCCACCTCTCACTTCTCTTTTTAACCTCTCCCTCAGCTCAAACACAATTCCAAAATTGTGGAAGTCAGCGTATGTCCTGCCTCTACTAAAAGGTGGGGAGGCCACTTTATTAAATAATTATAGGCCCATCTCTAAATTATCAGTTCTGGCTAAGGTTCTTGAACGCCTAGTGAGTGAACAGGTAAAGGTGATTTTATGTACAAATGACATCCTGTCTAAACATCAGTCAGGCTTCAGAAAGCAACATAGCACCATCACTGCCACAATGAAAGTGGTGAATGATGTGGCGAGTTTTTTAGATAATAAGCAGAGTTGTGCAGCTCTATTTATTGACCTTTCCAAAGCGTTTGATACCGTCGACCATCGCATCTTAAAGCAGAGGCTACTCAGTATTGGCATATCCAGCCATGTAGTAGGGTGGTTTGTGAACTACCTCTCTGAAAGGTCCCAATGTGTTAATTTTGATGGGCTGTCTTCTGAGTGGTTAAACATTACTAATGGTGTTCCTAAAGGTTCTGTTTTAGGTCCACTTTTATTCTCCATCTACATCAATAGTTTAGGTGAAAATGTCGATGGAGCAACCTTACATTTTTATGCGGACGATACCGTGATGTACTGTGCAGGTCCCTCCATTAAGGAGGCTGTTGTTGAATTGCAAGCAGTTTTTAACATTATTCAGACTCAGCTCTCTGAACTAAAGCTTCTTTTAAATGTTGATAAAACCAAGGTAATGCTCTTTTCAAAAGCTAAAAAGACACCAGAGCCTGTTGTAGATATTGTAACTACGCAAGGAATAATACTTGAAGTGATTACCTGTTACAAATACCTTGGTATCTGGCTTGATGATTGTCAATAATGGTCAATGATTGTCAATAACCTGCTTAAAAAACTGAGGGTTAGGCTAGGTTTCTTCTACAGGAACAAGTCCTGGAACAAGTCCTGTTTCTTGCTTGAGGCCAGGAAAAGGCTAGTCACTGTGACCTTTTTACCTGTGCTGGACAATGCTGATTTGATTTATATGAATGCACCTGCCAATTGCCTGGTCAATTTAGATGCTGCGTATCACAGCGCACTGAGATTTGTGACAAACTGTAAAGCATTAACCTATCACTGTACACTGTATGCAAGGGCTGGTTTGCCTTCGCTAACTGTACGGAGGCTCAGTCACTGGTACATTTTATATATAAAGCCATGTTAGGGAAACTTCCATCCTACATCTGCTCCCTGATCTCACGGCAAATTGTAAGTGGCTACTGCCTAAGATCGCATGCTGTGGCTTTATTAAATGTGCCAACTGCTAGGACTGTCTTAGGGAAGATAGCTTTTAGATGCGCAGCTCCTCTGTCTTGGAATAGTCTGCAATTGAAATGGAAACTGAGCAATCTGGTGCCACTAAATGTTTTTAAAGCTTGGTTGAATGCTACTCAATCGGAAGCTGTTGGTACCTGCTCATGTGGATAGTTATTGTAAATTGTAATCCCTGTAATGATGCTGTATGATGTCCTTTTTGTTGTTCTGTTTATGTTTTTATGTTTCATATGGAACCTACTTGAGCAGGTCTCCCTTGAAAAAGAGATCAATGATCTCAATGGGATACACCTGGATAAATAAAGGTTTGAAATTAAATGAAATGAATTCGACCAGGGAGACCTTATTTCGGAAAAATTATGTATTGAAGTCAATGAAGAGAGAAAGCTTATCTTTCGATCCCGGTTGAATTGTGCCACGAATTACACATATGATGTTTGTCAATCTTAAAACATCATTTCCATGTCAAAAAAGTCACAGTTTGTCGTAAAACTGTTGAAATATAAGACTATGAAAAATACGCAACTAGAAAGACTACAAATCCCAGAGTCGCGTAAGTGATGTCATAACTGATGTCACAATTGTTTTCCTCCGCTAAATATAAGAGATAGCTAAGATAAGATAACTTTAACAAGATGCCTGTGTGCTTAGGACCAGGTTGTTATCATACCAGCAATGGGTCTTGCTCGTTCTTTCGCTTCCCGTCTGATGAAAGGACCAGGAGTGGCTGGATCAAGTTAGCTACCTAGCTAGTAGCGAGCACGTTATCTAGCATTACAGTCTTAGCCTTGTCATTTTTATCAGCCTTAACATGATGTAACATTAAGTAACCCAAAATGTTAAACAGTAAGAGTAGGAGTCATATTTCGTGAACCCTTTGAAGAATACTGTCACACTGGTGTGATCATTCTATAA
This sequence comes from Pogonophryne albipinna, assembly GCA_028583405.1. NCBI lineage: Eukaryota > Metazoa > Chordata > Actinopteri > Perciformes > Artedidraconidae > Pogonophryne > Pogonophryne albipinna. The sequence continues at coordinate 15,938,714 of CM053248.1, read as the reverse complement.
TACATAATTTAAGCCCGGGGGAGAAATGCTAACGCTAGCATCGGCGATCGCCGATCTGTTCTACTTCATGCTATCTGCACAAATGGTTGACATTAAACATTAAAAAGATCAGGCAGTTCAGAGAGAATCAAAGGAAGGCAGGCAGGCAGCTTTGCATGACATTCTTCTGGACGTTTTGATAGGGAGGGTAGTCAATCCCTTTAAGACAGTGGTGACGGCCATCTTGGTGACGTGTGTTGTTGTGCGAGTCTGCGAGACCAGAGATGTAGTTCATTGAGTGTTTCACACAAAAAATGTGTTACTTCACAGTTTTACGGCACATTTTTATGTTTTTGACTTGCAAAATTATTTTTTCAATTGACAAACATCATATGTGTAATTCGTGGCACAATTCAAACGGGATCGAAAGATAATCTTTCTCTCTCCATTGACTTCAATACATAATTTTTCCGAAATAAGGTCCCATGGAGGTCCACCGGAAGGGGAGGGACTTCGCCACTCAATTAAAGTAAAATCTGAGCGCAATCAGCACCTGCAAGGTTGGGGAGAGCGCAGCGTTTCTGTCTGATCCATTCTGTTGTTGAGGGGAGATCTCCTAAATCAAAAAGGGCTTGTCTGCCGAAACGAAACCTCTCTATCAGCTCACTGAATAGATGTCCAGTGGGTTTGTTCGATCACGGACGACTCTTTCTCTTCTTAACCTGTTAAGCCCGAAGGTCCCCGCCGGCAGGTACTTTGTTTGTTTTTTTCACGACACTGTGTCTCAGGGGATCTTAATATTTAAGAACCTATTAATGTGTTATACCAGATTAACGGGAATAATCTCAGCTAACTGACGATACAAACCATTTTTACCAAAACAAAACACAAGTCTCATAAGAAGCATCTAAATGACCCGAGCGAAAAATGCTAACCTATTACTGCACCGATAATCACTCCTAGCTCCCTTATTACTCATCCTAGGTGCACATCCAACACATCGTTTATGATCGCAAGGAGACACGTAATCTAACGGTGCCTACTTCAACACTGAAAGATACAAACTCGCGACGTTATCAACAAAAACGTACATCAAAACAAGTGGCGCTAGGTAGCCCACAACGCTAACATGGCTTACCTTCGTCTTTTTCTGGTCTAAACTGGTCTTCAATGGCATTAAAACGATAAAAACGATGGTGTAGTTAATCCATAGGTTAATCCAATGTGACTGCGTCCCCTTTGAAATGTTCTGATAATCCATAAGCAATAAAACAGCTTTTCCGTTGCTTGATATCAGAGCAGCGATATTTCTCCCCTCTAAGGCAAGCTAGCATGCGCAGAGAGGCTACCTTTTTTTAACATGAGTGTGTGCGGGACAATTTCCCTTGGATTCTATTGGCTCTAACGGTCAGAAAGAGATGTCACATGTCAAAATCGAACAAGGGGGGCCAGAGATAAGGAAAATCCACCCAAATGGCACCAGAAGAGGTTTTTGTTTGCTAAATCTGTCTAAAAAGGTCAAATATCACTTGTTTTGCATCAATCTTGATACAGGGTACTTATTATATGTTGTACTTTGGATTCCTAAAGCTTTTAGTCTACTAACCCATCATCCAAGGTTAATTTTCACTATAAGTACAAAATATCTTTTGGACGGACACTATAATTTACATTTTTTTACCATGTTCAATCTGAATTTTCTTTAAAATAAAAAACATCTGATTCTGACTTTTCTACATCCAACTCACAGGTTTATCATTACTTTGAGAAAAAAGATTATTAATGTAACCCTTTTAGAAGGGAAGATATGGTCATTTGTTCTGGGAATGTCATTTTCAAGCCTGAGACCTGAAAAACAGGCTCGGGGCCTAACAGGTTAATGCCCTTTCGTTGTTACAACATGTAATCAAGACGCACTGCCATAGTTATTTTCCTTCTTGCCTGTTTTACGTTACTATGGATAGTAGTCTTATTTTCCGATTTACGCCTGTTCCATACTAGGCGTTGTTGAGATCTCCATATCAGGATGAATACTTAAAACGAAAGTTAGTTATAATCAAATATACTCAATTATATTCTTATATAACCCACAATGAAAATTATTCATATTTTAGGATTTTCTATATTTACAGTATAAACAAAATACAAGTGGTTTGTTAAATTGAATGTAAGGCCTGTAATGGTTTATGGGTTTCACTGAGAAGGGAGAGACAGTTTCTTCCTTCTTCCCTCACAGCAGTACACAGGGAGGGGGGCTCCTGACTTAAGGAGAAAAAGACAGAGGCCCCAAAAAGGTGGTTATGTCATAGCCGAGAATAATATTTTGCAAGTCCTGCAGAGTAGGGGTCATGTCCTTTTTACACAAACATGGGAAGGTGTGTCTTATGACATAGCCATAGAATATGTCTGGTCATGTCCAGTCCTGGACATCAGAGGCCATGCCCAGTTTCCACAAATATGGGTATGGAGGAGGTGTCTTTACGTTTTTATATCCTGTTGTTGAGCATAAAGACACTGGTGGAGAGGGAGCAAGCTCAGAGAGAGAGGCGGGGATTCCCCTGGTATACACTCTCCCGGTAAAAGCTCTGTCCCTCAGAGCTGGGTTTTTGCTCTGGGTAAGGTTCTCTCAAACTTGGTAAATATCTCTCGAATTTCTTTGTTGAAAGATGAGTGAATTTCTTTGTGAAATGAGTGGAATGAATTGATGTTTGTTGAAAGTTAGTACCCTGCCACCTGTGAGGACAGGTCCTCCGAATTCATGCGGGACTAGTTGAAGTATACGAATGTGAATTGTGGAATGAATTGAATTGTGGAATGAATTGATGTTTGTTGAAAGTTAGTACCCTGCCACCTGTGAGGACAGGTCCTCCGAATTCATGCAGGACTAGTTGAAGTATACGAATGTGAATTGTGGAATGAATTGATGTTTGTTGAAAGTTAGTACCCTGCCACCTGTTAGGACAGGTCCTCCGAATTATTGGGGGACTAGTTGAAGTATACGAATGTCGAAATGAGAAAATGAACTGTTTTGGTGAATGAAAGTTTGAATGTGCTTTTTATTAACACTGGTCTTTTATGAGGTAAGACCTCTGAAATTCTATACAAATCACAACTGAATTGGGCAGTTGAAATTACAATTTATGGTAATAAATGTAAAACTGTGAATTAAAGTTTCATATTAGAACATGATCACAGCATGATAGGTTTAGTATGATTATAATGTTGTAACCAGAGAAGGTAAAAACCCTGTATATAGTTTGGACCTAATTCTTTTCAAATAAACTGATCCCACCTTTTGGATTGGGACAATTTAAAAGACATCTGCGCTCTCCTCTCCTGCTTCAAAGGTAAGATTGCACCCTGCCACACTCACACTTAGGTAGGGCCACACCTCATTTACTGATATCAAAATCCTTCGGGATCGCTTAAACAGATTTAAGAGAGTTGTCTGAATTAAAACAACAGTTAATTGAACCTGGTTCTTCGAGGAGTTAATAGAGGTGTGATCTTGCTGACGTTGGTGGATCTGAGCCAAGCAGTAAACTTACATAGACTCAATAACTTCGGTTAGGTCAATTAGTAGGTCTGAGTAATTTCCCGGAATAAATTATCAGCTCCCCACCGACTCTTACATGGCACCCAATGTTGGGGCTCTGTGGGAAGTCATACTTTTACAGACAGAGCCGGCCCTGACCAATTTGCTGCCCTAGGCAAGATTTTAGCTGGCGCCCCCCCATCATATAAAGGTGTGCCTTTAGCTCACTGAGCTGAGGTTATCAGAGCCTCTCGGTCTTTCAGGTGAGAGATCTCTAAAGCTCTCCCACCCGCGGTCGCTTACACACTAAATTCCAATGTTAATAAAAGCTGTATACGTTTTTTGGGAGTTTGATCTTTTTTAAATTAACACAAATACAACATTAAAACCTATAATTGCACACTAAAACCATTATTTCAAAAAAAGAACTATTTCACATAAACCTCTGGTTTTTACTGGGGTGGTTCAAATTTTTTGGGGGGGGGGTGCGCCATAGTTTATGGACGCTGTACGCAATATAGGCGTAGTTCTATTAGTATAAGATAATAAGATGTACTTTGTTGATCCAAAATCGGGAAATTGTGTTGTTATGAAATAAAAAAAATATATATTTTTCTTATTTCTAACTTCTTTTTTTTCAATTTTCGGCGCCCCCCATTGATTGATGCGCCCTTAGCATTCGCCTATACTGCCTATGCTAAGGGCCGACCCTGTTTACAGAGTCAAACTACAAGAACCAAAACGGCCTAGTGACAACGGTCGATGAGTACAAATCAGCGAAATACAGGCTGAATGTCTTGTTAAAATACCTACCCAAATCCTAGAATATATATTTAAACCTAAAAGTGTAGTAATTTAAGTTGATACTATTGCACCGGACTGAGGGTTATATTATATCGGATATTGCTGTCTGTTAAAGAAGCTAAAGTAGGCTCTTCTTCCCCTAGCCAAACTGGGAAGCCTTGGTGGTCCCTTTAACACAGGTTTGGTGGCTAGTAGTTATTAGTGAAGTCAGCCGTAGGAGCACTGCTCAGTACCTGTCCAATTACTTTGAAACTTATAGGTAGGACTTGACAAATAGCTGCGGTTAGAACTTTTGCGCTATAAAAGAGTGAACTTAAACCCTTAAAAAATGGTGGATGAGGTTAGAACGCAGTTTACTGACTCAGAGCCAACCACAGATTGGGAGGGATACACAGAAGCTAGATCCGGAGCTTCTGCCCCCCCTGGTCAGCTTAGCCCAGACCCACGGGCGTACCGCGACCAAAATACGTTCCTGTTAGACTACCGTTTAGACAGAGAGCAACAAGCAGGTGGTCTGAGACCCTACCTCCACCCTACGGAGATGATAGCTCACAAACGCCACTTATGAGTATCCCATCTAATACTCCTAGAAGAAAACACATTGTTAGACATGATATTCAGGGAAAAGGAATGTTGGAAATAATAATGGCAGATATTGAAAATCTTAAACTGGATCAACAAACCATGTTAGTGAACCCTGCTAATAGGAAGCTAAAACATGCAGGAGGAATAGCAGTAGCTCTGGCAAAGAGAATAGGTCCTAGCATGCAAGCACAGAGCGATAATATGATAAGGACTATTAAACTGTCAGAAGGCAATGTGGTAATCAGATGACCCACAAATACCGATTGTTTTGCATGCACTTTTTAAAAACCTATGTGGGAACTATCACCAAATATCAAACCCCAACAATATCTTGAAAACCAGGAGGACGTTTTTTGATAAGCTAAAGCTCAAATACTTTAAAATCAACTAAACTATTTGCTCTTGACCCCTTTTTGGAAATAGGATTTTCCATTACACAACAGAAGACTCAATTCAGGCCTTAAAGAACGCTTTAAAGACAAGTCAGGGAGAGTTAAATGTGGAGCTATTTTGCTCATGAAGGAGCTTACACTTTTGGAAAATATCTCCCCCTTTCTCTGCTCCTAAGGTGCTGCAGAAAAACTCAGCACACCAGTGGCGAGCCGTCAGGGCCCTCTAGGCCCTCTGTGAGGGCCTAAGATATTAAAAATATATATATTTGAAAACATTTTTTTTTTTTTTTTTTTTGTTAAATTTGTCATTAGTTTTACCAAAAATAACTTGATTTAATTGTATTTAAAATAAAATTTCCAAATAAATCCTTCGAATCTGCCCGTTCAGTTTCTGTTGGAATGTGAAGGGTTAAATGCCATCTCTGCGAGTTACTGTGAAGACGGGAGAGCTTGTTGGTCCCTGTGTAGATTCACAGAGGGCCAGCTATAGTAACTCAATGAGAGAGTAATGTCAACTGACAGGACAATTGACCAATCATATCTTCCCTCTAAATGGGCGGGCTTTATTTTCGCGGACTTTATGACAAGTTCCGCCCGCTGTGAGGTCTATGCAAGTGGTGCAGTGACGCATCCTAAAACCCGGAAGTAAGCTGCGCTCGGATTCCCTCGACAGAAAGCAATGGGATTTCTCCATAGGATTTTGGAAAATAGCTTGCAATAAGGTCTGTGGAAAACGAACCTGTTAGATAAATGTACGTTTTGTTCAGCCGGATAATATCCACATGTCTACCCTACTTTTATTATTTTCGAATCATAAATCTAATCGATAGATTTATGATCGATAGATTTATGATTAGCATAAGTTCGTTCATGATGGCTCACTTCAGTGATAGTGATGACATCGTTTGCAAAATTATTAACAGAGTCATTTTCAAGATTGAGTTACAATGATAAACTGGAGTGGCAAAGGATCAGCTTCATGACCCCGCCATCAAGTGCTTCATCCAAAAGGACAGGAGGATGGACTTTGTGTTTCAGTGATTTGATCATCAAAGGTAGGCCTAAGTCATTTTCAATGTGGGCCGCCGTGCCGACTTAATTCATTTGTAATTGTTACTTGGCTGTGGGTGCCCTGTCATGATAGGTGTTTAGATAAATGGTGTTGTTTTGTGTGGTAGAGGGTCGCTGTCATTGATGTGTTTTGCACCCCGGGCAACACAACACATTTCAACCCAAAATTAAATGGTGTTTTGTTTTTTAAGAATGTACTAACATAGCGAGACATTCCGACACCAGAGACAAATTGTGCCGGTGGATTAGTAAACCTGGTGTGTTTACCCTTCAGGCTTCGCGTTGGGATCTTCGGGGCAGTTGAATGGTATGCACCCTCTATTCAAAAAAGAGAACGGAGCGAAAAATACAAACAACAAATTGTGTCAGGTGCGCGTGACCTGCTCCGCGTGCATCATTTCCAAAGTGCTTCCACAGCAGTGACACACATCTGTGGATAATCATTTATACGAAAATGGTAAAAGCAACCATCACTAAATGCCAGCAACACTGCATCTACTGCAGACAGTAGCAACAGGTCAGATGGGGACATCACGTGACCTTCCGTTGTGGACACTAGCTTACTCCCGCCTGACTCGCCGCCCTCGCCCCCGGAGCAGCAGTCTTCGTCGCCCGAAACTATGCCGCCCCTCTGCGGCCCGCAGGTGCCAGGATACCACGGCAAAACAGAGCCTGCCCAGGTATATCTAAACAAGTACCCGCCTGTACAGTGGGGTTAGGCGGTCATTTTGCAGCTCGTGGTATAAAAATAGACAATGGCTAGAATATTCATGTGAAAATAGTGCCATATTCTGCCATGCCTGTAGAAATATTGGGTCAAACATAATGCATACAATAGCACAGATGCCTTCACCACAAATGGCTACAAAAAGATCTCATATCCCAAGCTTATCAACAAGCTAATGTTGCAGCTGAAATGTTCTCCAGGTCACAAAGTCAACCTCACATGATGATGTGATACCAGTTTTCAAGCACAGTAAATATTCTCTTCCCAGAGTATATGATGGGACCAAGGTGATGATTTAGTACATGGTTTTAATAATACTTTTGCTTTTCAATGTTTGCCTTCAAACCATGAGCTGGTTCAAATAATATTTGCCTTGATTTACAATATGTTCTCATTTGTTTTATCAGTACTGTTTTTAAGCTTTTGTGCTTTTCTTTGCCATAGTCCACTTTGGACTATATGAGAGATTTCAGGATTGCACTTTTAACTCACTTGAAATGTTCTCACTTGCTTGGTTTCAAAACATAACAAATGCCATAATCTGTTCATTGGGGACCATGAATGCTATTTTTCATTGCTGTTGCCGGCCACTATTGCTCATGTAAACCTACTACTGCTGGGCCCCTGTAATCTCAGAGGCACCCAGAGTCATTTTGTTCTGGAACCGGGCCTGTACATGGCCATATACTAAACACACTACAGAGCCCATTCCGTGTCCTGTTAGTGTTTACTTCCTGTCTGCCTTCTTCTGGTGATTTATCTGACGTCCAGCGCTCCGTCTTTTAACCTCTTTTCCTTTCTCTTTCTTGATCCTCCTTAGCAACCTTCATTATAGTCCTTGACAGTGGTCTGTACTGTATTAACAACGTGTCACATTTTAAGAATTTACAATCAGAATTGAGTATTCAACTAAGCTGTGTAATACAAGTTGTTAGTAGCCTTAAGGGCCTACACAGTTGTTATGCTATACCACATCGGCCTTCACTGGATGTATAATGAGCTGCACTAAACTACATTTTAGCATTTAAAATACCTAGCCATTCTTTTGCGGTTATTTTGGTGAAAGTAACTAAAAAGTAACTAAAAAGTAGTGTAACTCATTACATTTCAGAGACAGTAATATTGTAATGTAACGTATTACTTTCAAAAGACAGTAATATGTAATATATTACATTTTGGAAGTAACTTGCCCAACACTGGTTGTGACCCATTCTCAGAAACTAAAAATGCGAGATATGGAGAAAGCTTGGGAAGTTCATCTAGCCAAGAATGATTTAGGAGGAGGTGTGGAGATAAGGAACCAGGGTGATAGAAAATATGTGTTATTCATGTCCATGACTTGTCCATGAACAGAGGAAAAATTCTCACCTGAAGAGAAGCATCTTGCACTTGCATTCAGCCCTGTGGGAAATGTCTCTAGGTACCAGAATGTGCATATACACTCCTTATTCTTCAATATCTGAAGCTACTAAACAAACTGTTCAGGGAGCAAAAGCAATGATGAGTGGATAGGGTAAATGGAAAATGATGATGTCTGATCCAGATGTGGAGTGTAGAGGACCTCAGGAAGTCAGCCACAAAAGGGAAACAATGAAACCTTTACAGAAAACCGCTGCTCCAAAGATAACACTGTTTACAGATGGGAGTTTGCGAAAAGGTGACCAAGCAGCCACTTGGGCCTTTATAATGAGAACTAATTCAGGTGAAGTACTTTGCAAGGGTGCAATACCAGGTACAGCACAAACTGCTGAGGCAAATGCCATTGTTGAGGGACTTCTTTTTGCTAAAAAACGTAAAATAACACACATCCGTATGGTTACTGATAGTGATTATTGTTACAAAGCAGGTAAAGAAGAGCTTGATTATTGGGATCAATGGAGCAGTTCACCAATGTGAAAGGTGAAGCGCTGACACATGCCCATCAATGGAGTCTTATTGCAGAGTTAAGGGTGGGCATGTACCTAGAGTGGAATCATGTTCGTAGCCATACAGATAAGATTGATTTCGACTATCAGGGGAATAGAGAAGTTGATGCGCTTGCTCAAAGCAGGGGAAGAGTTAATCACCTGACTGCCATATTTCCTAGTATATGGAAAAAAGGTGGAAGCATTCATGTGCCTCCTGAAGAAGCTCCTCAGGTTGTGCGTGAATTACACGGCAGTTTAGGCCATGTAGGCCTAGTTCGGATGAGAAAATATTGTCTCAACAATAAAATCCTCATACCGAAACTGCGATTGCACTTACAACACACACGATCAACATGTCTTCAATGTGCAGAGTTGGATGGGTTCAAGAAAGTTCATCCTGAACATCTTAAAATAATAGAGGAAGAACCACTAATCAGTTTTAGTGCTGACATAGCAGGTCCTTTTCCGACCCGCACTCCCAGTGGGAACAAGTATTTCCTTGTGATCTGTGATAATGGAGGGAGTCATAAACATGTTTATCCTCTGACCAGAGCAACTGGAACACAGTGTCTGCTAAAATGGCAGAGCATATCAGTAATTTTCCAAAAACTGAGAGAATAAGAATGGATAATGCGACTCACTTTAAAAATGAGAAAGTTTTGTCACTCTTGCAGGATAATGGAATCACACCTATCTGGTCGTTACCATATAAGTCTCAAAAATATGGGGTAGCAGAAAGAGGTGTTAGAGCAGCCAAAGAATGGATCATAAAGAACTGTAAAACAAATTGGGACATTCCAATCAATTTGACAAGGCTCAACTTATTCCTATGCAGGGGTAGACATTAAGGGTAAAAAGCCACCGGGCCCCACCATTGTAACCACTGGCACGGAGCATTCGTCCAAAAAAAATCGACTAATAATGAAGAAAATTAACACATTTGTTGCAATAGTAATTTATGCACCAACTACATTACTACTTGTACTACAACATTTGAACAATCAGTTCTTCCTCATTTTCCTCAATTGTTCATATTTGGTTTATTAAAATAATGATATTGTGGTCATTGTTAAAAAGTCTGCTATTATTATGAGTATTATTATTTGTATAATGCACTTTCTGCCTTCCTGTCATTAGGAGTTAGACATGTAATGGCTATAGATTAGATCCTTCATTATCCTAAACTGCTGGGACATTTCCCTATAGCCAATACCTTTATATTTTCTACTCTTCACTTACTTGTCAGCATAGGTCGGCATTGATGTACAGAGCCGACAGAAGACCTTGTTTATATTGGCACCATATTGAGAGGTGCAGCCAGTGACGCGTCATAAAACCAGGAAGTAAGCTGCTGGTTCCCTAGACAAAAAGCAATGGGATTTCTCCACAGGGTTTTGGAAAATAGCTGGAAATAAGGTCTGTGGAAAACAAACCTGTTTGATAAATGCACGTTTTGTTCAGCCGGATAATCTCCATATGTCTACCCTACTTTTATAATTTTCTAATCATAAATCTAATCGATAGATTATAAAAGGGTTTTAGGACGCGTCACTGCACCACTAGAAGCCAACTCCATCGATCAAGCTGGCTGAAACGTTCTCTCCCTCTTCTTCTCATGCTCCCTGTCACTCTCCTTTAACTCCTCCGGTGACTTTCTTTTATTTGAAGATTGTTTTTTGCACGGCGCTTGGCCGGTTACTGCTGGTATTAAAAACATTTTGGCGAATGGTTAGGTGGCGCGATACTCTGTAGTGAAGGAGCGCGCTCCCGCTCACGGGAGCCTGCTCGCGCTGCGCTCCGCAGCAAACAGCTGTTTGCTTTTCACCCAACAAGCGACTCACGAAACGCTATGTTGTAGCATTAATAAACGAAACAATTTAACAAAATTGCTTGTCAAAATACCAATACCACAGGAAACATTTTTTTTTTAAACAATATTTTTAGTGGCCCGAGCGGGCAAGTGGAAAGTATGTTATGCTGGCCCGGGGTGTCTAAATAGTACTTCCGGGCCAGCGGGCCATTCATAATGTCGAGCCCTGCTATGTATGGATAAGCTACCTAGGGCAAAGGGCAGGGCATATCTAACTACCACCCCTCTTCCGCCAAAGGTTGGGGATCAGGTGTGGGTGACCAGAAAGGGCCACAGTCCAGAGAATGGTCAGCTTAAGACTAAATTAGAAGGTTTGGATACAGTGACGTCAATCTCTGGGAATGTAGTTTCACTCCAGAAGAGAGGGCCAGTTCACCCGAGTCAACTAAGATTAAGATCCAGATAGCAATATGACTACAGCCTACCCATCCACTGTTGATGAGATCAGTCTCACATCTGATGACATGTTTTGCACACACACGTGGCAGTTTATGTGCTTTCTTCCACAGGAGAGGATGGCTTTTTGTGGGATTTTCCTACAATAATTTAGAATTTGTCTTGGTGAGATGTGTACCAGGATATTTTACAGATCAAAAGAGGGAATTTAGATCTGAGTAACAAGCAATATCTAAATTGCAGACGATTTAGTATTACAACTGTTAGAATCTTTAGTGCGTTATGCAAAGAAAGATGGCAAGACTAAACTCTGTCTATTAGCATATGGATCATTAGAGCTTGAATGGAGAATACCTCAGTATCAAAGAGGAAATGGAAAAATAACCTTTAAATAATTTTTCTCATTGTTTTTAATTTGACATTATTAGTCTTTCTCTTCAGCTATTTTAAATTGTTATATGCCTACACCCTACAGCAGTATTCATTTAAATTAGATTTTTTTGAGCACATCTCCCTCCTTCTTTTTTGCTGGTTTTCACACAGCATGGAGGTGTAGGGCTTGCAGGTCGTTAAACTGATAAGAGTAAATTATGGCCCAGTGCTTTCTGCCGTTAAAGGCCAACTGAGTAAGAGGAAGAAACAATAACCTTGCTGTCTATAGAAATTCCAGAGCAATATGGAATACATGACCCCCTAGAAAAAATCCTTGGAATCTTTTTTTTTTTAAAGTTTTTTTTTAACTGAAACATCTCTTAATGAATCAGAGAAATAATTTATACTTGATCTTAGCTATATTGTTGAGATTAATACCACAATCTACCAAGATGATTTGAACCTGCCTAGCGGGACTACTTCAGTCACAGTGGCTCCAGTGAAGCCTACTACAGGAAACCTGTGCAGTATGGATCAGCGGCTGAGTCACCTGTACCAGTGGAGGATGAAGTTTCTTCCAGCTCTGTGGGACAGGCTGCATCTCTACCCACTGAGCCACTCAGATCGCAGTGGATTTCCCAAAAAAGGATGACGACTACCTGATAACTGCATGGTCAGATATCAGACGCCAGGTAGCAGCAGCCCTACCTACCCCTGCCACTGGTCCACTTCACCATCTCCAACCCGGCGACTTCGTGCTGGTCTAGGACTTCCGGAGAAAGAGCTGGAAATCCAACCGTTGGCAAGGTCCCTACCAGGTGCTTCTCGTCACCCAGACAGCGGTCAAGGTCGTCGAGAGAGCCACGTGGGTCCGCGCCAGCCACTGCAAAGTCGTAGTCACAGGCCAGGAGAGACGGTAGAAACAGACGACAACAGGTGACGTGCCAAGTCACCACCAGCACCACACTCGCACCACATACACCTAATCTCACACTGCACACACAGGATGTCATGAGCGAGTGCCAGCTAAGCTGTTTCATATGCCTCTGGTTCCTCGTTTGTGCTATGTTGTGTGGGGCCTCATTGACCTTGTCACAAAGTCAACCAAGTGAATCTACACACACCGACAGATGGAACCTCTCCACCTCGTTATGAGGGCTCACCTGGAAAGACGACAACGCAACCGTGAGAGATTATTGGCGAGGTCTAAAATAAAAATAACAGCTGTCGACCGAGCTATCTGGCCTTTCGTTTGGAGGTGTCATCCAGGGAGGAACCTCAACTCCTCCATGGTCAGGGTCAAGGATTTACAACAGATAGCAACATGGATTCAGGAGTCTACACCGGAACCACAGATAGGCCCCCCGCTCCTGCAAGTACCAGGCAGAGTGGGAGTGCGCACACAAATCTATGATCATCATGACTCTTTTTACTCTGGTGCCTGACCTATGAGTCACCACGAACATTCCAGTGAGGTGCTATATTTTCGGTGGACGCCAGTTTGGACTCAGCAGAGACAATCCTTATTACACATAATGAAGAACTTTTCATGATATTGATGCTTGAACTTTTACGGATGTAATATGTATGTGTTTTTACGATTTTATCTGTTGCTGTTTTGATAACTTTGCGTTTTGAAAAGTGGGTGTTGAGATCTCCATATCAAGTGAATACTTTGCAAAAAATACATTTTGCAAACCGCCACTGCCTGTGGGAGTAAAGTATCATCAAGTAAATTAGAAACGGGTCACATGTGCGGTTTTCCAATTTTGTGGAATTTTAGGAAACCTCTCGTTTCCCACAGAGCCCCAGAATACTGTGTTAGTCCAAAAACATGCTTGTTAGTTATTGTTCTAAAATCATGCAGTTGCACTGATCACATGCAGACATACATTCACACTCACACTGTCAGGTTGTCGAGTTTTGTCAGATACACCCCAGAGTAGTGTTAATTTCGTTGACTAAAACTATGACGAAATATGTCCGTTAACGACCTTTTTTTCCATGACGAAAACGAGACGATGACGAGACGGCACCGAAGGCAGTAAACAATAACTGTAACAAAATCATCATGCAATATCGTTGACGAAAAGTGACGAGACGAAAATGTAAAAAAAAAACTATGCCAAAATCTCTCTTTACTTTCGTTGACGAAAAATGAGGAGACGAAATATTATCAAAGATAACGTTACATCTCTGATAGTCAGTTTTTCTCCCAGCAGTTCCATTTCCGGTGCTGCGGCAGGGCAGCAGCTGTGTGTCTGTGGTGCGCGCGGCGGTAGATTTGAATTACACCGGGCAGCGGCACAATATGAACTGTCAGGAAGACTCGGGTCTAACTCATGGTCTAACTAACCTTATTTAACAGAAAATAAAATGGCAACAACAGGGCTTGGGAGCAGTGGTCGCACTCGCGTTAACCGAATACCCCCCAGTCAGCGCGAGTGATTGATAAATTGTGCACTCGACGGATAATAATGGATTATGACGGAAATGTTACGATCCTGTCCGTCAAAATGACTGACAACGAAAAAGTCTAAAGCCACCACTGCTTGAGAGAAAGAAACAATGTGATATTTGGGCCCATTTTCGCTACAATAAGGCGGAGAAAAAAAGCGAGTGCATTGTTTTATCAGAAGGGAAGCAATGCGGCAATAACACAGCTGGTAAAAACACCACAAACCTGACCAGATATTCTCTGCAAAGCTGCTTTCTTAATCATTCAACCTGTGTTTTTCATCAAATAAGGACAGGATATAATCCTATTGTGAAATACGTTTGACTAAAATGACAAATTATTGGTTTTGGCTAGACTAGTTTGACTGAAATGTTCTATATAATCTGATGACTAAAAAAGACTCAACAGTTTTCATTGACAAAAAGTAGACTAAAATAATTAGTTTTCTTTGACTAAAATAAGACTAAAATGCTCAGACTTTTAGTCGACTAAATCTTGACTAAAATGTTTACTGTTTTAGTCGACTAAAATGCTCAGACTTTAAGTCAACTAAAACTTGACTAAATAAAAACAGGCTGAAGGTGACTAAATATGACTAAAACTAAAAAAGGAAATTTAACACAGGACTAAGACTAAAACTAAATTAAAAAATAGCTGACGAAATTAACACTACCCCAGAGTCAGTCATTTGACAGTGTCAAGTAACACTGTCAGTCAGGGTCAAAGGTAATTTGGTCTCAGTCTTTTTTGCCATGTGTCGTGCTCTGCAGAGACTTTGATATTTCAGCATAGGCCAGTATCCTTTGTCTACACATATCTGTCTTAATTCATGATTTCAACTATCATTTTCAAGATGGCTCTAACTTTTCATTGGGACAGCTTTCATTGGGACAGTTTCCCACATTTCCTGAAATTTGGTAGCCAAACATTTAACTTCCTTATAGTACTACTACTGCAGTTTATTAACACCTAATCTATATTAAAAGGTCTAATAGATCTATTTCAGAAACTTGTGCACATAATTATTATCTTGAGTCAAACATTATTAGGATCTGCGAAGCTCAGCCATCCATCCATCTTCTCCCGCTTATCCGTGGTCGGGTCGCGGGGGGTAGCAGTTCCAGCAGAGAGCCCCAAACTTTCTTTTCCCTGGCGACATTAACCAGCTCTGACTGGGGGATCCCAAGGCGCTCCCAGGCCAGCGAAGAGATATAATCCCTCCACCTGGTCCTAGGTCTACCCCTTGGTCTCTTCCCAGCTGGACGTGCCTGGAACATCTCCCTAGGGAGGCGCCCAGGTGGCATCCTAACTAGGTGCCCGAACCACCTCAACTGGCTCCTTTCGACGCGAAGGAGGAGCGGCTCAACTCCGAGTCCCTCCCGGATGACCGAACTTCTCACCTTATCCCTAAGGGAGACACCAGCCACCCTGCGGAGAAAACCCATCTCGGCCGCTTGTTTATAATTCATTATATTCATTTATCTTCAATTCTGGTCTACTTGAATTATTGTCTACGTCACAAAAGGGGTGCTCCGCTTAGTGGTCAATTCTCCACCTATCAGGGGAATGAGAGGTTTGGCCACGGCCGGCCATTGCCGCTCGAAAGCGCTGGAGACGCTGTAGTACATATGCCAGGCCTGTAAGTGGCGCTGTAGTCAGCCACAAAAGCAGCGAAGAAGACTTCCCGCGCATGGTTGCCATGGTTGCCCTTCTGTTTATTCTGCGCTGTGGCTCTTTTTCTCCCTCCCCGGCGCAAGCATTTGCACCTCCTGCTTTAAAACAAATGAATAATGACTCTATATAATCATATGTAAGGGATAATGTGCAGCAACGCGGTCATTATGGGGAAAAGAACACCGACAGGTTGATCAGGAGCCCGACGCGAAGCGGAGGGATCTAGATTGGCATGAAGGTGTTATTTGATTACAGATTTGAAAACATCATTGCTTGCTTTAAAAGTAGCACAATTCATTATGTCAAACCTTGGAAAGTATCTAGATATCCCTGCCCTAATGCCAAAGTAACTGCCAACTGAATATGTGTCGCCGTTTGATGTCTATGTCTGGACCGCTGCGTAAAAAGGGTTTCTGCCCCATTACTTCTCTTCTTACTTCTATAAGAATAAAACACGGAGGACGGAGATCTCTTTTTCTCCCCCTCTTCTGACAGCCCAGCAGCTGATCTCAAAGCACGCTCCCCTCTCCTGCAGGGGGGCGTGGTCAGCTGCAGCTCACACAAGTTCATCCCCTATCTTATATGATGCTTAATTGTGAAGCCAATTTATGATAGCTCAATCGTGGCGGTCGTAAGCTTACACAGTTTTTGACGATTTACATGTCGCAAATTACTCCAAACTACTCGCATATAGTTTTTCCGATATTCACGAAACGCTGTATACACATTGCTATTATCATTGCACACATATTTCAATTTGCCTTCCATTAGCCCCGCCCCCAAGGAAGTCGGCCATTTTTAAAAATGTGCGTATTTCATGCATTTCAAGCACATTTTTGCAAACTCCTAGGGAAGTGATCGGAGAAAGTCCAAAAACACAACAAATGTATAACTCAAGAAAGGATGGAGGAAATACATTTTTTTTTTAGACATACTCTGGGGGTGAGTATGAACTTATATTTAAAGATTCGCAACGAATGACGAATGTGGGCGTGGCCTGCGTTTTTTCATGCATTTTAAGCACATTTTTGCTATTTCCTCATAGGAAAATAATCGGAAAAATTACAATCCAGGACAACTTAAGCGCATATCCAATGTGATGCTACATTGCAAAGGAATAGTTGTTCGCTCTAACGGGGAGCTCGTAGGCTAAAAAGTACAATTTTGGACCATTTATATGTCAGATAAGCTACTGATACCTGCCTCTTTGCCTGGCACATCAACTCTCTCGCACACGCACACACACCGCCTCTGCTGGCGGCAAATGCAATAACAGACACCTATACACTCCACAACACACACACACATAGTGTGGAGTCTATTTTTATATAACATTAGAAAGACTGATTCTTATTATTACATTATAAGCTTATTGTGCTCATTTTATGTGGCTGTGAGGAACGAAGGGAAAAGTTACATGAGAAAGTGTTTAGCTTGCAATATTGAAAGTAGCAAGGTCAAGTGCAGAGACTGAGAGAACACAAAGAGGTAGTCAGAACAGCACATCGCACCGGCCTTCACTTTGTATGGGAGTCGCGCTCCCCCGCAAAGCTAGGAAGCAACATTATGGTTTCCCGCTATATCTGAAGAAACGTTAGAGAAAACAAATTGGTATGATGGTGCCAGAGTAGGGAGGGACTTCCACAGGCCGGCCGAATGCTGATTGGAGGATCGTGTTGCCAAGAGACTCTATCTGAGTCTGCGCATCAACCAAAGAGAACCAAGTCCAAACCGCGGTATCTCTTCATCTAGTCTTGACCATTCATAAAGGTACGGGCAACGCCCTGTGTAATAAAATGTATTGTCGCACGAGGTTCAAGGCTTTTGACGGATTTGGTGGTTACAGATTACAGCTTTGCTGCCTGTGATTCCCAAAGACGTGATGAGTCCTTGGCCAAGTAATATATATCTTTTGCTCTCTTTACAATAAATAGTTAAACTTAGAAGTTGTCTGTCTTTTCTGGAATCCTGAACCCAACAATAGACACACACACACACACACCGCCTCTGCTGGCGGCAAATTCAATTACAACAGTCGCCGACACTCCACAACACGCACCTACTCACTGTACAACACACACATACAGCTCCTAAAGCATATCATGAATATCAGGCTACAGCCCTTGTATATTTTATTATGTGGAGCACTATATGGTTTCATGAAAACAATCTACTGTGTACTTGTAGATATCTACTAAAGCATACAAATAAAGTGTGTAATGTAGGCCTGTTACATATATTATTGCTGTTCATTTCATTTCAAACCTTTATTTAATCAGATTGGTCCCATTGAGATCATAGATCTCTTTTTCAAGGGAGACCTGCAGCATATAGGTTCCACATGAAACATAAAACAATAAAGGACATCATACATTATATTTACAGGATACATTTACATAGTTATAGACATTTACAAGTGCCCATAGTATCAACGAGCATTTCATTTAGCCTAGCTTTAAAAACATGCAGAGGAATGAGATTGCTCAGTTTCAATTCTTGCTGAAGATTGTTCCAAGCAAGTGGAGCTGCGCACATAAAAGCTGTCTTACCTAAGACAGTCCTTGCTCTTGGCACATCTAACAATACTACATCTTGAGATCTCAGACAATAGCTGCTTGCAACTCTCTGTGTTATCAGAGAGCAGATATAATACGGGGGTTTACCCAACAAAGCTATATAAATAAACGTGTACCAATGACTGAGCCTCTTTACAGTAAGTGATGGCAAACCTGCCTTGGCATACAGGGTACAGTGATGTGTAAGTGCTTTACAATTTGTGACAAATCTCAGTGCACTGTGATAGGCGGCATCTAACTTGTTCAGGCAATGGGCAGGTGCATTCATATACAACAAATCACCATAGTCCAGCACAGGTCAAAAGGTCACAGAGCCTTTTCCTGGCCTCAAGCGAGAAACAGGACTTGTTTCTGAAAAAGAAACCTAGTCTAACACTCAGCTTTTTAAGCAGGTTATTGACATGAAGTTTAAAAGTAAGACAATCATCAAGCCAGATACCTAGGTATTTATAACAGGTAACCACTTCAAGTACTTGTCCTTGCATAGTAACAATATCTAAAACAGGATCTGGTGTCTTTTTAGCTTTTGAAAATAGCAATACCTTGGTTTTATCAACATTTAAAAGAAGCTTAAGTTCAGCAAGCTGAGTCTGAATAATGTTAAAAACAGCCTGTAATTTAACACCAGCCTCCTTAATGGAGGGACCTGCACAGTACATCACGGTATCGTCCGCATAAAAATGTAAAGTAGCTTCATTCACATTTTCACCTAAACTGTTGATATATATGGAGAATAAAAGTGGACCTAAAACAGAACCTTGAGGAACACCATTAGTAATGTTTAACCACTCAGAAGACAGCCCATCAAAGTGAACACATTGGGACCTTTCAGAGAGGTAGTTCACAAACCACCCCACTGCATGGCTGGATATGGCAATACTGAGTAGCCTCTGCTTTAAGATGCGATGATCGACGGTATCAAACGCTTTGGAAAGGTCAATAAATAGAGCTGCACAACTCTGCTTATTATCTAAAATACTCGTAATGTCATTCATCACTTTCATTGTGGCAGTGATGGTGCTATGTTGCTTTCTGATGCCTGACTGATGATGTTTAGACAGGATGTCATTTGTACATAAAAACACCTTTACCTGTTCACTCACTAGGCGTTCAAGAACCTTAGCCAGAACTGATAATTTAGAGATTGGCCTATAGTTATTTAAAATAGTTGCATCCCCTCCTTTTAGTAAAGGCAAGACATAAGCTGACTTCCATATTTTTGGAATTGCATTTGTGCTGAGGGAGAGGTTAAAAAGAGTAGTGAGGAGACTTCCGGTTACGTAATGACAAGAGCAGACGCTTGATTTCCCAGCTCCGTCAGACCCGTGATTAAAATAGCCAAAACCCAAGAGATATCCGACAAATGAACACTAGACTGAATGATATAATCCCCAACTCAATGAACCAGGGCAAGAGAGAAACCAAGAAGAACGCTAAAACAGGAAAACAGGAGGAAATGAAAGCTAGCCAAAAGCAGCTAATGCTAACGGACAGCATGCGTAGCATGAGCAGCGAACCAACAGGTGGTGAATCAGAGATGCTATCGGAGTTGAGAAAACTCAGACAAGAAAACAGTGAGTCCTTTAAGGACACTAAGCTGTCACTTAACAGACTGGAATCGTCCATGACTGAGATAAAACAGCAAATAGTGCAACTGGATGAAAGAATAACAACGGCAGAGAATAGAGTGAGCGCCACGGAAGACAGAAGCATACGTCAAGAAAGGGCTGTGGGCTACTTACTCAGGAGAGAGGCTAGTTTAGCAGCAAAATGCGATGACATGGAAAACCGACTTCGGCGCAATAATATCAGGATGTACGGAATAAGAGAGGGAGCTAAGAAGGACGACATGATATCGTTCATAACCGCACTCTTACACACGAAGCTAAAGGTACCGGGAGATACGGAAATTAAACTCGAAAGAGCGCACAGAGCCCTTGCTCCTAAGCCAAAAGAGTCATCAGCACCGCCGAGATCCATCATTGTGCGATTCCTGGATTTCAGTGTCAAACAAATAAAACTGCAACAGGCATGGAAACAACGAGACATTGAATTTGAGGGCCAGAGGGTGTACTTTGATCAGGATTACTCCCCGGACTTGCAAGGAAAAAGGAAGAGAGTACGAGAGGTGATTAAGCAACTGAAGGAGAAGAATATCAAGGCTCAGTCACCATACCCTGCACAGCTGAAGCTTTTCCTGGCCATGGGAGTGAGGGTGTTCCCCACAATCGACTCTGAAAGAGCTTGGAGTCGACGCAAGAATTGAGGAACGAGACATACTGGAGAGGGAGTTGACGCAGGACAAGTGGTCGACCCAGGAGAATCGGAGGAGGAAGCAGATGCAATTGAACCCTACAGACGTGAGAGCTATCATCCGCGGAGACAACGGAATGAATGACTGAAGGGTCATGAGTAAAGTGATAATTCGCGAATACAGGGGATATAACATAGACTGTGGGGTTGATTGACTCATGATAATAATTTGTCGGACATGGATAATTTGATAAAAGAAGTGGAGATGGCAAGGATAATATGTGTATATGAATAGGGTCTGAACGGGGAGGGAGGGAGCAAACACCGCAAGCTCTGGCTAGAGTATTGCAGTCAAGGCGACGAGGACTACAAACTAGGGCAACCTGGTGGACCGTTGCATGCGCACTTTGTGCGTTTTTCCCAGAGAGCTGGAGCTCTCTGCCCAATTCATATGAGGGGTGGGATGCCTTTTTTGTTTTCTACTGGAGGCATTCTACCAGGCACTTGGAAGTTCATCATTGTTTATTGCAAAGTGTAATACTGTTATATCATTTATTGGTTATTATTGTTCAATGTTGTTCGGCAAACATATGTATAAGGAGGATAAGCACCTGGATTTCAATTTACAGTTGGCAAAACACTGAAGTGGGGTTTGTCAGAGAATATTTTAATCCGATCACTTTGTGTCTTGAGTTTCTCAGCTTTCCTGAGAACCTGTCAAATTACAAACATATGCTTTTCGTTAAGTCGCAATATGCTCTTGCCTGTAACCTGAAGAGGACACAGGTCAAGAGGTCCTCTGCCTTCCTGTGGGGGAGAATTTTGGTTCATGGTAAGGTTGTAATACTAAGGGGTCTTTGTTCCAATGTCTGGCACAATGATTAAGATAGGAAAAGGCGGGCTTTCTATAGTCCCTCCTTTCTGATATACAGAACTATGTGTCTCCTTTGTGCCACCAGAGTTGGATGGGTATTACATGATGAAAGTTGTGCCTTTACCTTGTGAACTCTCCGGCCGTATTACTCTCAATAAATCCCAGTGTTTGACTAAAGCTTTTCCAGTTTCCATCCTTTCTGCATTGCTGCTCCGAAGTTTCCATCACAAATTGGCGCAACGAACAGAATACCAAAAGATCTTCAGAACTGGTAAGTGTAATTTCAAATCTATATTTGGACATTGCCTTACCAGAATCTGTGATTGACGGTATCATAAAATTACCTGTGAAACTGAGCGGCTGCATTTTTTTTTTATGGTTTCTCTACTATTTACATTTGAGGGTTTAATAATAACCTGAAGAATCGGTGTCTAGGGGACTTTTGTTCTGGCCGATTTTCCCTGTGAATGCTGCTGGGGCATGTGCCTTCAGAGCAAACACAGGTCATGTAAAAACAACAAGAATATTTGGGGCTAATGATAACCTCGGAATATCAATTTTGACTGATTTCCTTTGTGTGTTTCTTGGAATTACATTACCAGACAATTACACACAGCAAATATTCGGAGAGACCTTAAAAGAGAGCATCAGTAAAGTGGACTTCTGCATTAGGAAAAATGTCATACATCTGTATTGAAACAGATCGCCAAATTCTGGAGATTTCAGCGGTTAACTGGTTAAATTAACAGCAAGCATCGCTTCGGATCTGCCTGCAGAGCTGCAAAGTGTGTGTGTGATTTCACTCCCCCCCCCCCCCCCCCCTGCGGGGCAGCAGGCACAGAGACGGTGAAGCACAGAGTGACACAATATTCTCTTCCTCACACCATTTGTCGATTTTGGAACTAAACAAAAGCGATTATAAATGGGAAGGGTGGTACGCGGGAATATGTGACATAGAGCTGTGTTTCATAACAGATGAGTTGTTAAATTTGGCTGTTGTTGGAAGACAGGGTAAATAAAATAAAAAGCCTCCGCTCTCCGGGTACGGAGAGAGCGAAGCACCACTATATTGGCATGGTGGTTGTTGATTGAGAATAAATTAGTTATTGCTCTTCAACAGATTCCGTTCTTAGCACTTGTACAAGTATATATGGGTAAGAAGGCACTCATATTAAACAGATATTTCCCTACCCGCTGGAATCTCCCTAATTCGGATTAAATTAAGCTGGATGAGTTTTGCAGTCACCTGGGGCTTGTTGCAAGTTCATGTTTGTTTGTCTAATTGCAGTGTTTGTTTATTGCACTAACCGTTAAACATGGGTAATACTGTCTCCACAAACGAGTCAGTTGGTAAGAGGAAAGCAAATTCACGCACCAAGACACCTTCTAAAAATCCAATTACAGACAGTTACTACACTCACATGTTTCCCCCTAATATGCCGTCTGGAATTGTCGGAAGAAGCTTGGATTGGTCTAAAGTTATGCCGTTTACCTCGTTACTTTGTGAACACTCACAACAGAATAATCAGAAAGGGAAGATTGAATTTGATTGGCCTTTAACCGGTACTTTTGACATGGCCGTGTTGTGGCAGGCATTTAAACTGGTTGAAAATGAGGCGAATTGCTCCTGGAATATAACATATATGAAGGAATGCCTCAAGGCTTGGATGAATATTGCAGAGAAAAGAGGTTATGATGAGCGAAAAAATGAAAAATCAGTTGGCACCGAGCGAGGCTCCATTGAGCTCAAAGCGTTGATTGATAGGGTTTCTAAATGTGCGGCGAATTGTCATTTGCTTAGCCTAGAGGCTGCTTTTGATGTTAAATCATGTCCAGAATTAAGGAAAGACACGGAAAGGATGTTACAGCCATTGCTAAGTCAGTGATGTACGATTGGTTGAAAAGACAGGGAAAGTCCCCCAGCCCCTCTCAGCTCATTTGCATTTTAACAGACGCTGGGCTGCTGGAAAAAGAGCAGGCTGTGTCTCTCTGTACAAAAATGATCCCCGGGACAGAACTCTCAAATCCTGTTGCGAGAAACTCCGATGATGATCTGTTAATTACAGCTGCGGCTATCATGAATGAAAATAAGTCGAAATATCAGCCAACGCAATATAAAGAAATAGATTTGGGACAGCAGGAGCAAGTAGTGGAGGTGGATGAAGGGAATTCTTCAGACAGCTGCCCGTTAGGAACCCCCTCTCCTCTTCCTCCGCCACTCCGTTTACACGATTACCTAGGGACGCAGTACGGCAGGGCTGTCCAGCGTAAAATAATCACGGGAACGCAAACATCTCAGAATAATTATTCTGCTGAAACTGTGATTGCCCCGAAAATTCTGATAGGAGAGATTCCAGTTTTTAAGCCTTGGACACCCGCTGAGGTCATTGATGTCACTAATCACGCTCCCAGTCCCACTAAAAGCCCAGATGAGTATCTGTCGTGGTTGACTAATGTCTGCTCAGTTTATAACTGTTTGGTTCATGACGTTAAACAGCTGATAATCCTAACGTACAAGGCAGATTGGCCCACGTGCAGAGACGAGTTTAAATTTCCTGAATGTACGCCTGCAGGTGATTGGCCTCCGACACAGACGCGCGACATGTGGATTCAGAACGTCGCTGCTTTGGCTATTAGAGCATGCGCTAAAACTCACACAGATTTTTCCCAAGTGACGGCTTGCGTACAGAGCCCAACAGAAACTGTCCCAGAATTTATCCAGCATTTCATGACAGTGTGGGATAATAATGCTGGCATTAAAAGGGAGGGCAATGATTTGTTCGCTATACAGAGTTTATTGCATAATTTAATCCCAGAGACAGCTCAAGCCTACATGATGGCGACTCCTGACTGGCAAGTTCAAACCTGGCAACTCACGATAGCCACAATGCGTGCCCTGCATCGGAGCCAGATATTTCTGACCCCCAGAACTGCCCAGCTGCTGCAACAATTGCCTAAAAATACACAGGCTTATCAGGGTGCGGATAACTCCCAGCAGTTTCAGGGACAAAACCGCACACAGCAGTATCAAAGTCAGGGAAGATCACAGGATTATCAAAACAAGAGCAGACAGCAGCAGAAAAATAATTCCAAAAAGTTGAAGCCATGTCATGTTTGCGGTGCAACGGACCACTGGGCGGGGCAGTGCGAAAAGAGGTGGGGTGCGCAGCAGCACACACAATCCTTGCCTGCTCTCCCCCAGCCCCCCAGGCATCTCGCATTATTGCCGCCTCCACACTATGACAGACAGGCTCAACATGGGCAAAACGGTCAGCAAAGTGGATATAATAGAAGATAGGGGTACCGTGGAGAAATAGGATCAGATTCACAGCATTTCCCCATTCAAGCAGCAACAATTCGCCTTTCCAATAACCCGCGTGAAGATCCGATTATGCCCGTTGATTTTAGTGGCACGGCTGTAGATATTTTGATTGACAGTGGAGCCACATTGTCTGCAGTACGTACTCAGGAGAAAGTGTGTGAAGCAACTAATGACTTTGTTACAACAATGGGCGTTTCTGGCATTCCTATGTCCGAGCCCATTTCAGAGAATACCAATGTTTCGATAGATGGGTCAAATGTGAAACACTCTTTCATTATTTCAGATGGTAGTCCTATTAATTTAATCCAATTCATTCAATCATCTCAAGACAACCTTTATTGTTGGTCATTTCCAGATTTCAACATGATTTCTGTTTTCTCCACAAACAGGGATTCAGAAAATTGCTAGCATTTCCCCGGTGTGCGCTTCCTTAATGTCCCTTATGCGGCCTGTGTTGAATTGTCACTGCACAGCTGCTTTTAACCCATCAGATGACTATGCGCTATCAGTAAGAGGTTTTTGCAACAGCTCAGATCAGTTGGAATGCGAGCAGTTTTTGTTTTTAGGACCACAAGGATGTGCGTTGCCTCTTAGGCTCACACCCACACAGCAGGATTTTCTAGCTGTAGAAACTATCCCTAACGTCACACTAGCCGTCACTCCAGGCAGTAGTCCTAAGGAGTTGGGGGCTATGGCAGCCCACTGCCATGCTCGGCTGGGAGCTGCAACAGCCTCTCTTCCTCACACACACACACCTAATCTAATTAACCTTGGAAAGGAGCATTACATGCTGCGTCTCTCTGAGCCCATTTCTCTCCCCCAAAGCATATTCCTCCACTTACAACCACCTCCTCTCACAGAATATGGACCCCCTTCAGATTTTTGGGAAGTTCCAGCCACATTATGGGCCAAACACAAGAATCATGTTGGGTTTGTAAGCTCTGCTCCTCCACACAGAGTGACACTTAAAGCCAATGCCAGATTGCCAGCTATCAGACAGTACAATTTACCCCATAGAGCCATTATGGGAATTGAAGGAGTCATCCAATCTCTGCTCGATCAGGGCGTATTAATCTACACGACCAGTCCGTGTAATACTCCAATTCTACCCATACCTAAGCACAATCGCCCTGATGAGTGGCGTTTTGTCCAAGATTTGCAGGCTATTAATGCCATTGTCATTCCAACAGCACCCATTGTGCCGGACACTAAATCAATCCTTGCTTCTTTGCCTCCAGACTCCACATATTACACAGTCATTGATCTTTGTTCAGCATTTTTCTCTATTCCTTTGCATTCAGAAAGCCAGTATCTGTTTGCATTTACATTCAGAGGTAAACAAATCACATACACGCGCATCCCACAGGGGTTTGTTGAATCGCCTACTGTGTACGCAGCAGCTGTTAAAAGAGACCTGGACACTTTGGTCCCTACAGGGGGTAGCAGCCTCCTTCAGTATGCTGATGACCTGTTGATTGCATCACCTAACAAAGACGCCTGTCGCATCGACTCCATTCTGCTCATGAAAAGACTTTCTGAATGCGGACACAGAGCATCCCTGGCCAAGTTGCAATACTGCCAGACTGAGGTCACGTATTTGGGTCACATTCTGAGAGATGGACACCGCCTCCTCTCACCTGCGAGAGTCTGCCTTTTGAACAAAGTACCACCACCTCGCACAAAGAAGGAGATGCTTTCCTTCTTGGGCATGGCAAACTACTGCAGACATTGGATATACGAGTACGCTGCTATGGACTCCGTCCTGCGTGCTGCCACTCTGCAGGCCGCCCCTAACATTGTTCAATGGTCTGAGGACATGCACACAGCTTTTCAGGACTTAAAGCAGGCCCTCACATCAGCTCCGGCCCTGGGGCTCCCCGATTACCATCAACCTTTTCATCTACACGTCCATGAAAAGGGGGGCTTTGCAACAGGCATTTTGGTGCAGAAGCATGGCTCTAATTTTCGGCCTGTGGCATACTATTCATCTCGACTTTCCCCTGTGGTTCTTGGTATGACTTCATGCCTGCGAGCAGTGGCCGCAGTTGCAATAGTTATCAAGCAATCCTCTCCCATTGTACTGGCCAGTGACTGTGTAGTACATGTCCCACATGCAGTTTTGCATATTCTGAACACCTCTGCTACTCAGCATATGACGGCAGCAAGGCGATCTGGTTATGAAGTGGTAATTCTTTCAAGCCCACACATCACTCTTAAACGCTCCCCCCCACTAAACCCAGCTACGCTGGTGCCAATTCCAGATTTTGAAATAACACATGACTGCGTCACAACGATTGACATGTCTTCTTCCCCCAGAGCTGATATGTTGCAAACTCCTATCCCTAATTCAGATATGATTCTATACACAGACGGGTCTGCGAGCAGGCCGTCTGACACAGTACACTTAGCAGGCTATGCTGTTGTGAACGACTGGGAAGTCTTAGAAAGCCGGGCCTTGCCAAATGGCACGTCGGCTCAGGCCGCAGAGTTGCATGCTCTGCTTAGGGCGTGTATTTTGGCTAAAGGTAAAGTTGCAACCATTTTCACAGACTCCAGGTATGCATTTGGTGTGTGCCAGGATTTTGGTGTCTTGTGGAAAATGCGCGGTTTCTTAACATCGGCTGGTAAGCCTATTCAACATCATGCATTATTAGCTGAGCTATTAGACACTATCCTGCTCCCTGCACAGCGAGCAGTAGTTAAATGTGCTGCTCACACAAATTCTGATGATTCTATTTCGCGTGAAAATGCGTTAGCCGACACCGCAGCTAAACAAGCAGCAGTTTCCTGCTCTTCTATGGTGCTCCAATGCCCCTCGACACAACCCGCAGAACCCATTTGTTTGCCTTCCTTTAATGATGTCGCGGACATGCAAGCCCGCGCTGATGTTAGGGAGAAAGATTTATGGCTAAGACGAGGTTGTACACTTGACGCTGAGTCCAGCTTGTGGCTCCACCCAGACGGACGGATGGTTTGTCCCCGTTCGTTCCTCCATGTTTTGGCACATGTTGCACATGGCAAATCACATGTAGGAAAAGGAGGGATGAATGGGATTATAAAGTCACAATGGTTTGCTCCAGGCATCACACTAGCTACACAGACCCTTGTAGATAGATGCATGATATGCCAGCAGACAAGAAGAAGAAGTGGTCCAGTTCAGCATGAACACTTACCGCCCCCCTCGGGGCCCTTTGTAAATATGCAAATTGACTTTTCGCATATGCCACCATGCCAAGGATTCAAATATCTTTTGGTAAAAGTGTGCCAGTTCTCAAAATGGGTAGAGGCCTACCCTACCAGAAAAGAAGACGCTAGAACAGTTGTAAAGTGTCTTCTCAAAGATGTTATCCCTAGATTTGGTGTTCCAGCAGGGATTAACAGTGACAGAGGTCCAGCATTCATTTCTAAGATAACCCAGAGTCTAGCTACAGTGTTAGGGTTCAAATGGCAATTGCATGTTCCCTATCACCCACAGAGCTCAGGCCAGGTTGAGAGAATGAACTTGACTATAAAGGAGAAACACACTAAAACAATGTTGACCACAGGACTAAAATGGGTAGACGCGCTGCCGCTAGTTCTGTGCTCCATCCAAAGCTCACCAAATGCAACGACAGGGCTTAGCCCACACGAAGTATTGATGGGAAGGGTAATGTTCACAGGGTCTAGCCCCCCAGTAACACCCCACAAACTCACTCTTTTGTGGACAGATGATTACATGACTAACTATGTCAAATATCTAACTGACATGTTGTGAAAGTTTCACAGGCAGGTGGCTGACAGGCTCCCCCAGCCTGGAGAGGAGCCCACCCACCCCTTTAAGATTGGTGATGATGTATTAATTAAATCTCTTGAAAAAGATGTTTTGTCTCCCAGGTGGAAAGGTCCTTTCCAGGTGTTAATAGTGACCAGAACAGCCCTGAGAGTACAAGGTAGAGCGGAGTGGATTCACGCTTCCAGATGTCGTCTCTCTCCTCTACCGGATGCTAGCGTGTGAAGGCAGTCATCATCATCGTCATTCTGGGTCTACTGTACCTGGCCAAGGACGCCCTGCTAGATGAAGCTGTGAAAATCCCAACGACAGGTGGCGAGGGCTCTCGCCCCTCTGAGGGAGAAAATAAGGTGCTCTTATCTAAGAGCGCAGACGACTTGACTACTCAGGGTCCAGACCCTGAGGGCAAAACAACACCAACGGGCAAATCAGTGCCTAGCGACAAGGACAGGTTGTATCAGATCACCACACAGACATTCAGTATGGTGCGAGAGACACAAAGAGAGAGAAAAGGAGGGAGAATAAGGAGGATTGTCTCCCTCCCTGGACATAAATCAGAGACTATTTCTTTTAACTGTCCAACTTCAATATGTGACTCATCTAACTGTATTATTGTGTTTCCTGTGTCCTTAGTTTACTCAACGTGGGAGATGTATCCAAAGAACCAGTACCATTGGTTCAGGGTCTCGTCAGAGGTGGTAAGAATGGCCCTCAACACAATTGAGAATATGCCCCCAGAACTGTGGTGTAGCACTATAGAACAGTTACAGACACTGATAAAGGATGAGGTAAAATGTACAATGAGGAAACCAGATTACCAGGTTCCCAATCCAGGTGTCACTGCATGCACATTTACTGGACCAAATAGCTAAACAAATGTTCTATCCACTCCACTTAAACAATCAGGAGGTGATGTAGATTCTTCAAAAAAGGCCTTAATCACTCCTTCTAAATGAACTAAAACTAATTCTGCAGTAAGTTTAATGTTAGACTATGCGCATGAACGCAATGTTAGCAACTGTTGGCTGTGCCAAAATATGCCAGAATCCATGCATTCTCCCATGTTTAGCCAAATTCCTTTCACGAAAGCTGACTACGGTCTAGTGAGCTGGAATGATATAGCATCCCGAATTAGCGATGAGGCAGATGATTGTTACACTCCTTCCTACCCCATAGACTCTGAGCAACATTTACAGTACGAGGGCTTAGTCTCTCTCATTGTTGATACAGTAAATAAAGATTACCTGCCAGATGGTTTCAAACGATTAATGATGCTAAGACTTATATATGTCAAGAAATACATCCACCTAGCTTTTGAATACAGATTCCAATTAGCTCTAGTCCAGACTAATTGCTCAGCTAATTCTACAAGTCCAACATGTACAATGCAACCACACACACCATCTTTGTTGGTTGAAGCTTTGGTAACAGTTGTGCCCTGGTTTGGCTCCAGAACTGTGGACTCCGTTAAAGTTAAAATACATGACTGTACGCAGCCAATACCCTTAGGCAAGCCTCCTACACGTGATTGTTCAGTATATGTTCCCCCAGTTGTAGTGCATGAGTGGAAAAATATGTCCATCTGTTTCCAGAATGAAGCAGGATCTCACACCTCTCCAGATGTGGGACACAGCGACTGTAATACAATAGTGAGGGTAAAATTAGCCAGAATTCCCCTCCCACAGAGAGTTTACTTAGTTTGTGGGGACCGGGCCTATGGCTGTGTGCCCTATGACGTTTTTTATGGCACCTGTTATCTAGCCTACCTAATCCCTTTAATCCGTAAAGTAGAGGCTAATGAGATTGCAGCGATACTTCCCTCTCTACACAGGAACAGCAGGTCCATTACACAAGGACAACAGATAGCTAGCCTATTTTTGCCTTGGTACGGTATTTATGTTACTCAGCAGGAAATAGTGGCACTGTCCAAAGTAGTGGAACACCATCTAAATGTATCTAACACAGCGATGTTAGCTGAACACAAAGAATTGCAGGAAGTTAGGACAGTAGCACTACAGAATCGTATGGCGCTGGATCTTCTCCTAGCTGCTCAGGGAGGCACATGTAAGGTAATTGGGTCTGAGTGTTGTTCTTTCATCTCTGACGCTACACCTGAGGTAATGGATATGGCTCATGATACTGCTAGAGGAATAAAAATAATTGCATGAAACTCATGGGTTTACATTTGGGGATTTAAGTGGAACCATTGGATCCTGGGGAGCGGGGTTGGTTAAATTTGTTGTTACTGTTTCAGTGTTTATCTTGGTTGTGCTAATCCTAATGATCTGTTTGATCACTGTAGTTAAATTAGCCATACGAAGGGTTGCCAAGACCGCCCTCCAAGCCCCACAGAGGCTAGTGGGGTATTCGACTGTAGATGACACAATGTTAATGTACGACGCCGAGCTTCCAGATCCATGGGTCTCCATCGCGGTTTCTGCCCCATGGGTACCCCCTTTCAGCGATTGATAAATTGATTACAGTTGACACTCAAAATAAAGAACAGATGTTTTGATTTTTCTCTTTTCAGGTTGTTATACAATAAATGTCTGACTTTTCCTTTTCAGATTTTGAACAAATGTATTTGAATGAAATATATGTACTACTAAGTGCCTTACTCTTGAATAAAGCGTAATGAAGTAAACGTAAAGTAATGTTAAAGATTGAGGACACTGCAACTTTGCAGATTACAGATTGATCTATTAAACACTGTGAATTTATACCTTAACTGGGAATTTTAGCTGGATCTCTCATGATTCTGATTTTTATACCTCAATTGGATTTTTTATAATCCTAAATTCTAATTGTGTTTTAATAAGTAATTGCCTTGAAGTAAATCTTTGAGATGTAAGCTGATTTTGAATTTGTGTTTGATGCATGAGATTAACTGAGGGATAAATGATAAAAGTTCTTATTTTTGAAACATATTTTGCTATTATATTTTTGTATTTCATGTGTGTTTATTATTGTGCTTTTGACAAATGATGCCAAACACTGAGGAGAGATGATTTTTCTATTATGATTGACTGTGTTCAATTATGGTGATTGAAATGTTTTCAATCTTGTTTTACTTTTTGATATAATTGATGTATGTGAGCCCACACAACTCTGAAGATGCTTATTGATTTAAGTAGTGACTGAAATATTCTTAGACTAATGTTAATTGGTTATCAATAAATTGATAAAAAGAATGAAACTGTCAGAGAATATTTTAATCCGATCACTTTGTGTCTTGAGTTTCTCAGCTTTCCTGAGAACCTGTCAAATTACAAACATATGCTTTTCGTTAAGTCGCAATATGCTCTTGCCTGTAACCTGAAGAGGACACAGGTCAAGAGGTCCTCTGCCTTCCTGTGGGGGAGAAGTTTGGTTCATGGTAAGGTTTTAATACTAAGGGGTCTTTGTTCCAATGTCTGGCACAATGATTAAGATAGGAAAAGGCGGGCTTTCTATAGTCCCTCCTTTCTGATATACAGAACTATGAGTCTCCTTTGTGCCTCCAGAGTTGGCTGGGTATTACATGATGAAAGTTGTGCCTTTACCTTGTGAACTCTCCGGCCGTATTACTCTCAATAAATCCCAGTGTTTGACTAAAGCTTTTCCAGTTTCCATCCTTTCTGCATTGCTGCTCCGAAGTTTCCATCACAGGGTTTGAAACAAAGAACAAGACACAATGCAGGTTTAATAGTTCATTTAAATTACTGGTCATAATATGAATACATTGAATTTCATTAGTTATAATGTAAAAGGAATCAACCACCCCATAAAGAGGAAGAAAATTATCAGTCAATTGAAGAGAATGAATTGCTCAGTAGCACTACTGCAGGAGACCCATTTGAGTGCAGAGGAACACAAAAAGCTGAGAAGGGAATGGGTGGGGCAAGTTTTCAGTGCCTCATGTGGAGGAGAAAAAAAAAGAGGAGTAGCTATTTTGTGTCATAAGTCGTTATGTTTTGTTCCAGAGAAAGTACATGAAGACAAAAAGGGATGGCATGTTTTGGTGGTGGGGACAATTGGGAATGTAAATATAACTATTTTGAATTTATATGCTCCAAATGAAGAAGATCCCGGCTTCTTTAAAGAAATTGCAACACTTCTAGCAGAAAACGCAAAGGGAATAATCATAGTCGGGGGATTTTAATTGTGTTGTGAACCAAAGAATAGACAAACAACCACCTGTACTAGGACCACAAACACGAAAAGCTAAAGCATTATGTAACATGATAGAGGAACTTGGGCTTACAGATATATGGCGCTTACAACATCCTAGAGACAGGGACTTTACATTTTTTTCAAAAGTGCACAAGAGTTACTCCCGAATTGACCTCTTCTGTGTCTCCAAACAGGATGCCCATAAAGTCACAGATTGTCACATTGAACCCACTACCATCTCAGATCATGGACCAGTGGTAATGTCAATCAAGTTGGAAGAGGAGAAGTATTATAGATACTGGAGGTTGAATGTTTCATTATTAAATAACCCAGAGGTGGTACAAAGTATAAGAGAAGAATTTAATAATTATCTGGAACATAATGATAATGGAGAAGTTTCGGTATCAACAGTATGGGAGGCAGCTAAAGCAGTTCTTAGGGGAAAAATAATTGCCCTCTCCTCAAGATTGAAAAAAGAACGTGAAAAGAAACAATTAGATTTAGAAACTTGCATACGAGAGTTGGAGCGAGAACACATAAGGACACAAAAAGAATCCACCCTGAAAGCTCTTGACCGGTGCAGGCGAGATTATTTGGTAGAATTGACACTGTAAGAATGAATATACTTCCCATATTATTATATCTGTTTCAGTCTCTCCCCCTCTATGTTCCAGTCTTGGTCTTTAAAATGATAGACAAGTTGATTTCCACATTTATATGGCAAAAGAAGAAGCCTAGGATTAAATTGAAGCTGTTAACATATTCAAAGAATGAAGGAGGCCTCAATCTTCCCAATTTGAAGTTGTACTACTGGGCAGCACAACTGTGTCGTATGGTTGAATGGCTTACACAAAATGGGGAGACGACTTGGTTGGAATTGGAGAAGGAATCATGCCCATTAATGCCTCTTGAGATGCTGCCATTTCTGGGACAAAAGAGCTGGACGAAACTTGGGGTAGAGAATGAATGGATGAAATGCACCCAAAAAGTGTGGTCAATAGTGAGAAAAAAAGTGGAAGCACCGCTAACAATTTCAAGGGTGATGGAGATTGCAAAGAATGGGGACTTTGGGCCCAGTAAACTGGATACAGGATTTAGGAATTGGGCGCGGAAAGGACTTATTATAATAGACCAAATGTTTGAGGGTGACATTTTTTGTTCATTTAATCAATTACAAGATAAATTTGGCTTAGGTTCTCATGATTTCTATAGATACTTGCAATTGAGAAATTATTTAATGTCACATAGAGAATGGAACACACTTAAGCGAACACCCACTTCCATAGAATTGTTACTAATAAGGATTATGAAAGAAAAGAGTGTCACAAAAATGGTATCACAAATATACAAATGTCTGCAAGGACACATGTCAGGGAATACTTTGGATATTAAGGAAAAATGGGAGATGGAGATGAATGTTATTATTGATGACGACTCGTGGGAAGATGGGTGTGAAAGGGGACATAAAATAACAAATAGCCCTTCATGGAAAGAATTTAATTGGAAAATAAAAATGAGATATTTTAGGACTCCTCTTATTGTTTCAAAATATAACGGAGCGTTAACAAATTTGTGTTGGAGGGACTGTAAACAGATTGGAGATCACACTCACATTTTTTGGGACTGCCCGAAGCTGAAGTCATTCTGGGAAGGGATTCGTACAGAAATATTGGCCATCTTGAATATTAATTTACCACTAGACGCACGATATTACATTTTAGGAGTAATCCCAGAAGGGGCTATGGATAAGACAAAGGGTTATTTGCTGCATATCCTTCTCTTGGTTGCAAGAAAGATGATAACGATATCTTGGCTTAAACCACTGCCACCCACCCTACGTCAGTGGCGAGACAGGCTACTGATGGTGTTCTCAATGGAAAAAACAACAGCAAGACTCCAGATGAAGTCGGATGTGTTTGTAAATAGATGGACTCCTGTAATTGATCATTTTGGGCTACAATTGTGAAAAGGTGCTGTAACGATATAAGGTTGGACTTGAACAAAATTAAGTCTAGTTTATTTTTAATTTATTTGTGTGTTGCCGATTCAATATTCTCTCATTCCTCTTTGTTTGGATGTAACTTTTAAGATACCATGATGTATAATTATCTGTATTTGCCGAACTGTAAGTAATTTTTTGTTTGTTTTTCTATCTCAACAATGTAAAATTGATCTGCATATAGTTGAATAAACATTTTGTTAAAAAAAAAAAAAAAAAAAGAGTAGTGAGAGGAGGAGCAATAAAATCTGCAGCTATCTTTAAAAAGAAAGGTTCTACGTTGTCCGGGCCAGCCGGTTTCTTAGGATCTAGCTTGGTTAAGGCTTCATGAACAACATTAACAGTAAAAGGAGTAAAACTGAAAGGGTTTTCCAGACCACATTGTTCAGAGTCACGGATTGGGGTGTTCACAGAAGCAGAGTTAGAAACAGAATCAAACAGAGAACCACAGCACACAAAATGCTTATTAAAGCAATTTAGCATAGTGGCCCTGTCCGATACTGTTACGGTGTGTGTAGGAAGCAAGACCCAAATGCAGATTAAAGTGACAAAAAACTCCTTTATTTCAAGGCTATAATATTAAATAAAGACTAAACAGAACACTCACCGAGGAACAAGCCATATCACAAGACGAACCGACAAAGACAGACAGAAAAACCAGAACTTAAATACACACAAGACTAATCATACAAACAAGACACAGGTGAGGAGGGAGGAGAAAACACAGGGACACCAGGTGAACACAATCGGGTAAATTAGACACACCAGGGAAACTAACGACAGGGAACCACAGACAGATCTAAACAAGACAAAACACAACGCAGACAGAAAACCAAAGACAGATCTAGACAAGACAAAACACAACACAGACAGATCTTGACAGTACCCCCCCCTCAAGGGACGGATCCCAGACATCCCAAAAAAAGTCCAGCAGGGTGGTTGGAGGGGGACCGGAGGAGGGACACAAAACTAAGGCCAACAGGGTGGGTGGAGGGGGTCTGGAGGACGGGCTTGGGCTGACAGCGGAGGACCCGGAAGGGGTCTCGGGCGGACGGCCCGGGGGCAAGGCAGAGATCAAGGATGGGGTCTCGGGTGGACGGCCCGGGGGCAAGGCAGAGTTCAAAAAGGGGGACTCGGGCGGACGGCCCGGGGGCAAGGCAGAGTTGAGGGTGGGGCGAAGGCCAAACAGCTCCGGAGGCCGGGCAGGACCCGGTGTCGGCCGAACAGGAACCGGAGCCGGTCGGACAGATGATGGCGGGACCTCCAACGGAACTGGACAAGGGGTTGTCAGTACCCCCGGCAGGACAGGTGGGCCTCCAACTGGACTGGACATAGAGCTGGCAGGATCCCCAGCGGAACCTCCAAAGGCACGGGACATAGAGTTGGCAGGACCCCCGGTAGAAGAGTAGTCGGCGGGACCTCCAACGGAACAGGACAAGGGATTGGCAGGACACCCGGCAGAAGAGTAGACGGCGGGACCTCCAACGGGACAGGATATAGGGTTGGCAGGACCCCCGGTAGAAGAGTAGTCGGCGGGACCTCCAACGGAACAGAACATAGGTCTGGCAGAACCCCCAGCGGAACCTCCAATGGCATGGGACATAGAGTTGGCAGGACCCCCGGCAGAAGAGTAGTCGGCGGGACCCCCAACGGCACAGGACATAGGGTTGGCAGGACCCCCGGCAGAAGAGTAGTCGGCGGGGCCTCCAACGGCACAGGACATAGGGTTGGCAGGACCCCCGGCAGAAGAGTAGTCGGCGGGACCCCCAACGGGACAGGACATAGGGTTGGCAGGACCCCCGGCAGGAGAGTAGTCGGCGGGACCCCCAACAGGACAGGACATAGGGTTGGCAGGACCCCCGGCAGGAGAGTAGTCGGCGGGACCCCCAACGGGACAGGACATAGGGTTCGCAGGCCCCCCGGCAGGAGAGTAGTCGGCGGGACCCCCAACGGGACAGGACATAGGGTTGGCAGGACCCCCAGCAAGAGAGTAGTCGGCGGGACCCCCAACGGGACAGGACAAAGGGTTGGCAGGACCCCCAGCGGAACCTCCAACGGTACAGGACATAGGGTTGGCAGGACCCCCGGCAGAAGAGCAGTCTGCGGGACCTCCAACGGCAGAGGACATGGGGTTGGCGGGACCCCCAGCAAGAGAGTAGTCGGCGGGACCCCCAACGGGACAGGACAAAGGGTTGGCAGGACCCCCAGCGGAACCTCCAACGGTACAGGACATAGGGTTGGCAGGACCCCCGGCAGAAGAGCAGTCTGCGGGACCTCCAACGGCAGAGGACATGGGGTTGGCGGGACCCCCGGCAGAAGAGCAGTCTGCGGGACCTCCAACGGCTCAGGACATGGGGTTGGCAGGACCCCCGGCAGAAGAGTAGTCTGCGGGACCTCCAACGGCACATGAGTAGGGACTTGAGTGGGAACTCGAGAGAGGGCTTGAGAGGAAACTTGAGAGTTGACTTGAGAGGTGACTTGAAAGGAATCTCGAGAGGGAACTTGAACGGAGACTCGAGAGGTGACTTGAGAGGGGACCCGATAGGGAACTCGATAGGGGACTCGAGAGAGGGCTTGAGAGGGAACTCGAGAGGCGACTTGAGAGGTGACTTGAGAGGGAACTCGAGAGGAGACTTGAGAGGGAACTTGAGAAGAGACTCGAGATGGGACCTGAGAGGGAACTTGAGAGGGAACTTGATAGGAGACTAGAGAGGGGACTTGAGAGGGGACTCGAGAGGAGACTCGAGAGGGGACTCGAGAGGGGACTTGAGATGGAACTTGAGAGGGAACTGGAGAGGAGACTGGAGAGGAGACTTGAGAGATTACTCAAGAGATGACTTGAGAGGGGACTCGAGAGGGGACTGGAGAGGGAACTGGAGAGGGGACTCGAGAGGGGACTCGAGATGGTCCGTACGCCGACAGGACACCGGGAGCTGGCGTCGGCTGGAGAGCCAGCAGGAGACGAGGTGCTGGACTCGGCCGGTACGCCGACAAGACTCGGAGAGCTGGCGTCGGCTGGGGAGCCAGCCCTGTAGCCGAAACTGGAGTCTGAATTGAAGCCGGAACCATGGCTGCTGAGGCCGGAACTGGGGCTGGAACCATGGCTGCTGGGGCCAGAACTGGGGCTGGAACCATGGCTGCTGGGGCCAGAACTGGGGCCGGAACATGGCTGCTGGAGCCGGAACTGGGGCCGGAACCATAGCTGCTGGGGCCAGAATTCAATCAATCAATCAATCAATCAATGTTTATTTATATAGCCCAATATCACAAATGTTACATTTGTCTCAGTGGACTTCACAGTTTGTACAAAATATCAGTATGACAATACGACACCCTCTGTCCTTAGACCCTCACATCGTACAAGGAAAAACTTCCGAAGAAAACCCACAGTTTTAAAGGGAAAAATGGGAGAAACCTCAGGGAGAGCAACAGAGGAGGGATCCCTCTCCCAGGACGGACAGACGTGCAATAGATGCCGTGTGTAAATTGAAAAGATAATACATTTGCAGCATAGGTAGTCCAAATGTTTGGAAATGCATGTGTGTATAATAGGAAGATGAATCCACGAGGATATCCATCCATGACATATGATCCATGACCACAGCCACGACTCAAGATCCAGGGCTCGCGATGCAGGACACAGGACCGCAGGATCATCCATGACTCCGGATCCCAGCGTATATAGACACCAAAAAGAAAGACATTTGGGGAAGCTGGGTTAATCGGAACATGAGAGTACACAGGTATAGACAGAGAGAAGGAAGAAGTACGATGTCCCCCGACAAACTAAGCCTATATCAGCAAAACTAGGGGCTGAATCTAATCAGCCCTAACTATAAGCTTTATCAAAAAGGAAGGTCTTAAGCACACTCTTAAAAACGG
Source organism: Pogonophryne albipinna (assembly GCA_028583405.1). Lineage (NCBI taxonomy): Eukaryota > Metazoa > Chordata > Actinopteri > Perciformes > Artedidraconidae > Pogonophryne > Pogonophryne albipinna. The sequence goes on along the minus strand of CM053248.1, from coordinate 15,900,117 downwards.
ATAGGGTGTCTGCCGCCCGAACACAAACTGTAAGCTGATTCCACAAATGTGGAGCTTGATAAGAAAAGGCTCTGGCTCCCATTGTACTTTTAGAGACTCTAGGAACAACCAACAACCCTGCATTCTTGGAACGCAATGCCCTAGTAGGACAGTAGGGTATAATGAGTTCTTTAAGGTAAGATGGCGCCTGCCCATTAAGGGCTTTGTAGGCGAGAAGAAGAATTTTAAATTCTATCCTGTGTTCTATAGGGAGCCAGTGTAAGGCAGCCAGAACAGGAGTAATGTGGTCCCTTTTCCTAACTCTGGTTAGTACACGAGCTGCAGCATTTTGAATCAGCTGAAGCGACTTGACTGACTTCTTGGTACACCCTGATAATAAAGAGTTACAATAATCCAGCCTTGAAGTAACAAATGCATGGACTAGTTTCTCTGCATCGTTTTGAGGCAAGATATGCCTGATTTTTGCAATGTTACGTAGATGGAAGTAGGCGGTCCTTGAAATTGATTTTATGTGGGCATTAAAGGATAAATCCTGATCAAATATAACACCAAGATTCCTTACAGTCTCACTGGAGGCCAAATTAATGCCATCCATAGTTAGTATATCTTTAGATAATTTGTTTCGTAGATTCTTCGGGCCAAGTACAATAACTTCAGTTTTGGTCGTGTTTAACATCAAAAAGTTTAAGGTCATCCACGTTTTTAAGTCCTTGAGGCAGTCTTGAATTTTATTTAGATGATTAATTTCATCAGGCTTGATTGATAAATATAGTTGAGTATCATCTGCATAACAATGAAAATTTACAGAATGATTCCTTATAATATTGCCTAACGGAAGCATATATAATGTGAACAAAATAGGTCCGAGCACTGAGCCCTGTGGCACTCCATGGCTAACTTTGGTTTGCGTGGAAGATTCATCATTGACACGTACAAACTGAGAGCGTTCAGATAGATAGGACCTAAACCAGCCTAAAGCAGTTCCCTGTATGCCAACTAAGTGCTCTAGTCTTTGCAATAAGATATCATGATCGATAGTATCAAATGCAGCACTGAGATCGAGCAAAACAAGAATAGAGACAAGTCCCTTGTCGGAGGCTATTAGAATGTCGTTTGTGACTTTAACCAGAGCTGTCTCTGTGCTATGATGTGTTCTAAAGCCAGACTGAAAATCTTCAAATAAATCATTGTTTTTTAAGTAATCACACAACTGTTTTGCGACTGCTTTCTCAAGAATTTTTGAGAGGAACGGAAGATTAGAAATAGGTCTATAATTGGCTAAAACCTCTGGATCGAGGTTGTGCTTTTTAAGAAGCGGTTTTATCACTGCTACTTTGAATGATTGTGGAACATAGCCTGATAATAAAGACATATTCATAATATTTAATAAAGAAGTGCTAATTAATGGAAAAACTTCCTTCAACAGCTTAGTTGGAATTGGGTCTAACATACACGTTGATGGTTTAGAAGAGAGAATCATTGAATTTAATTGTTCAAGGTTAATGGCTGAAAAGCATTCTAGTTTACTATCTAGTGTAATATTAGAACTTACGTTTCCGGGAGCTGTTGATAACACTATACTGTTCAAAGGCAAGAGGTCATTAATTTTGTTTCTAAGAGTAACAATTTTATCGTTAAAAAAGCACATAAAATCATTACTACTGAGTGCTATGGGAATAGAAGGCTCAATCGAGCTGTGGCTCTCTGTCAGCCTGGCTACAGTGCTGAAAAGAAATCTTGCATTATTCTTATGCTCATCTATTAATGAAGAGTAGTAGGCTGCTCTCGCTTTACGCAGTGCTTTCTTATATTCATTGAGAGTAATATGCCAAATTAAACGAGATTCTTCAAGTTTAGTGGAACGCCATATCCTTTCAAGTTGTCTCGACTTTTGCTTTATTTTGCGGGTTTCGGCATTATGCCATGGAGCTAATCTATGTTGTTTTATTTTCTTCTTTTTCAAAGGAGCAACAGAGTCTAATTTTATTCGCAGCGCATCTGTAGTCAACAACATGATCAATTTGGGGTGGTGTACATTTTGTATAAGTTTCCTCCCCTACATGCAGACATGCTATCGAGTTAAGTATTGGTGGAATCTCTTCCTTAAATTTGGCTATAGCACTAACAGATAGGTTTCTGCTGCAGGAGCTTTTGACTAATGCTTTGTAGTCTAGTAACAGTACTTCAAAAGTTACTAAGAAATGGTCGGATAAAGCAGGATTATGCGGTTCGACTAATAGTTGCTCAATTTCAATACCATAAGTCAGAACAAGGTCGAGAGTGTGATTATAGCAGTGGGTTGGTTTATTTACACTCTGACAGAAACCAACAGAATCTAATATAGAGTTAAATGCAACAGTAAGGCTATTTTTATCATCGTCAACATGAATATTAAAGTCACCTATGATAATTACTTTATCTGTTTTAAGTATCAAAGTTGATAAAAACTCAGAGAATTCGGATAAGAATTCTGAATAAGGACCTGGTGCACGGTACACTGTAACAAATAAGATTGGCTGCAAAGTTTTCCAGGTCGGATGCGTAAGACTAAAAACGAGACTTTCAAAGGAGGTATAATTTAATTTTGGTTTAGTATTGATAAGTAAACTTGAGTCAAAGATTGCTGCAACTCCACCTCCTCGGCCCACGCCTCGGGCAATATGAGTATTGATATGGCTGGGTGGAGTGGCCTCATTTATGCTGACATATTCTTCATGTCTCAACCAAGTTTCAGTGAGACAGCATATATCAATATTATAATCTGATATTAAATCATTTACCAATATTGCTTTAGATGCTAGAGATCTTATGTTTAAGAGACCACATTTAATATTCCTGTTTTGTTGCATTGTAGTAGTTGTTACATTTACTTTTATTAGGTTATTATGTATGACACCTCTATTAGGTTTTACCTTTAATTGTCCTTGGGCAGACACACACACCGCTAATATTGGGTATTTTATTGGGTTCGGGATTCCTATGGATGACTGCCTAGGAAAGAATGCAGAGAAGCGTGTAAGACTGCGACTCCGCCTCCTGGTCTCAACTCCAGTTTGTCATGGATTAAGTCCACAAAGCCCTGAAATGTTTGCCGAAATGAGATCTGCACCTTCCAAAGTAGGATGAATGCCGTCTCTCTTAATCAGACCAGGTTTTCCCCAGAAGGCTGTCCAATTATTTACGAAGCCCACATTGTTTGCTGGGCACCACCAAGACAACCAGCGCTGAAATGATGACATGCGGCTATACATGTCATCATTGATCAGATTGGGGAGGGGACCAGAGAAGATTACGGTGTCCGACATTGTTTTAGCATAACTACACACCGACTCCACATTAAGTTTGGTGCATTCTGATTGGCGTAAACGAACATCATTACCACCGACGTGAATAACAATCCTACTGTATTTACGTTTATTTTTAGCCAGCAGTTTAAGATGCGCCTCAACGTCGCCCGCTCTGGCCCCCGGAATGCATGTGACTGTGGAGGCTTTGGTCTCTAAATTCACGTATCTCATAATAGAGCTACCAATAACCAGAGTTGGCTTCTCAGCGGGTGTCTCGCTGAGTGGGGAATATCTGTTAGATACGTGAACGGGTTGGTGGGGACCTGCGGGTTTCGCGTTATGCCCCTTCTGAACAGTCACCCAGTCTCCCTGCTGCTCGGGAGTTGCCGGGGGACGGCTAATAGGAGCTATCTTTTGCCGGTCCGCACCGGCTAACATGGGCTTTACTGTAGCTGAGTTACTTTCTAAGATGCGGAGCCGGGCTTCTATGGCTATGATTCCCGCCTCCAACCTAACAACTATACTACATTTAACACATGTATCGGTACCAGTAAAGGAGGAAGGGAAAGGTCTGCCTTATGGACAGATTTAACATGTGATTTGTCGTTTAAATGTACAAATGTCCGCACAATGGAAATGTGACGTCAACTTATAATGCAAAGTCCCTGCCACCGACAGGACAAATTTGACCAACTGTACCTACATACTTGGGGGTGCTCTACGCATGTGTCTGTGTCCACCCCGTGGATCATGGACATTACATTTGGGGTCCACGAAGCAAACACCCTGCTAACAGCACTGATGATACCCGCATAAAAGCGCTGATCTGAGGGTAAAATAATCATCATTCTGTATATAAATATGCTATGTCAATATCCTGGACATTTCCTTTTAACTTTGGGGTCCACGAAGCTGACACCAGCCGTGATACCCGCATAAAAGCGCTGATCTGAGGGTAAAATAATCATCATTCTGTATATAAATATGCTATGTCAATATCCTGGACATTTCCTTTTAACTTTGGGGTCCACGAAGCTGACACCAGCCGTGATACCCGCATAAAAGCGCTGATCTGAGGGTAAAATAATCATCATTCTGTATATAAATATGCTATGTCAATATCCTGGACATTTCCTTTTAACTTTGGGGTCCACGAAGCTGACACCAGCCGTGATACCCGCATAAAAGCGCTGATCTGAGGGTAAAATAATCATCATTCTGTATATAAATATGCTATGTCAATATCCTGGACATTTCCTTTTAACTTTGGGGTCCACGAAGCTGACACCCTGCTAACAGCAGTGATCAGCACCTGACAGTCATTTCAAAGGGTTTTAAATCGTTTTTTTCACTTTTAAAAACAGCTTTCTGCCCTGGAAATGATTTCTAACCATTATTACCGTTATGGAGGGGCTGCAGGAAGACTTTACCCGGCTTGTAAGCACTCATTCCGGGGTAATAAAGCCAAGTGCATCACCCTGGAGCTCTTTGTAAGCCCTTCTAACCATTATTACTTATGGAGGGGCTGCAGGGAGACTTTACCCGGCTTGTAAGCACTCATTCCGGGGTAATAAAGTCAAGTGCATAACCCTGGAGCTCTTTGTAAGCCCTTCTAACCATTATTACTTATGGAGGGGCTGCAGGGAGACTTTACCCGGCTTGTAAGCACTCATTCCGGGGTAATAAAGCCATGTGCATCACCCTGGAGCTCTTTGTAAGCCCTTCTAACCATTATTACCGTTATGGAGGGGCTGCATGAACACTTTACCCAGCTTTCACACACTTCTTCCTGGCTAAGAAAGCCATGTGCATCACCCTGGAGCTCTGCCTGTGAGTGTGGGACCCTGCCTACAGCAGTGAACCTGCTGCCAGCATTACAAACATATTAATCAGGCATTTTAACACTTTTTTCCATGAAAATGATTTTTAATCACTATCATGGGGCTATATAAATCAAATTCTGGGTAATTAGGAGCACAATTGTACCTTTTACTATTTAAATGTATTTGTATTATATATTTTTGGGCTATTAAAATGACATTTCTGGGTGACTTTGTCAGTTTATGGAGCTTAGTCCACAATTCCCGGAGGTTCCAGGCCGAATTTGGGAGCTCATAGGCGGCCTGCCATGCGCCCCCACCCGTGGAAAGCAAAAAAAAGTAAAGAAAACGGTCAATTATATCTTAAAATAGTCAAAAATGAAGTTTTTTAAAATTCTCGAAAAAACGGAGGAGTGCCCACGGAGGAGGGGCTAAAAAAAACTCAAGTCTTCGGCGCTTCCGGCGGAAGCCCCGGACAAATTTTCACCCCCACCTTTCATTTTACAAGGGAGAGGGGATTCGAGACCTCCCTTCCTCCGTCAAATATTTCTATTAATCTTTTCCAAGCTACCATCTGCACGAAATCAGAAACCCGGTTTTTGAGAGCACTTAGAAAAAAAACGGCTGTTTCACATCATGGAGGAATGTGTCCGCTACAAGAGTGCTTTGGCTCGGATACAATTGTTGCCTGGAGGACCCCCAATCATGGTTCTTAACACACTTTAAGTTTTTGAACGTGCCTCTGGAGGAATACAAGGGGCGTTGTCACGTAATTATGAGACACTATTTTGGGATACAATTTATCCATTTTCACCCCTTCCTCTGGTTCTTCCAAAAGTTAACTTACTTTTTCTGCCTCTGGAGGAATGTAAGGGGAGTTGTCAGGGGACTTTACCTGCATTATGGTGCACTATTTTCGGATACATTTTATCCATTTTCACCCTTTTCTATGGTTCTTCCAAATGTTAACTTGAACTTTTTCTGCCTCTGGAGGAATGTAAGGGGAGTTGTCAGGGGACTCTACCCGCCTTATGGAACACTATTTTGGGGTACTTTTATCAATTTTCACCCCTTTCCTGTGGTTCTTCCAAAAGTTAACTTTGACTTTTTCTGCCTCTGGAGGAATGTAAGGGGAGTTGTCAGGGGACTCTACCCGCCTTATGGAACACTATTTTGGGGTACTTTTATCCTATTTTCACCCCTTTCCTGTGGTTCTTCCAAAAGTTAACTTTGACTTTTTCTGCCTCTGGAGGAATGTAAGGGGAGTTGTCAGGGGACTCTACCCGCCTTATGAAACACTATTTTGGGGTACTTTTATCCATTTTCACCCCTTTCCTATGGTGCTTCCAAAAGTTAACTTTGACTTTTTCTGCCTCTGGAGGAATGTAAGGGGAGTTGTCAGGGGACTCTACCCGCCTTATGGAACACTATTTTGGGGTACTTTTATCCATTTTCACCCCTTTTTTATGGTTCTCCAAAAAGATAACAGAGTATTTCCAGACTCTGGAGGAATGTAAGGCGAGTTGTCAGGGGACTCTACCCGCCTTATGGAACACTATTTTGGGGTACTTTTATCCATTTTCACCCCTTTCCTATGGTTCTTCCAAAAGTTAACTTTGACTTTTTCTGCCTCTGGAGGAATGTAAGGGGAGTTGTCAGGGGACTCTACCCGCCTTATGGAACACTATTTTGGGGTACTTTTATCCATTTTCACCCCTTTTTTATGGTTCTCCAAAAAGATAACAGAGTATTTCCAGACTCTGGAGGAATGTAAGGCGAGTTGTCAGGGGACTCTACCCGCCTTATGGAACACTATTTTGGGGTACTTTTATCCATTTTCACCCCTTTCCTATGGTTCTTCCAAAAGTTAACTTTGACTTTTTCTGCCTCTGGAGGAATGTAAGGGGAGTTGTCAGGGGACTCTACCCGCCTTATGGAACACTATTATGGGGTACTTTTATCAATTTTCACCCCTTTTTTATGGTTCTCCAAAAAGATAACAGAGTATTTCCATACTCTGGAGGAATGTAAGGGGAGTTGTCAGGGGACTCTACCTGCATTATGAAGCAGTATTTTCGGATACATTTGGCGGCTTTTCATGGTTCTCCCAAAGGTGAACTCAGACTTTTTCCTGATTTCTCACTGATCGAATGGTAAACGCGACCCGCCATCGGAGGGCCTTCTCCCCCGGTCCACGTGCCGGTGCTTTGGCTGTCGGTTCCTCCGAACTGCGGGTTCGACTCTAATGGCCGGGAGGGTGTGCTGTGTGGGGGTAACCCTGCGTGTCTCTTCCCTCCCGGGCCGCCCGATATGAAGCGTGACCGAGACGAACCGTCTGACTCAGGGGTCCCACCACGGGTCCCGCAGCGGGACGGAGGTTCCGGGCTGGAACCACCCCACCTCCGCCGCGCTGCGCCCGGCAAAAACTCATGTTTCTCGAACCCTCCACTGTTGCATAGCGGCCTTCGTCGGCTGCGGCATTCAGCAATTGGCCTTGCTCCGGGCACCGGTTCCCCCGGGGACCAGTGTTCGGTGGCTTCACATGATATAGGGTCGACCCTACTTCATCACAGGCTACCTGTTTGATCCTGGGTAACAACCATATGTGCTTGTCTGCAAAGAGGGAACTGCCTTGTCCTGCCCTGGTGTTCCTCTACGGCTAGTGTCCAGCCGTCAGCTGTGCTAACAGCAAGTTTGACCCGCCATCGGAGGGCCTTCTCCCCGGGTCCACATGCCGGTGCTTGGCGGTCGGAATAATAATATTTTACAGGGCTCTGGGGTCTGCACTTTGAAGCTCCTGGAGCGGACAGATATATGTGTATTTGCCTGAATGATGGAAATAAACAAAAAATGCTATTTTACAGGACATGACGGATATAGGTGTATTTTCACAGCTTTCTGGAAATACACGAAATGTGATTTTGCAGGGCAACACGCAGCTCATTTTACCCATGTGATGTGGTGCAGTACATTACGGAGCTGTCGTTTAACCAACGTGATGTACCAGGGGCATGAGGTTCTGTAGGGTGTGAACATCTGAGTTTAGTCCGTGGTGGAGTGCTTAAGTCCGGGGGCCCGGGGTCTCACGGTGTGCGATGTTATGGAAGTGCGCATGTTAGGGATATATGCTGGGGCTGTGAAGAAGGCCGAATATGGATGCTAGTGGGCGGACAGTAAAGCACCGCAAACTCCACCCCCCCCCCCTTTAAGGCTCCCATGGGCACGAGGTTCTCGAGGGTGTGATCATCTGGGTTTAGTCCGTGGGGGAGTGCTTAATTTCGGGGTCCCGGGGTCTCACGGTGCGAGGTTATGGAGGTTATTCGAAATTCTCGAAAAAACGGCTAAGTGCCAACGGAGGAGGGGCTCACAAAAACTCAAGTCTTCGGCGCTTCCGGCGGAAGCCCCGGACACATTTTCACCCCCACGTTTCATTTTACAAGGGAGAGGGGCTTCGAGACCTCCCTTCCTCCGTCAAATAAATCTATTCATCTTTTCCAAGCTACCATCTGCACGAAATCGGAAACCCGGTTTTTGAGAGCACTTAGAAAAAAAACGGCTGTTTCACATCATGGAGGAATGTGTCCGCTACATGAGTGCTTTGGCTCGGATACAATTGTTGCCTGGAGGACCCGAATCATGGTTCTTAACAAACTTCAAGTTTTTGAACGTGCCTCTGGAGGAATACAAGGGCCGTTGTCATGGAATTATGAGACACTATTTCGGATACAATTGTTGCCTGGAGGACCCGAATCATGGTTCTTAACAAACTTTAAGTTTTTGAACGTGCCTCTGGAGGAATTCAAGGAGAGTTGTCACGGAATAATGAGACACTATTTCGGATACAATTGTTGCCTGGAGGACCCGAATCATGGTTCTTAACAAACTTTAAGTTTTTGAACGTGCCTCTGGAGGAATTCAAGGAGAGTTGTTACGGAATAATGAGACACTATTTCGGATACAATTGTTGCCTGGAGGACCCGAATCATGGTTCTTAACAAACTTTAAGTTTTTGAACGTGCCTCTGGAGGAATTCAAGGAGAGTTGTCACGGAATAATGATGCACTATTTCCGGATACAATTGTTGCCTGGAGGACCCGAATCATGGTTCTTAACAAACTTTAAGTTTTTGAACGTGCCTCTGGAGGAATTCAAGGAGAGTTGTTACGGAATAATGAGACACTATTTCGGATACAATTGTTGCCTGGAGGACCCGAATCATGGTTCTTAACAAACTTTAAGTTTTTGAACGTGCCTTTGGAGGAATTCAAGGAGAGTTGTCACGGAATAATGATGCACTATTTCCGGATACATTTGGCCGGTTTTCATGGTACTCCAAAAAGATAACAGAGTATTTCCAGACTCTGGAGGACTGCAAGGGAAGTTTGATGGGACTCTACCCGCATTATGATGCACTATTTTCGGATACTTTTCGACGCAGTTTTGGCCCCCGCCTTGCCTGGAGGATAGGACCGAGAGATGACAGGGATCTCTGCCCGCCTAACGAGTGCCTAAATGGGACACCTTTCGCACGATGATGCAAATGAACAAAACAATGTTTTGAAAATAAACTGGATAGATTTGACAGGGGTCTTCCTAGTTCGCTGAGTGCAACTTTCCTTCTTTGTCGCCCCCGGTTCTATACATTATACTGGGTACACTTCCCGGTACCAAAATGCTCATGCATACAGATAGGATGTTGATCGGTTGTCCGATCTGTAAGACTTCCTACCGGGCCCTGAGCAAGCACTTGCAGAGGCACCATAGTGTGCATAATTTAGTTGAACGAAAAATTCTGCTGTTGTTGGCCAATGGACGTACAAACATTAGGCTCCATCCATGCACCATTGCAGGATGTGAATATAGCGGGACAAGGCTGGACCGGCACTTGGACAGAGACCATGTTGAGCTGTCCCGAGAGGAGATACATGTGGTCGTAAATAAAGTAAAAATGACAGTAGCAACGAAGGAGCTTCATGAACTTCGATTGAAAAACCCTCCAGTTGCGATGATTACCTCTTGGGAGGTGGACTATGAGGGTGATGAGGTCCTGTCACCACCTCCACCCTTGTCCCCAGTGATTTCATGTCACAAACCGGAGTGTATTGAATGGAGGATGGAGGCAAACACCATGAGGAATCAGAGGGACATGTATGCTGCTGGGGTGAAAGCCCTGCGCAGAAAGCTGCAGAAGATGATAAAACACAAGCGACAGAGGAGGAACCAGAGGGCCGAGGACATGCATGGGTTCGATGAAGAGGATGGGGAGGAACAAGAGCGGGTGTTTCTAAAGAAACGACCCCGAACAGAGGCAACACCAAAGAGGCAGTCCAAGTCCAAAGGTCCCTCCTTCAGCAAGTCCCCCATTCCCTCGCGCAGCAAGTCTCCCATTCCCTCGTGCAGCAAGTCCCCCATTGCCTCTCAGACACCTGTATCCAGCTCCTCTGAACCGGCATCCATAGATACAGAGGCCTCGTCAACCTCTCCTCCCATAAATTCCCCCTGGTTCAGCGGCAGGGGCCGGGGGAATATAATGCGGGAAATAACATTCCCACCCATCATGGGTAAGTGTGTTGAATAACAACAACAAATGCAGTTTCTGTAACACACAATGTGTTGTCATTAAAGTACTGTGTTATGTTTCACAGAGGAGTATCTGCAAGGATATCGGGAGCATTACGAGGGCATCGACCCAACAGTGAGGCTCCAAGAAAACGCAGTCTCCAAACTAAGCAGAGTGAAATCGTTCCTAAGCTTCATGGCACACGGTTTCAAACGCCTGTCTGACTGGCTCTTTCTGAGGGATCTGAAGAGGATACGTGGGTGAGTAACATCAAAAAACTGTCCATGATGTTACCATCATTGTGTGTGTTCTCCACATTGACGCAATACGATGTACTGATGCGTTTTCCTTTGCCAACAGCTGGTCCCGGAGCCTGATAAAGTCAAGCCTACAGGTCACGACCTCTGACTTCTATATCAAAAATATATCACACTTTCTCAAGTACATGGCAGACACACCATGCAAGGGGAGCAGGCTCAACCAATACGACATGATTGTAATCAAACGGGAAGTTGTTGCCATCCTGAAGTCCCTGAGGAAGAAGGTGCTTATCCACCAGATGCAGGTGAAGCGGGACAAGATGGAAGGTCTGCCGAGCCATAAAGACATCATGGCATGTTTGACTGCGGCCAACACTCGCATCCCTCAGCTCCTGGACGTGATGGCCAGCAATCCGACTACCGCAACCCGGCTATTGCTCTATGGCAGGGATCACCAACTACATTTGTCCAAGGGCCAAAATGTATCCAATAGACACTATCGCGGGCCGGGGGGATACAGGTACTGCATAAAGCTTAGCAGACTCTTCACGCTAACGAAGGATCACTTCTAGGCAGGGTTGGGAGGGTTACTTTGTAAATGTAATCAGTTACTGATTACTGAATACATGCTCTGAAAGTAATCAGAATACAGTTACAGTTATGTGTCTTATAAAAGTAACGTGTTCAGGTTACTTTTAGAATACTTCCTTTTTCCATAACAGATGGGTATGTTTTGGTGAGCAGGAGACACTTGTTTTACTGTTTTAATGGCGTATCAAGAACTCAAACACAACATCTTGGTGTCATTCTGGACAGCTCCCTCTCATCTGCACCCCACATAAAAAACATCACCCGGACTGCATTCTCCTACTGTAAACCTTTCCTTAGAATATGTTATGAATTGTAAGGTGTCCTTGGGTGCTTTGAAAGGCGCCCCTAAATAGAATGAATTATCATTATTATTATTATTATCTGAAACGATGTAATAACTTTTAAAACTTGTTCCAGTCACTTGCCCCATGCATTCAGCAGCAGCAGGCCATTCACTTTGATTTGATCCCGTTATAAATGTCATCATTTCGACAATAAAGAAATGCTACATCAACGTTATCTTGCACATTTTATCTAACCATCTCCGTTTCTAACTTTCAATATATTTGAAAAGAGATCTCTCTCTCTCTCATCTGCGTTGGGGGGCAGGGCCTCACAGACACCCTGCATCTCTCTCTCGCTCACAGACATGCTGCAGCGCTGTGCAGTGTGCACACAGTTCTGCCGGTAATGAATATTACATTTTGTGAGGAAACTTTTCCACCAATAATTCCAATAAGTATTCCAAAATGTATTCACTTCAGGTTTACGAAAGTAACTGTAATCAGATTACTCGTTTTTCAAATGTAACGCCAGCTGAATACAATTAGCCTACTTGATTTTTGTATTCTGATTACGTAACGCCGTTACATATATTCCGTTACAACCCAACCCTGCTTCGAGGCTACTGTCCCGCAGCTCCTGCCTCTCTGTTGGACTCTGTCGCAGCGGGGCTGCTGCTGTGGTGCGGAGCGCACAAAGCAGACTCTTCACAACGAAGGATCACTTCTTCTTCTTCTTCTTCAAGGAAGGGAAGGTTTCGCAGTACGCAGTCTACTGTCCCGCAGCTGCTGCCTCTCTGTTGGACTCCGGTACTGCACCTTACTCACGAGACGTTGTAAACAAAAAATGGGTGGGGGGCGAACGCAGTAACCACTCCGCCAACGCCACAGTCACCCCCGTCGTGCGGGCCGGATGAGAATGTCTGGCGGGCCGGATGTGGCCCGCGGGCCGCCAGTTGGTGGTCACTGCTCTATGGGTACATGACCCTCCATTGGAGCTGCATTTATGGCCACCGTCCGGGGGTCTACTCCAACATGACCAACGCCGAGGTCCGAAAGGCGGAGACAACTGGCACTGCCTTTGGCTACCTCATCCACGTGAGTGCTATTACAAAATGTGTTTATTCTGGCAGTGATAAACATGTTGTGCATGATTGATATTTGTATTGACGCTCTCTACCTCTGTCATAACAGGTAAGCAACCACAAGACGGCCAACGCGTTTGGTGAAGCGCAGCTGTACCTCACCATAGAAGAATTCGGATGGATGAAGAGGTGGCTGGAAATCAAGGGGACGCTGACCTGCACCCAGAACCGCTACTTCCTATACACAGCGGGGAAGAACCCGTCGAGGAACCTTGCCTACTTCCTGAGGTTGGCATGGGCTGATGTGGGACTAAACGGTCTCATTAACTTCACCGACCTCCGCACAGTCCACGCAGATAATGCAAAGAGGTTTCAGGACATAGGCAACCGCCAAAGAGTGAGTGATTTCATGTGTCACAACACTGCAACTGCAGACAAATTTTATGCCAATAATCCTTCTTTGAAGGAGGCTGCGGAAATACGGCTGCTCTTCACAGAGTCACTGCAAGCAGCGGCAGCAGCAGCAGCATCAGGGGGGAGTGAAGACAACTTGGGGGACATTGACATTGACAGTGACAGCTCTGGAGAGGTGCATAGCCCCACTCCCTACCAAGACTCCCCCGATGCCGAGACGTCAGACGAAGAATTCTACTTAAACTTCAACGCTTGGAGAGTGGCGAAGAGGGAACAGTCAATGGCCGAACACAGTCCCTCAGACATGGGTGAAGAGAGGGTGCCATACTCTGCACCAACTTCACCCGATACGGACAATGTTACCAGTGCACAAGCCACTGACCAACTTGTAAATATGGAATGTGTTGTTCAACTCAGTCCCCTTGTGCTGGATGAGTGAATAATGTTAGCATGTTATAAAGCGACCATGTCAATGTATATAGTTCTGTAATGCATGTTTATTTATTGTAATAAAGTTTGTTAAAATTACTTACTTGGTCCTCTTTTTTAAAAACTATTACACCCTAGTTGAGTTGGTACCGGATAATGGGAGTGGAGAATGATGAGTTGGTACCGGATAATTGGAGCGGAACAAGTGACAATAGTGAGTAGCATGAGAGGGAAGGTAAAGCAATATGCTGGAAATAAGGGTGTTTTCCCCTTTAAGGTCCCTAGGGGCACGAGGTTCTGGTGGTGTGCATGGAGGGGTGCTCAAGTGTTGGAGGATGTGTAAGGCAGAGGAGGGTAAAAAAAAGTGTGAACCTCCAGCAGGGCAGGTGGGGCTGTGAATAAAGCCGAATATGGATGCTAGTGGGCGGACTGTAAAGCACCACACAATCCACCACCTTTAAGTGTTACCAGGGCCATGAGAACATCCTCCGCAGGAGGGTGGGTGGGGCTGTTAATAAGGATGAATATGGATGCTGGTGGGCGGACTGTAAAGCACCACACAATCCACCACATTTAAGTGTTACCAGGGCCATGAGAACATCCTCCACAGGAGGGTGGGTGGGGCTGTTAATAAGGATGAATATGGATGCTGGTGGGCGGACTGTAAAGCACCGCAAACTACACCCCCCCTTTAAGATAACCAGGGGCACGAGGTTCTTGAGGGTGTGATCATCTGGGTTTAGTCCGTGGGGGAGTGCTTAAGTTCGGGGGCCCGGGGACCCACGGTGCGCGAGGTTATGGTAGTGTGCCTGTCAGGGAGAGATGCTGGAGCACTTTACCCGCCTTGTAAGCCCTTATTCCCGGGTAAAACAATCAATGTATTTCCGCCTGCTTTCCTTCAGCACCTACCTGACAGCCAGTTTGCTCACATCAGGTCGAGATGCTGCAGCTGCTTCGTCCGTGGTTTAGGGTTCTGTGAGCGGCTACAAATAGGTGCTTTTCCGGTATATTTCATGGAAGTCTGAGATAGCCTGTTTGCTCATGTCAGGTCGAGATGCTGGAGCACTGTACCCGCCTTGTAAGCCCTTATTCCCGGGTAAAACAATCAATGTATTTCCGCCTGCTTTCCTTCAGCACCTACCTATTTCCGCCTGCTTTCCATCAGCACCTGACAGTCATTTCAAAGGGTTTTAAATCGTTTTTTTCACTTTTAAAAACAGCTTTCTGCCCTGGAAATGATTTCTAACCATTATTACCGTTGTGGAGGGGCTGCAGGAAGACTTTACCCGGCTTTTAAACACTCATTCCGGGGTAATAAAGCCATGTGCATCCCCCTGGAGCTCTGCCTGTGAGTGTGGGACCCTACTTCCAGCCGTACTTATGTTCTTGTACATTTCATGAGTCAAATGTGGATGAAATGGACAGGTTTCAAGCTGTTTTCCGGGGTTACATGGCAATGATTTCTAACCATTATTACCGTTATGGAGGGGCTGCAGGGACACTTAACCCGCCTTGTAAGCCCTTATTCCCGGGTAAAACAATCAATGTATTTCCGCCTGCTTTCCTTCAGCACCTACCTGACAGCCAGTTTGCTCACATCAGGTCGAGATGCTGCAGCTGCTTCTTCCGTGGTTTAGGGCTCTGTGAGCGGCTACAAATAGGTGCTTTTCCGGTATATTTCATGGAAGTCTGAGATAGGCTGTTTGCTCATGTCAGGTCGAGATGCTGGAGCTGCCTGTGAGTGTGGGACCCTGCTTACAACAGTGAACCTGCTGCCGGGGTTACATGGCAATGATTTCTGACCATTATTACCGTAATGGAGGGGCTGCAGGAAGACTTTACCCGGCTTGTAAGCACTCATTCCGGGGTAATAAAGCCATGTGCATCACCATGGAGCTCTGCCTGTGAGTGTGGGACCCTGCTTACAGCCGTACTTATGTTCTTGTACATTTCATGAGTCAAATGTGGATGAAATGGACATGTTTCAAGCTGTTTTCCGGGGTTACATGGCAATGATTTCTAACCATTATTACCGTTATGGAGGGGCTGCAGGAAGACTTTACCCGGCTTGTAAGCACTCATTCCGGGGTAATAAAGCCATGTGCCTCACACTGGAGCTCTTTGTAAGCCCTTCTAACCATTATTACCGTTATGGAGGGGCTGCAGGAAGACTTTACCCGGCTTGTAAGCACTCATTCCGGGGTAATAAAGCCATGTGCCTCACCCTGGAGCTCTTTGTAAGCCCTTCTAACCATTATTACCGTTATGGAGGGGCTGCAGGAAGACTTTACCCGGCTTTTAAACATTCATTCCGGGGTAAAACAATCAATGTATTTCCGCCTGCTTTCCATCAGCACCTGACAGTCATTTCAAAGGGTTTTAAATCGTTTTTTCACTTTTAAAAACAGCTTTCTGCCCTGGCAATGATTTCTAACCATTATTACCGTTATGGAGGGGCTGCAGGAAGACTTTACCCGGCTTGTAAGCACTCATTCCGGGGTAATAAAGCCATGTGCCTCACCCTAGAGCTCTTTGTAAGCCCTTCTAACCATTATTACCGTTATGGATGGGCTGCAGGAAGACTTTACCCGGCTTTTAAACACTCATTCCGGGGTAATAAAGCCATGAGCATCACTCTGGAGCTCTGCCTGTGAGTGTGGGACCCTGCTTACAGCAGTGAACCTGCTGCCGGGGTTACATGGCAATAATTTCTAACCATTATTACCGTTATGGAGGGGCTGCAGGAAGACTTTACCCGGCTTGTAAGCACTCATTCCGGGGGAATAAAGCCATGTGCATCACCATGGAGCTCTGCCTGTGAGTGTGGGACCCTGCTTACAGCCGTACTTATGTTCTTGTACATTTCATGTGTCAAATGTGGATGAAATGGACATGTTTCAAGCTGTTTTCCGGGGTTACATGTCAATGATTTCTAACCATTATTACCGTTATGGAGGGGCTGCAGGAAGACTTTACCCGGCTTGTAAGCACTCATTCCGGGGTAATAAAGCCATGTGCATCACCATGGAGCTCTGCCTGTGAGTGTGGGACCCTGCTTACAGCCGTACTTATGTTCTTGTACATTTCATGAGTCAAATGTGGATGAAATGGACATGTTTCAAGCTGTTTTCCGGGGTTACATGGCAATGATTTCTAACCATTATTACCGTTATGGAGGGGCTGCAGGAAGACTTTACCCGGCTTGTAAGCACTCATTCTGGGGTAATGAAGCCATGTGCATCACCATGGAGCTCTGCCTGTGAGTGTGGGACCCTGCTTACAGCCGTACTTATGTTCTTGTACATTTCATGAGTCAAATGTGGATGAAATGGACATGTTTCAAGCTGTTTTCCGGGGTTACATGGCAATGATTTCTAACCATTATTAC
The DNA here is from genome assembly GCA_028583405.1 of Pogonophryne albipinna. Taxonomy (NCBI): domain Eukaryota; kingdom Metazoa; phylum Chordata; class Actinopteri; order Perciformes; family Artedidraconidae; genus Pogonophryne; species Pogonophryne albipinna. The sequence goes on along the minus strand of CM053248.1, from coordinate 15,883,002 downwards.
CGTTATGGAGGGGCTGCAGGAAGACTTTACCCGGCTTGTAAGCACTCATTCCGGGGTAATAAAGCCATGTGCCTCACACTGAGCTCTTTGTAAGCCCTTCTAACCATTATTACCGTTATGGAGGGGCTGCAGGAAGACTTTACCCGGCTTGTAAGCACTCATTCCGGGGTAATAAAGCCATGTGCCTCACACTGGAGCTCTTTGTAAGCCCTTCTAACCATTATTACCGTTATGGAGGGGCTGCAGGAAGACTTTACCCGGCTTGTAAGCACTCATTCCGGGGTAATAAAGCCATGTGCCTCACCCTGGAGCTCTTTGTAAGCCCTTCTAACCATTATTACCGTTATGGAGGGGCTGCAGGAAGACTTTACCCGGCTTTTAAACACTCATTCCGGGGTAAAACAATCAATGTATTTCCGCCTGCTTTCCATCAGCACCTGACAGTCATTTCAAAGGGTTTTAAATCGTTTTTTCACTTTTAAAAACAGCTTTCTGCCCTGGCAATGATTTCTAACCATTATTACCGTTATGGAGGGGCTGCAGGAAGACTTTACCCGGCTTGTAAGCACTCATTCCGGGGTAATAAAGCCATGTGCCTCACCCTAGAGCTCTTTGTAAGCCCTTCTAACCATTATTACCGTTATGGATGGGCTGCAGGAAGACTTTACCCGGCTTTTAAACACTCATTCCGGGGTAATAAAGCCATGAGCATCACTCTGGAGCTCTGCCTGTGAGTGTGGGACCCTGCTTACAGCAGTGAACCTGCTGCCGGGGTTACATGGCAATGATTTCTAACCATTATTACCGTTATGGAGGGGCTGCAGGAAGACTTTACCCGGCTTGTAAGCACTCATTCCGGGGGAATAAAGCCATGTGCATCCCCATGGAGCTCTGCCTGTGAGTGTGGGACCCTGCTTACAGCCGTACTTATGTTCTTGTACATTTCATGTGTCAAATGTGGATGAAATGGACATGTTTCAAGCTGTTTTCCGGGGTTACATGGCAATGATTTCTAACCATTATTACCGTTATGGAGGGGCTGCAGGAAGACTTTACCCGGCTTGTAAGCACTCATTCCGGGGTAATAAAGCCATGTGCATCACCATGGAGCTCTGCCTGTGAGTGTGGGACCCTGCTTACAGCCGTACTTATGTTCTTGTACATTTCATGAGTCAAATGTGGATGAAATGGACATGTTTCAAGCTGTTTTCCGGGGTTACATGGCAATGATTTCTAACCATTATTACCGTTATGGAGGGGCTGCAGGAAGACTTTACCCGGCTTGTAAGCACTCATTCCGGGGTAATAAAGCCATGTGCCTCACACTGAGCTCTTTGTAAGCCCTTCTAACCATTATTACCGTTATGGAGGGGCTGCAGGAAGACTTTACCCGGCTTGTAAGCACTCATTCCGGGGTAATAAAGCCATGTGCCTCACACTGGAGCTCTTTGTAAGCCCTTCTAACCATTATTACCGTTATGGAGGGGCTGCAGGAAGACTTTACCCGGCTTTTAAACACTCATTCCGGGGTAAAACAATCAATGTATTTCCGCCTGCTTTCCATCAGCACCTGACAGTCATTTCAAAGGGTTTTAAATCGTTTTTTCACTTTTAAAAACAGCTTTCTGCCCTGGCAATGATTTCTAACCATTATTACCGTTATGGAGGGGCTGCAGGAAGACTTTATCCGGCTTGTAAGCACTCATTCCGGGGTAATAAAGCCATGTGCCTCACCCTGGAGCTCTTTGTAAGCCCTTCTAACCATTATTACCGTTATGGAGGGGCGGCAAGAAGACTTTACCCGGCTTTTAAACACTCATTCCGGGGTAATAAAGCCATGTGCATCACTCTGGAGCTCTGCCTGTGAGTGTGGGACCCTGCTTACAGCAGTGAACCTGCTGCCGGGGTTACATGGCAATGATTTCTAACCATTATTACCGTTATGGAGGGGCTGCAGGGAGACTTTACCCGGCTTGTAAGCACTCATTCCGGGGTAATAAAGCCATGTGCATCACCCTGGAGCTCTGCCTGTGAGTGTGGGACCAGTGACTCTGTAAGCAGCAGCCTGTCAACTCTGGGTGGGATTGAGCGAGGTGCTGGATGGAGCTGCTCTCTCTGGGTCACAGCCTGGACATATTCCTGTACATTTCATGAGTCAAATGTGGATGAAATGTTGTTGTAGCTGTTTAGTCTGTGATTTGAGGCTCTGTGTAGGGCCACAGAGAGGTGCTTTTCCCCGGTGTATTTCATGGAAGTCTGAGATAGCCTCTATTTACAATACTTTCTCCCCCCTTTCAAACACGTATTCCTGGGTTGAAAAGTCAGGTGCTGCACCACCTGTGCTCTGGGTCTGTATTCACAACCCTTTCCCCGACATTTCAAACAGTTTTCCGCACGTTTTAAACACTTATTTGCAATGTCCATTTCATGGACACCACTCTATGTATTAATGTCCGTGATATGGACATACTATTCTGTACACGCCACGGACAATGATGTCCACTCACTGGACATTAAGCCCCCCGGTGCATTTGTCCTGAATTACGCGAGAAACCCCAAAACTTTAACCTTTTATATCTCTGCGGGGAAAGCTCGCCCGTCTCCGGTTCTTTTTCCACGTGGAAGGCCCCTGCACTGGCTATCTATGTAGCACCCCAGCTTATTTTTATTTTTGCTCTGGGGCCGAACTGCATGCCTGTACACTTGGAGTACCGCGACCTGTAGTTAATGTCCACACAGTGGCATGCCTGTACACTTGGAGTACCGCGACCTGTAGTTAATGTCCACACAGTGGACACACAAGTCCCTAAGTTAAGGTAGGGAAGTAACCAAACATGAGACAGTTAGAGCAGGGAATATCACCCGAGGGTGGGGAAAGAGCCATGGCTAGCTATCAAGCTAAAGTAGCTACCGTTAGCAAACCCGAAAAGAGTGTAGGCAACTGTGGAGTTACAGTCGCTAAGAGAAGGAGAGTTGTGAGTGCTTAAGCTGTAGTAACGTGTGATTACAACGTCAGGTAGTTGCCGCGATCAAGAGTTTTAAAACGATCGATTAAGTTAAGATAATAAGCTATCAGCAACAGAAGAGGCACACGGGATACCCGGAGATGACATTGACAACAACAACCGGAAGTTACAACATACTTACCGCAATAGTGGGGCCGGAACCATGGCTGCTGGGGCCAACACTGGGGCCGGAACCATGGCTGCTTGGGCCTTAACTGGGGCCGGGACCATGTCTGCTGGGGCCAGAACTGGATCTGAGACCATGGCTGCTGGGGCCAGAACTGGGTCTGGAACCATGGCTGCTGGGGCCAGAACTGGGTCTGGAACCATGGCTGCTGGGGCCAGAACTGGGGCTGGAACCATGGCTGCTGGGCCCAGAACTGGGTCTGGAACCATGGCTGCTGGGGCCGGAACCATGGCTGCTGGGGCCTGTACTGGAGCCCAAAGCATGGCCTCCGGGGCTAGGGCTGCTAGTCTGGACCTGCGACTCCTTCTCTTAAGAGCCTTTTGGAGGCTCCGTGGACCTCCAAAAGCCAGACGAGTTCCAGATAATGGCTCCTGGACAGGAGCAGGAACTGGGGAAGAAGCAGAGGCCGACTCCAGACGGAACACACCTAGGCGTACGGCGCCAGGTTGGGAGGCAGGGTGCTAGCATGCCTGGGGCTAGCAGGCCGGGAATCACACACCGAGAGGAAGTCCAAAATCAAGCCAGGTAAGAACTTCACTAAACCTGGCTTCTCCATAGCCATCTGGTGTGCCTCAGCCAGAGCAGCCTCTCGCTGCTGAACCCTGACCGCTCATATCCAACGATGAGCGCAGACAGACAAAGAAAAGGTAAACTCCAATAGTTCCTGCTCAAACGGATCTGCTGGGCCCATATTTCAGGTCGGTTCGTAATGTTACGGTGTGTGTAGGAAGCAGGACCCAAATGCAGATTAAAGTGACAAAAAACTCCTTTATTTCAAGGCTATAATATTAAATAAAGACTAAACAGAACACTCACCGAGGAACAAGCCATATCTTTTTTTTACTTTTTTATTTATTTATTTTTTTAATTAGAAAATTCATCATTTTACATTTTATTACGATACCTTGTCTTACATACCGTAACTGTGGCCATACATTTTAAAACATAACCATGCAACACATGACAAATAAGAGAAACAAGCAAAATGCAATTGCCCGGGATAGACTACCAAAAACCCCATTGAACTCCATTTTGATAGTCCAATCACAGTAAATAATGATACAAAACCCTAATATGAGAAACAACATTTTTTTATTTTTTTTTAAAACACACCAAAAGCCCAAAAAAAACAGACACAATTAATTAATAATAATAAGGTAATCATTTTTGCATAAACCACACTTTATGTTTATCAAGCCACTCCACACCATACTCCCACCGCACATGCTAGCCAACCCCATCGTACTCAAACACCAGGCTGTCATCGTCCATTACACCCACCAGAGCGCACCCTTCCACAAAGCTCTCCAGAAAAATGTCTTTCTCCAGGTATGCGTATGCCATGTGAATGTTTTTGCTTAATATCCGTTTGAAAACATCCCATACATCTACTGTTCTGCTCTCATTATGGGCTACGTCCCTCCTGATCTTCACAGCATACCGGGCATGGCTCAGCACATAATTGCAGAGATTCACATTGAGCCCTTTCATTCTCTCATGCACCCCAAACAGCCACAACTCCTTCCATACCATCGCTTTTATTATCCCCCCCGCCCCAACATTTATCAATTAGCTCCTTCAGTCTTTCAAAGTACACTCCCAGCTTGCTACATTCCAAAAAATTCATGCATACACGTTTCAACCTTTGTCTTACACACATCACATTCCCTCTTCACTGTGACATCAAACTGGCTTATGATCAAGTTGTTGTACACCCTATTGTGACGCAAGAAAAAATCGAAATGTTCACACTCAATGCTATTCCACTTCACCCTTAAATTTCCCCATATCTTCCGCACATCAAACTTCTCAAGAACCTTTTCCCACACACGCTCAGAAGCAGGCCTTCTTATTTTATTTCCCCTCAGTATTTTGTAAACCGTCTTAGTTTTTATCTTTTCTATTTTCACACACACCTCTCCCTCCCCCACGTACATTCCTGCCACACTCTCGCCACCTCTTACAGCTTCGCTCTCAATCATTTCCTTCCACCCACCAGGCATTCCCTTTTTCACCCTGTTCATGATCCCTTCCGCTGTTTTCAAAGGCATTCTCCCTCCTCTACCCCTCACCTCATCCACTATCACCTGTGCCCCCATAAACCCTGGTACATACTCATAAACCAAATCCCTGATGTGTCTGAAACCCGCCCCCCACATTTGGAGATCGAATACAGGGCACTTCTCCACAGCGATCATATGGTTCAGGATTACAGGCTGATTCCACACTTGTTCAACATTCACACACTCATGCTTCACCCCTTTTAAAAACTCCCCCCATGCCAATAGAGCCTCTCTGTGGTACTCCGAATCACTGCTAAGCATTTCTTTTTTTAAAGACATGAATAAAGCGCTGTCACCACAGCCTCCACACTTATTGATTGCTTCTTTTAAAAATACTTTCCAAGCATGATCTTTTTTATCCTCTTTGTCGTTGATATATTTAAGTATCATTTTGACCTTTAATGCCTTCTTTTTCCTTTCCAAGTTGATCAGCTTCATCCCTCCATCCTTATGCTCATTCTCCATTACCTCTCTCGCAATTCTAACGCCCCTCCCACCCCACAAAAAGTCATGTATTGCCGTGTCGATTTCCTTACGAACCCTCTCTGCCATTTCCATGACAGTCATGATATAGACTAATTTGCTCCCTATGAGCCCATTTATGACAACTACCTTTCCTCTTAACTTCAAACATCTCAGCTTCCAAAACCTGAGCGTCCTCTTTATGCTGTTAATGATTCCCTCATATTGCATATCCCTCCCCTCCATTTCCTGTATACCCAAATTGACACCCAGCACCTTAAAATAATCTTTCCTTTCCCTGAGCTCTATTCCTGTCCTATCCAACTTCATCCTCACCTATATACATTACTTCTGATTTGTCCGTGTTTATCTTTGCCCCTGACGCCCTGCCATACTGCTCTACTACTTCTAACACTTCCCTCACACTATCCCCATCACTGACCGTAACCGTGGTATCATCTGCATACTGGTACAGGAGACTGACCTGTCCCCCCGGTATCTCCACCCCCCTAATGTTTTGGTTCTGAATTAGCATTGTGGCTAATGGTTCAGCTGACAAGGCATACAGCATGGAGGAGAGAGGACATCCCTGCCTGACCGACCTCCCTAACCTAAACACGTTGGTTATGATCCCATTTATCTTGACACAGCTAACCGCCGACTGTATAATCTTTTGATCCATCCCACCATCTTCACTCCAAATCCCGCTTTCTCTAACACTCTATATAAATACTCGTGATTGACACGATCAAACGCTTTGTTCAAATCAAGGCTCATTACTATGCCCCCCTTCCCCCACTTCATGTGTTTTATGACGTCTCTGATACTGCTTGTCGTATCACTTATATCCCTCCCCGGTACACTATACGCCTGAGTCCCACCCACCACTGTTTTGATAACCCTCTTGATTCTATTCCCCAGTACGCTGGCCAGAATTTTGTAGTCATTGTTAAGCATGCTCAACGGCCTATAGTTCTCTAATCTGTCCCTATCCCCTTTTTTGAAGATCATGCTTATAACCCCCGTTGCCATGCTGGCCGGCAAGTCATCCTCCTCCTCAATGTGTTTGAACACCCTGTGCAACACCGGTATTAGCAGTTCCCTAAATGTAATATAAAATTCTGCTGTTAACCCATCAAACCCCGGACTCTTATTTCTACCCAACCCTACTATTGCTAGATCTATTTCTCCTGTGCCAATCTCTCCCTCACACATCTCTCTTTCACTCTCATTTAAAGTCTTGTCCATTGTGTCTATCGCCGTCTCTACACTCTCCCTATCGGTCTCTTCTGCCCTAAACAACTCCCCGTAAAACTCCTCTACTCTCTCTGCTATCCCTACTAAATCTCTTATTTTCCTACCATCCTTTCCCTCAACCTGTTTTAAATAATTCCTTTCCTGCTTACTTTTTTCCAGCCCTAGAAAAAAGCTGGTGCACTTTTCCCCCTCCAGCGCATATTTGGCCCTGCTCCTTACCGTCGCCCCCCTGCATTTGTCCTTCTCTATACCCTCCAGCTCATCTTTGAGCCTCGTATATTCTCCTAAATCCCTCCCCGTCTCTCTATCTATTTTCTCCAGCTCTTTAACAAACTCTCTCTTCACCCTTTCCTCCCTTCTTCTGACAAGCATATTTTTTTCCTTACTGTGTTTTATGCTTATTTGTTTGATCTCATCTTTGAGTTCCTCCCACCCAGTTAATATATTACTGCTCCTTGCACCTCCCTCCCTTATACACTCTCTCACCCTCTCCTTGTACACCTCATCATTCAGCAGTTTGGCATTCAGGCACCACACACCTCCACACCTCTCATTCATTCTCAGTCCCATCCTGAGACTAAAAACCATATGATGGCTCAGCGCAGTGGCCCTGTATTCGATGCTCCCAATCTTTCCAGCTACAGCTTCTGAGCACAGAGCGAAGTCAATCCTACTCTGTGTGAGCTTGCCCTCCTCCACTTGTCTCCTAGAGAATTCCCTCGCATCCACATTCCTTTCTCTCCACACATCAATCAACCCGTTCGCTTTCATTATGCTTTTGAGCGCCCCTCTAGAGGAGTCTCTCCCAAAGCGAGCACTCGCTGTCGCATCCAACCTCCCACACCATACATTGAAGTCCCCTACAATCATGCAGTTCCCCCCACATTTGCCCCCCAACCCCTCAAAGAAAATCCTTCTCTCCTTTTGCCTATTAGGTGCATATACATTTATCAATTTGAACTTTTCCCCCATGTATTCATACTCTACTCCAATCATTCTCCCTTCACCATCATCCTCAACCTTCCTTGCATTCCTTACCTCCCCTGAGTTGATGAGTATCGCCACCCCCCTAGCATGTACACTCCCATTATTTGTAAACACTTCACCCATCCACTCCTTTTTTACCTCCTCCACACACCCCCCATCCCAATGTGTTTCCTGCAGACATATTATACTTGCCCCACATAGAATTATCGCCCGTTCTCTTCTAATCCTATTTCTGAGGCCATTGCCATTAAAGGAGGAGATGGTTGCCATCAAAAGGAATGCTGTTATAATAAGCGTCCTTAACATTGTTACCTTAAGCTGTTTTCTACCCCGAGCTCCCCCTCTGTTGAGGTCGCTCTTCTTTTCTCCATCTCCCTCTCCTTGTCCGCTTTGCGTTTATCACTCCGCCCGACGTTCTCCGCTGAGGTCTTCTTCACACCCCCAAGCCCGCTTCTCTTCGTGCCGCTGTCCCTCTGCTCATCCTTAGGGTTCCCGAAAATCATGGCGCCCACAGGGTCCTCCTCCAGCACTCCCTCATCCATCTCTGATGCCTCCGAGATGTCCTCCACCACTGCAGGACTCCGACACTTCTTTCCTCCGCCGCCGCTCCCTTCGGCGCCTCCGCCGCTCTGCCTTGCACTTTTCTTAGCTCCATCCTCGTCTCCCGCCGCTCCTCCCCCACTCAGGCCACCATCCTCATCGCTGACCTCCTCAAAGGGTCTTTTCTTCGCTCCTTCCGCCCCTTCCTCTTCCTCCTCGTCGTCGTCCTCCTTCACGTCTTCCTCCTCCTCGTCTTCATCCTCCCCATCTTGCTCATCGTCTTCCTCCTTGTCCTCCTTCTCTTCCTCCTCGTTCTCCTCTCTCTCCGCCCCGAAATTGCACTCCCTGGCATAATGTCCTGCCTGGCCACACTTGTGGCATTTAAACTCCGGGCACTCCCTAAAGAAGTGACCAGGCTGGATGCACAGCCGGCAGACAGGAACCTGGCGATTGTGCAGTACTCTGAAGTACTCCGCCCCCCTTACTGTTTCTAACTTTGTGGAATAGGGGAGGGAGCTAACCTTGTCATTGAATCTAACTCTCAGGAATCTGGTGCCGTCTGAGATTTCTGTGCCCGGCCACACTCTTTTTTTGATTGCCGAGATAGGCTCGACCCCCCACTCTTTCAGTCTCTTAAATATCATCCTATCTGGTACATATACCGGCAGATTTAGGAACGAGACAGTCATATCTTTGTTCAAGAGGTCCTGTGCATGCACCATGACCCCGTTCACCCTCAGTCCCTCCATTATTTTCCTTTTCCCCAGACAGGTCCGCATGGTGACTTCATATAGCCGCTCCCCTCTCACTCTGCACCCGTCCACAACCCCACACTTTTTTTGTATTTCTTTTAGTAAGTCCATCATTGTTACTGCGTCTCCTCCATCCACAGTTACCTCCACAGTTAGTTCTACACTGTACCTCACAGTCCCCTTCTCCTTTCTTGTTTCCTCCTCTCCCGTTTTCTTGTTTTGTCCTTGTTCTTCGTTGGCATCCTCCTTTCCGTCCGTTTTGCCCCCCTCTTTCTCGTTGTCCATGATCCTCGTTGCCATGGTCTTGTCCATTCCTGGCTCAGTTGCCATTGAATCTGTCATCAAAACAAAAACCCAGCTCAGGGGAAGAACCCCCAGGGGGTGGGTGTAAAAAAACCAACACAACCGTTCACCAAAACAACGAATATGTAGGCTCCGTGAAAAAAACCTCACAAACGCTTAAAAACGTACTCTGTACACCACTTCTCCGTTCTCTACCACTCGTCAGCCGTTGGATCGCAGACCAAGTCCTGACACAAGACGAACCGACAAAGACAGACAGAAAAACCAGAACTTAAATACACACAAGACTAATCATACAAACAGACACAGGTGAGGAGGGAGAAGAAAACACAGGGACACCAGGTGAACACAATCGGGTAAATTAGACACACCAGGGAAACTAACAACAGGGAACCACAGACAGATCTAAACAAGACAAAACACAACGCAGACAGAAAACCAAAGACAGATCTAGACAAGACACAACGCAGACAGAAAACCAAAGACAGATCTAGACAAGACAAAACACAACACAGACAGATCTTGACAGATATAGTGCCAGATGCTGTGGTAAGGCACAGAGGTAGCTCACTGGTGGATATCGATTGTATGGCTTTCCAAAATTTCATAGGATTATTTAGGTTTTCTGTGGTAACTGACAAATAGTACTTCGACTTAGCACTTTTGACATGTGAAGTGAAGCTATTCCTTAGCTGCCTAAAACGCAGCCATTCTACCTCTGAGCCTGATTTCCTAGCCTTTGCCCTGGCCTTGTTTCTCTCATGCAGGAGACTAGACAGTTCAGCAGAAAACCAAGGATTGTCTCGTTCCTTTACTCTAAATTTACGCAGGGGTGCATGTCTATCAATGATCTCCATAAAACCAAGATAAAATAAGACCATGCAGTTTCTACATCAGCACACAGATCAATTTTTCCCCAATCAAACCCAAACAGATCATGAACAAAACCCTGCTCCACAAAATGTTTTATGTCTCTCTTAATAATAATACAAGGTTTAACCTTTTGGACCTTAGTGTCCCTAATTGTGGCTACAGCACAGTGGTCACTCACATCATTCACAAATACTCCCACAGATAAGTATTTATAGGGAACATTAGTTAGAATGAGATCAATTAGGGAGGATTTATTAGGGGACTTATAGAGTTGGAGAAAGTATCAGAGCACTGTAAAAGCTGAAAAGATGAGTTACTTTTCTGATATTATTTCTAGTAATTTAAACAAACCTCGTGTTCTCTTTAAAATAATCGATGCTATATTAAACTCTCCTTTATCCACTTGTATTGATGCTTCAACTGAGATGTGTGAAAAATTCCTCTGCTATTTTATAGACAAGATCTCCACTATTAGAGCCAGTATCTCACCACCCTCTTTTGACCCCTCCATTGACTTCACATGCACTGCTGTCTTCCAGCAGTTTGGACCTGTGTCGTTGTCATCTCTCAGTGACATTGTTGCTAAATTAAAACCCTCATCTTGTCCCACAGACCCAGTCCCTCCTCGACTTTTTAAAGAGGTATGGGACACTATTGGACCTAATGTCCATAACATTATAAATAGCAGCCTAGAGTCCGGTTCTGTGCCAGTTTATTTCAAACAAGCGGTTGTGGCACCCCTGATAAAGAAAACTAATCTGGACACTTCTGTCTTCTCAAATTACAGACCTATCTCGAAGCTTCCTTTTATTTCAAAAATATTGGAGAAAACCGTACTCTTACAGCTGCAGTCTTTTATACATGCACACAATATTTTCGATATTTTTCAATCCGGTTTTAAAGCGCTTCACAGTACTGAGTCTGCCCTTCTAAGAGTGTTCAATGACCTCCTGGTCACTACAGACTCTGGTGACTCTGCCATCCTTATGCTCTTAGACCTCACAGCTGCCTTTGATACGATTGACCACTCCATCCTTATCTCTCGTCTAGAGCACTGTGTGGGTATCAGGGGCGCTGCCTTAGAGTGGTTCAGGTCCTATCTGTCCCAGAGGTCTTTCTCTGTTAGGCTTGGTGACTTTACATCCTCTTCTGTCCCCTTATCCTGTGGAGTTCCCCAAGGTTCCATTTTGGGGCCTATTTTATTTTCCTTATACCTTCTCCCCCTTGGACTGATTTTTAGAAAATATGGCGTCTCCTACCACCTTTATGCGGACGACTCCCAATTATATCTACCCCTAAGAAAAAACACTAGCTCTCTGATGCTCCTGGTTGACTGTCTTAATGACATAAAGGCCTGGATGGCGCTAAACTTTTTAAATATAAATGAGAGCAAAACGGAGGTAATTGTGTTTGGACCAAATGGTGATGTCCCTTCCATTGACCTGGGTTCCCTGCAACAGTATGCAAAACCCATGGTCACAAATCTGGGTGTCAAAATCGACAGTGCTTTTAAATTAGATAAACAGATAAACTCCGTGGTTAAATCCAGTTTTTATCACTTGAGGCTCCTGTCCAAAATTAAACCGGTTTTATCCTTTTTAAACTTTGAGCGTGTAATTCATGCCTTTGTTTCAACTCGTTTAGATTATTGTAATGCACTTTATGCCGGCCTAAATAAGACTTCGCTGGCCCGCCTGCAGCTTGTACAAAATGCTGCGGCGCGGCTGCTTACAGGAACCCGCAAGTTTGACCACATCACACCAGTTCTGGCTTCGCTCCACTGGCTTCCTGTCCATTTTAGAGTCCATTTTAAGATTTTATTGTTTGTTTTTAAATCTCTTAATGGGCTGGCCCCAGAGTACATCTCCGACCTCTTACAGGTGTACACCCCCTCAAGGGCTTTGAGGTCGGCTGATCAGCTGCTGCTTGTAGTCCCAAAGACAAAGAAAAAGACCAGGGGAGACCGAGCGTTCTCATCGGTAGCCCCCAGGCTCTGGAACGACCTGCCCCCTCATGTTAAATTGTCGCCCACTCTTGAAGCTTTTAAGTCCCGCCTAAAAACCCACCTCTTTTCCCTCGCTTACCAGTCAGTCTGACCTATGTCATACCTATTTGTATACTTTTACTGTCTGTCCATAGCCTTTATGTGCCTTGTATTTATTCTTATGTGTGCTTTTTTATCTTTTCGTGTAATATTATATTTTATTATAATGTTATGTTCATTGTGAAGCACTTTGGCAAACCCTCTGTTTTTAAACTGTGCTATATAAATAAAGTGGATTGGATTGGATTGGACTTAATGTTAGGGCGAGTAGGACTGTCAACAATCTGAGTAACATTTAAAGAAAGGTTTTTAAAATCCTCTGATACTGCAGTTAACCAGTCCCAGTTAAAATCACCAAGTAGCACTATTTCCTTGTAGTCTAGTTGCGATAAAAGATTTGCTAGCGAAGACAAGGAGTCCTTGACAGCTGAGGGGGGTCTGTAGCAGCCCACCACCATGACCTGTTGCCCCTTTGCCACTTCTATATTTAAGGCTAAAAATTCGAATTGCTTACTGAACGATTTGGAAACTAATGTGGATACACTGAACTTATTCTTAACATAAATGGCAACGCCACCACCTTTATTAGGCCGGTCGGAACGATACACATTATAACCATTTAAGACAATGTTAGAGGCCAAAATAGATTTATTTAGCCATGTTTCTGATAAAACAATGACGTCAGCGTCAGTCGAGGTTGCCCAAATGCGGACAAAATCTAGTTTACCTAACAGACTGCGCACATTCAAGTGGATGAAACCCAACCCAGACCTAGCTTTAAAATCAGCAGGAGTAGCGATCTGACTACTACTACTAGGCGGACCAGGGTTAGGTTGTACATTTCCTGACAGTAATAGCAACAAAAGAAACAGGCATCTTTTCCTCTTAATCGACACACATACATTGTCATCTACTTTAGAAACACCGGAAAAGTCTGCGAGAGTGTGATTTGAGCCTGTGACACGAGTTTCCCCCATCATCCAAACCCATCAATTTGAGTAAATATTGTCCCCTTGAAAACCGTTACTGAACTGATTTTGGATATTTGTACTTTGATAACCATTAATCTGCCCTTCAATGTTGACCATTTTCTGGATCTTCTCGGGGATTCTTCAAGTCCCGCCAAATTATGTGTGACGTCATTGCGGGCACAGCGCTCCAGCTGCACCGTTCAGGATCCCAGCATCTGCATGTAAACGCACGATGGCGCACACAGCAGCAAGCTCAGACAGCGATGACAGTTTAATTTTGAGCGTGTCTGAGAGCTCATATGAGGCTGAAGGATCGGTTTATGTTGTATCTGTTAGAAGTTTAGGAATTGGGTGCGTCAATATGGGCGATCATACGGTCATGTAGCCAGTGGTGGAAGGGACTAAAAATCATCCCGGGACTCTCAACCGGCCCACTTCGGTACCGCTAGTAAATTGTCAACGGGGGGAGTGGGGGATGTCAGGGGCAGCGGGTGCTGTAGGCTAGGGAAGGCTAAACCTTCCCAAATATTTGTGTCACTGCATCCTGGTAAAATACAAATATAATGTATAATGTCTGTGTCTTTGACATTAACGCTGCTAGCCACCTGTGCCCTGTACTACGAAGCCAGTTCAACATACCCTGGATATGTTTGATTAACAAACAAACTAACAACAACAAACTAACGAACGAGATCTCGCTAAGCGGTCCTACGACGCTGGTTATCAACTCGGTAAATCAAGCCAGGGTTTCTCTCTCCAGCTGAGAGCGCGTTCACGTGAAAGGTTCGGGGTTAGCTACATTTGACCAATCACAAACAGGGACAAGTGTACTGACAGCGCAGCGTCATACTTCATTAATGAAAACTAAACTAATATTAGACAAATATGAGCTTTAAACATCCATGACTTAAACATATAATCCAGGATACAAGCCACAGAGTTGCACCTGCAAGGTGAATACAGAACAACTGGTTAAAAAATAACAAGGCCTACCGAGTGTTTGAAAGTGTATAGTTTTATGATATCACTGCCCCATCTAAGACACGAGTGGATCTGACTTTAATTACATTTGACTCGAGTGTTTCGTCAACATAATGTGTTGCTTAAAATAATACTTCTGCATACAGTATGTGACACTGTAAGTGTTGCACGGCCAGATACGGCTGGAGAAGCTGACTCAGATAAGGAAATATATGATATATTATGATATTATATGATCGATGATCTGATTTATGATGTAATGATAAGTGCGACACGTCGGCGTCTTCTCTGCATACGGCAGTTTAAACTGTATTTCCTTTATCCTGTAATATGACTTGAGATATTTAAACTCCGCACACTGAGTTGATCTCTTTTCTATAGACGCCGGAGGCGGGCAGCGTCAGGTAAAAAAAGTTATTTAGCCTTCCCAAACCTGAGCCTCACGCGCTGCCTATATGGGGGATGTGCTAGTGACTTATCCGACCGGCCCACTTCGGTACCGGCCCATCGGGATTCGTCCAGATGGCCAGTCTGCCACTGCAAAAAAGGTTGATGATATTCGCTCTTCTTTTTCTGACTCACCTTTACTCACCACTGGGTCACCAGACCCTCCTTTCACCCACACACTGACCTCCTTTTCCCCTCTCTCTCCAAGTGAGGTTCTTACCCTCATTACCTCTGCCCGCCCTACCACCTGTCCTCTGGACCCTATCCCTTCAAACCTCCTTCAGCCTATCGCTCCTGATATTCTACCGTTTCTCACCCATTTCATCAACACTTCTCTAACTTCTGGTCACTTTCCAAACAGTCTCAAGGAGGCAAGAGTAAACCCTCTCCTAAAGAAACCCACTCTCAACCCGTCTGATGTTATAAACTAGAGGCCTGTCTCTCTCCTCCCGTTCCTGTCTAAAACACTTGAACGCGCTGTCTTTAAACAACTCTCCGGTTATCTCCAACAGAACAACCTTCTGGATCCGCACCAGTCTGGTTTCAAGGCAGGTCACTCCACAGAAACTGCCCTCCTTGCTGTCACTGAGGAACTGCACACTGCTAAAGCAGCCTCCCTCTCCTCTGTCATCATCCTTCTGGACCTGTCTGCTGCATTCGATACGGTGAATCATCAGATCCTCCTTCGCACTCCCCAAGAACTTGGATTTTCAGGCTCTGCACTTTCCCTCATCACCTCATACCTCAAAGACCGCACCTACAGGGTTACTTGGAGAGGGTCGGAGTTCGACCCTTGTCAATTAACTACAGGGGTCCCTCAGGGCTCTGTTCTTGGTCCCCTCCTCTTCTCCTTGTACACAAACTCGCTCGGATCAGTCATTAGCCCGCATGGTTTTTCATACCACTGCTACGCTGACGACACCCAATTAATTCTGTCCTTTCCCCGCTCAGAGACCCAGGTCGTCGCACGCATCTCTGCTTGTCTAGCTGACATCTCTCAGTGGATGTCTGCTCATCACCTCAAGCTCAACCTTGACAAGACTGAACTGCTTTTCCTTCCGGGAAAAGATTGTCCCACTCTTGACCTAACAATCAACATCGGCACCTCTATTGTTTCCCCGACTCAGACTGCAAGGAATCTGGGTGTGATCCTAGATAACAACCTGTCCTTCACTGCAAACATAGCTGCTACAACCCGCTGCTGCAGATACACGCTTTACAACATCAGGAGGATACGTCCCCAGCTGACCCAGAAAGCGACGCAGGTTCTGGTCCAGGCTCTCGTCATCTCACGCCTAGACTACTGCAACTCCCTCCTGGCTGGTCTACCTGCATGTGCCATCCGACCTCTGCAGCTCATCCAGAATGCAGCGGCTCGTCTGGTCTTCAACCTTCCTAAATTCTCCCACACCACGCCGCTCCTCCGCTCCCTCCACTGGCTTCCGGTAACTGCTAGAATCCACTTCAAGACAATGGTACTTGCGTACCATGCTGCGAATGGATCTGGCCCTTCCTACATCCAGGACATGGTTAAACCGTACACCCCAGCACGTGCACACCGCTATGCATCAACCAAACGGCTCGCTGCACCCTCGCTGCGAAGGGGACCCAAGTTCCCATCAGCAAAAACATGTGGGTTTGCTATCCTGGCTCCAAAATGGTGGAATGAGCTCCCCATTGACATCAGGACAGCAGATAGCTTACACACCTTCCGGCGCAGACTGAAAACTCATCTCTTTCGACTCCACTTCGAGCAATAGAACTATTAACAAAGCACTTATATACTAATAAAGGGCTGGCTTATCTAAAGCCAGTTGAGTAGCACTTGAAATGTTTTTGCTCTATGAAACCTGATGTACTTATATGATTCTGTTTTCTTCAAGTTTTTATTTTGTTGGTCGAACACACTTATTGTAAGTCGCTTTGGATAAAAGCGTCAGCTAAATGCAACGTAATGTAATGCACCCAGCCCACGTAAACTGTCAACGGGGGGAGCCTCGCTGCGGGGAAACGGTGGACCTAGTGTCCTGATCGGAGTGGGAATAATAATAATAATAATAATCCGTGCATTTTATCCATTAATTTCCCCAACATTGTGGTGAAAACACCACACGTTTAATCCATGTTGGTGTACTACAACTACAAAAAGCATCGGTTTGTTTTCTCATCAGGAAATGCAGACCGGCTCAAACAAACGATTTTTAATCATCATCCTCACGATCATTTAATGTATCATATGTTTGCTGAATTGACATGAAAGCACTAATAAATGTAGTTTCATCCACTTGAGTTTACAACTACAAAAATAATCGATTTGTTTTTATATCACATCCTACGGGAGGAAATTCAGCAGCTCTCCCTACCGATTTTTAATCCTAATTTAATCATCATCTTCACCACGATTATTTATGTTTATTTTCGCCGAATTGACATGAAAGCACTGACAAATATGAATATACTGTAGTCAACTTCATTAAAACGTTATTAACGTGCCTAAACTCAGTAATTCACCATTTCTACGCATGACAACACACTTTGTCCGTGTTTGGCTCTCTCGCCGCACAGTGAAGCGTTCCCGCATTGACGTCACTTCCGGCATTCCCCAAAACTTCAAAATGAGTCGAAGGAATTTCCCCGCGATGTTCGAAAGTATTGATATTTATCGGAACGGTATCGCACCTTCTTTTTTAAACTGACGGTTCGAGATGACTAGTAGCCCAATATTTCATTGCACAACAGTTGTTGGGATGCTGTCACAGGCTCTTTAAGAAGCAGTCCTGAAGAACCATCATCGAAGGAAAACAAAAAAGACAAACATATTTTGTCGAGCAGATTGTCTGTGACAAGGCAACTGGTAAATGTTTGTGTAACACATCCGAACCTTTGCAGGGGATGCCCACTGCGGGTGGCAGAACAGACCTGAATCCAGTAGACTTCTCAGAATGACTAGAGATCTTCTCATAGTCCAAAACAGTTAACAGGCACAGCAGAATCCCAATATGGGCAATTTTCCCAGACCAGCACACGGTATCGGCGATGTTCCTGGGGCAAATCAGCACAGCAGCAAAGGACAGGCGAAAGCAGCAGCGTGGAAGCGCTCCGGTCCCTCCTTGGTATCCCCGGGGTGAAAGGTCTCCTCAGCAAGCAGCATACGACACCGCAGCACACGACAGGTGGAAGCAGGCCTCTGCAACAGCAGAACCAGGACAGGTGGAAAGCAGGCCCCAGCCGTGGTAAAATCCTCCTCCGCACAGCAGCACACGCCCGGTGGAAGCAGGCCAAGCCCGAAGCGTGGAGCCACTCCGTCTCTCCGCGACGACTCCGGGGTAAAAACCTCCTCAGTACAGCCATACTCTACAGGTGGGAGATCCGTAGATCGCAGGCAGCAACAGGTGGAGCCGCTCCGTCTCTTTGCGACGTCTCCGGGGGAAACCACCTCAGCACTGTTCTCACTGTAAACATCACGTCTGAATGAAAGCAGTTGTATTAAAAAAAAATAGCCTAACATACAGGGGAGATGTGATTAGTGGGTAAACAAACAGTAAAGGGCATAAAGTCTGATGCACATTTGATCATCTTAAATAACTTATAATCACAATGGGAACAGTTTGCAGAGCTGTGCTTCGTTGACATAAGTCCAGCCATGCGTAACGCCTCTTTTAAACATCACTGTTGCCTGAAATCGACTCTGGAGGATACATCAGTGTACCCTCGGTTATAGCTCCTCAGACCGCCTCCGCGATAATCGATCCTCCACGAGCCTTTAGAGAAATTTGATTTCCTTCTAAGCGGCGTGCCCACATCCGTTTCCGGGTCGCTGCCGGAGGACCGAGGAGTCCGGGACCCGAACATTTGAAAAATTACAAACGGCTCATTCCGTTTGACGCCGGGACGACCGGCGACCCTCCCCGACAGGCGCACGGACGCGAAGGCCCGCCAACAACTGCGTGCACGTCTGTGACCACAGTTTTAATTAAGATTATTATTGTTTGAATATTTTTAAATGCATTAGATTATATTCACTTAAAGGTCCCATGTCATGCTTTTCCGGTTATTACCCGTCCCCTTGTGTGTTATGAAGGTTTTTGTAAACGGTCTGCAGAGTCAAAAACCCTCAAAGTACACCCTGTAGCGAGTACAACTGTAACACAGAAAATACCTTTCTATGCTGCCCCAGAACGCCTCGTTGGACATTTCTCATTTTCCATAGTTTACTTCCTGGGTACTCTGACGTGGGGATACCCCCACACCCTCTGCCAGCCTTTCACGAAACAAAGCTTCACAAACCTTTCAGCGATTCACACCGGATATGTACAGCGTAGGGCAGTGCTTCTCAAAGTGTGGTCCGCGGACCACTGGTGGTCCGTGAGCGCCCCCTAGTGGTCCGTGAGTATATTGGTAAAATTTCACATTTGAAATAAATTTATTTATTTAAGTTTTCCGCACTCTCGCAGGAATATCTCCGCAATGGAGCGAGCTTCAGTTTCACTTTCGATTGCATGATATAGCCCAGATAAACACCTTCATCACACATGTTGCCACTTGTTTGTACCATTTTCAGGCGATTTGTAAAAAACGATGTGTTTTTGGATATTTGTGGAGTTAGGTGGTCCGCGAGTGTTTTTTTATTGGTTAAGTGGTCCTTGGTATGAAAAAGTTTGAGAAACACTGGCGTAGGGCACTGAAGAACGATGCTGTTCCTACTTTGTTTGGACCAGCGGGAGATTCGGGTACACAACCTGTAAGTATTCATTGTTGTTTGTGTATTTATGATGTTTAAAACAAACAAGGTATCTACGACGACTGTTTGCGCATGCGCACCCCCCGCCAAAAAAGAGCACCGGATCATTTGAAAAAAGGCGCATTTGCGCACCAACATTGAGAGAGAGAGAGAGAGATAGAAAAGAGAGAAGAGAGAGATATTTGCGAGTTGCATAAGAACTGGTAATATAGCAGGGTTTCCTGTCACGATTCTTATGTTATGTCACGTTTTTAGTTTTGTATGTCTAGGTTTGGGTTTATTTTGCTGTTCTGTTCTCCCTGTTTCATGTTTTCCTCCTTGTTTCTTGTCTGGTCCTTCTCCCTGTGTTTTCCTCAGTGTCGTTAGTTTCCCTGGTGTGTCTGATTGTGTTCACCTGTTGCCCTTGTGTTTCTCCCTCCTTTACCCAGCTGTTTCTTGTTCCTTGAATACCCCTCCCTGTATTTAGTCTTGTCTCTTCCTGTGTTCCCCTGTCGGTTCATTGTTTGTTTGTCCTCCCTTCACGTCACGTTTCATGTTTTTCTCTCCGGTTTTCCTCCATGTTTTTCACGGTCAGTTTTTGTGTTATTGTTTTCCTGAGCTACCGTTTTGATTCATGCCACGTTTTGTTATCAGCTGTTAAATAAAGCTCGCTTTTTGTTTCTAAACCTTTTTCCGTTTTTGTAGTCTGCAATTGGGTCCTACCTTTTCCGCGATCTTACAGCGATCCTAACAGAATGAACCGACCAATTATGGACCCAGCGGATTATGATTTTGATTTGCTCTCTCTGGAATACTCCCTTCGAGGCTGCTGGGGACCGCATGACAGTCTTGAGAGGGGTCTGACTACAGGAGTCTGCTGTGTTTATGCCGGAGGTACTTGAGATTGCCAGGCCCTTAAATCGTATACATTCTTCCTGTTCCTCAAACACAGCAGCAGTGGCACACTGCTGCCTGGGTTTTAGCCCCTTTTTCAGCCTGGAGCGCAGGGTCTTCACCTCATCAATGAGGGCATCCTTCTGAGCCCTCAATGCCACATTTTCCAGCATCACCTGCCTGCAGTCCTCTTCGTCACACTTAGTATGTGGGGAGAAGGGTGGAGGGTGCACCGGGTATTCCTCCTCATTGTCTATATCCAATGATGTAGCCATTCCAATGATGGGATTAGTCTGTCTGAGGTCATGGAGCAATTGCAGGGCCACACTATGCTTCAGCCTTGCCAGGACCTGATGTGCTTTATCTCGGGATAACTCAGGGTGGCCATGAGTCACATGACGGTTCAGTTTCTTCCCAGCATACGAACACCCTGTGATGGGACAGGGTTTGGTCCGAACATTTATTCTGCCACTAGCCATTTTAAGAATGATGCCTCTTTCCTCCAAGTTACGCACTGCATGTTTGTGCTTAAGGTGCTTGTTCAAAGCCAGATAGAAGAGTCTGCACACCGGGCATTCGGACGACATCCTTACTGAAACAGATACAGTTAATTGTATTTAAATTCTGTTGTGTTTCTCCGTTTATATGCGTTAGCGTAACCGGTGATTGCAACAAAAGTTCGATGCTTCAATGCCTGGTACACGGACCAAGGGAGGACTTGGGTTACCACCTGGCTAAATGGTCCCACCTCTGCACCAACGCGGGGCTGGTGATGGAAACATTGGGTCCGATGCATCAATTCATGGTGGGCCGGCCATGAGAGGGTTTGGGGTGCCCCGGAACCAGGCAGTACCCCAGAAGGAAACACGTTTTATGGTCAAAGGAGGAAAGAGTGATAGAACCGGGGTAAAGCAAAGAAAGTGTCCGAAAATAGTGACTTGTAACCAGGGTAGAGAGTATGTCATCTCTCGGTCCTATCCTCCAGACAACATGGTAACGTGGGGACAACTGTACCTCCGGGCGCTCCATCCCGCTCCGGCATTTGCCGCAGCGGGGGGAGGAGGCATTGAACCCCTCACACCTGCCCCCGGAGGAGGCAGGGGAGTCAGGTACCCGGAGGGCGCACGGTGGTCGGCCAGGGCGAGGCCGCCACACCGCGCTGGAGTCAGAGTGCCCCGAAGTACCAGGCCGACACTCATATCCGAGGCATCAATTCAAGTTTCTCACCCAGCAAATGAGTCACAAACTGACCCTTAACCGGGCGTCAGTAGGGAGAACCGGGGGACTGGGAAAGAAGTTTGAGTTGAGGAGAGTTGATCCATACCGGGGGTAAAGCAAAGAAAGTGTCCGAAAATAGTGACTTGTAACCCGGGTAGAGAGTATGTCATCTCTCGGTCCTGTCCTCCAGACAACATGGTAACGTGGGGACAATAGTACCTCCGGGCGCTCCGGACGGTGGACGGCCAGGGCGAGGCCGCCACACCGCGCTGGAGTCAGAGTTCCGAGTGTTCGAGCCGGGTCCCGGTGAAACGCAGGACGGAGCACCCGGCAGGAGCCTCCAGCAGACCCCCCCGCGCGGTTCCCTCGTCCCTCGGAAGAGGAGGAGAGGTGAGTGTTTTTCATCTGCTGGCGGACTGCCGGGGAGAACGCGCTGCTCGGGAGCCAGGCTCAGAGTGAGTGGCAGTGGGTGCACGCGCACCTGCCTTTTACAGCGGGAGCACGAGCTGGTCTCGGGGAGGGAGAGAAGAGAGGAGCGGAGGCTGCCGAAACAGCCAGGGCCCTCCCCTCAAACACACCCCTCAATTTTGACAAGACAAACTGCAAGAAGAGTCCCCTGACAACTCTCCTTACATTCCTCCAGAGGCAGAAAAACTATAAGTTATCTTTTGGGAGAACCAGAGGAAAGGGGTGAAAATGGAGAAATTGTATCCCAAAATAGTGTCTCTTAAGGCAGGTAGAGTCCCCTGACAACTCCCCTTACATTCCTCCAGAGGCAGAAAAAGTCTAAGTTAACTTTTGGAAGAACCATAGAAAAGGGTGAAAATGGATAAAATGTATCCCAAATAGTGTCTCTTAAGGCAAGTAGAGTCCCCTGACAACTCCCCTTACATTCCTCCAGAGGCAGAAAAAGTCTCAGTTAACTTTTGGAAGAACCATAGAAAAGGGTGAAAATGGATAAAATGTATCCCAAAATAGTGCCTCTTAAGGCAGGTAGAGTCCCCTGACAACTCCCCTTACATTCCTCCAGAGGCAGAAAAACTATAAGTTATCTTTTGGGGGAACCAGAGGAAAGGGGTGAAAATGGAGAAATGGTATCCCAAAATAGTGTCTCATAATTCCGTGACAACTCCCCTTGCATTCCTCCAGAGGCCAGTTCAAAAACTTAAAGTTTGGTAAGAACCATGATTGGGGTCCTCCAGGCAACAATTGTATCCGAGCCAAAGCACTCATGTAGCGGACACATTCCTCCATGATGTGAAACAGCCGTTTTTTTTTCTAAGTGCTCTCAAAAACCTGGTTTCCGATTTCGTGCAGATGGCAGCTTGGAAAACATGAATGAATTTATTTGACGGAGGAAGGGAGGTCTCGATTCCCCTCTCCGTTGTAAAATGCAACGGGGGAGTGAAAATGTGTCCGGGGCTTCCGCCGGAAGCGCCGAAGACTTGCGCTTTTTTGAGCCCCTCCTCCGTTGGCACTCTGTCGTTTTTTCGACTTCCATAACATCGCCCCCGGACTTAAGCACTCCCCCACGGACTAAACCCAGATGTTCACACCCTACAGAACCTCATGCCCCTGGTAACTTAAAGGGGGGGGTGGATTTTGCGGTGCTTTACCGTCCGCCCATCGGCATCCATATTCGGCCTTATTCACAGCACCACCCACCCTCCTGTGGAGGATGTTCTCATTGCCCTGGTAATACTTAAAGGTGATGGATTTTGTGGTGCTTTACTGTCCGCCCACCAGCATCAATATTCGGCCTTATTCACAGCACCACCCACCCTCCTGTGGAGCAGTGCTTCTCAAAGTGTGGTCCGCGGACCACTGGTGGTCCGTGAGCGCCCCCTAGTGGTCCGTGAGTATATTGGTAAAATTTCACATTTGAAATACATTTATTTAAGTTTTCCGCACTCTCGCGGGAATATCTCCGCAATGGAGCGAGCTTAAGTTTCACTTTCGATTGCATGATATAGCCCAGATAAATACCTTCATCACACATGTTGCCACTTGTTTGTACCATTTTCAGGCGATTTGTAAAAAACGATGTGTTTTTGGATATTTGTGGAGTTAGGTGGTCCGCGAGTGTTTTTTTATTGGTTAAGTGGTCCTTGGTATGAAAAAGTTTGAGAAACACTGCTGTGGAGGATGTTCTCATGGCCCTGGTAATACTTAAAGGTGATGGATTTTGTGGTGCTTTACTGTCCGCCCACCAGCATCAATATTCGGCCTTATTCACAGCACCACCCACCCTCCTGTGGAGGATGTTCTCATGGCCTTGGTAATACTTAAAGGTGATGGATTTTGTGGTGCTTTACTGTCCGCCCACCAGCATCAATATTCGGCCTTATTCACAGCACCACCTGCCCTGCTGGAGGTTCACACTTTAACTTTTTTTTTTACCCTCCTCTGCCTTACACATCCTCCCACACTTGAGCACTCCTCACTCGGACTAAACCCCTCCATGCACACCCAGACTGCACTCAGAGAACAGGCTGCCTCATAACCTTTTCCGCGATCTTACAGCAATCCTAACAGTTTCCCACACGTAGACTTTACTTAGGCGGGCTGCCCAGGTATATTAACGGCCGCCAAAGTATAATTCGCGAGCTATTTAGGTTTAATTGTTTTAATCCGTCCGCGAGCACGACGGCATCTGCGATCCCTCGCTCTACCCCTCGCTATCGCATGAAGGGTCTGCTTTATGCGCTACGCACAGTAACCCTGCTGCGTGCTCACTAGCGCACCTCCCCCTCCCCCACCCGTTCATAAAGTCAAGTACCCCTCAACAGGTCCGGTTTATTTCATTTTAAGGATGCGCACCAAGCAATATCTCCAGGTTAGGACAGAGAGTGAATACTGGTGAACACATACTTTACAGAGATGCTGTATGAGAAACCAATGTGAGTTTGGAAAATTGCACAGTATAAATCTATTTTAGTATACCTCAACAATGGAATTATGATCAGTAGAAATGGCCATGACATGGGACTCTTAGTATTCTGCCAGTCTCTGCACCTGACCTTGCTACTCTGTATTGCAGGCTAAAGACGTCTATTTATTCCAAAGTCACAGCCGCATAAAATGAGCACAATAAGCTTATAATGTAATAATAAGAATCAGTCTTTCTAATGTTATATAAAAATAGCCTCCACATCTTCACTATAAGTAATGTTGTTTTTTTGGACGGACGCTATAATTTACATACACTCCTCAGTTTATACAGTGTTTTGTTTCAATTCATGTATCATATAGTTAAAATATGTGATACATCTGAATCCACAAAGTGGACAAAAATAATTATATTAATTTATTGGAAACATTTTTCATGATCTCCAATTCATTTTTATTATGAACACAATACAATTGAAAGAGAGACAGATGTAATGTCTGTGAGCAGGAACAGCTTTTTTCGTTTTACATTTTTATTTATTGTCATTCACAGCTGAGACATGAATTACGTGATTTGTCTCAGTTTAACAGCCAACACAAGTGTAGTGCCGTTACTTCATGTTATTTTTATGTCTACAACAATACCGTTACGATAATGCAACCTCTGTTCACATTTATTTAAACCACAATATTTCTGTTATGCTTTCTCTTCTCTCAATTATTTTCTTTCTATTGTGCACTCAGACATATTAAGCTATTTTTTGTTAATACATTTTAAGAATGGCTTTTATCTGTTTTTGAAAATGAGTTCTTATTTTATTTATTTGGGTCTACAACAGATGATACAAATGTTTATGTAAATGTATACTAACAGAGGCGGGGGTGTTTGTGAATAAAATGGGGGACAGAGCTGGCTGCTGTCAGACGATCAGCTGTGCGGCGTCAGGGGCCGGCCCTTGGCATAGGCAGTATAGGTGAATGCTAAGGGCGCATCAACCCATCGGGGGCACAGAAAATTGTGGAGAAAAAAAAAAAAATTAGTTATTTTTTATTTTTTTAAATGTCATAAGGTTGGGTTACGTATTGTAACCCTTGTTATATTAGCACAGGCGGAGCCCTCTACTGGACTCTATGGATGCTACCTTACCCTGCGAGCATTCTCCCACTGAGACTTCTATAGACGTAGCCGGCCTTGGGCGGGCCTACCTGAATGCGCGCGCATCACACCGTATAAAAGGAGGCCTCGCCTCATGACTATCATCCTACACCTCTCTTCAGCAAGCGGAATAGGACAGACAGTGCCCTGAGTAGAGTGCTCCGCCTGTGCTAATATAACAAGGGTTACAATACGTAACCCAACGTTATATTTCTCACAGGCTCCGCCCTCTACTGGACTCTATGGGTACAGTGGGTGGAGCCCCGATGTATACGCGCACTGTCGTCCAACAACAACATTCCACCCTACTGCCCCTGACCGGCTTTTCTGGTCAGCAGCTGCTGCCCCACATTCTCCTTTAACCCGGTTGTGACCGAGGAGAAATCTGGGCTGTGACTGACCGAGCACACCCTGCTGCGCTTACCTCGCAGAAAGTGTGCTCAAAAAACAGTGCCGGGGGACCCCCCCCCCCGCCCATAGACGGATGGGGAGAGCCCCCTCGGCCCCGAATGGGCTTACTACACGCCTGCTTCCCTGAATCCATAAGGATCGCAGGGAGAGCGCCAGTGCCCATGCCCCACACTCAGACACCGACCCCGTGTGGGCTAAAGTGTGGATGGCTACCAGCTCTGTAAGGGCCCAGCGCGCCCCTCGCCCATCCCGGGACCCTCAGAGGGCCCGGGAAAGGCGAAGGCGCATCACGTCCGGGGAGGGGGTCAGATGTCAACTGACCCACAACCGCCCCCCCCTTACAAATCCTGTGTTGCCCCAGCAAGCACAGACGAGGAGAAAGAGCCAGACATGTCCAAGAGGTAAAACCTTATGAAGGGGCCTGGCGTCGCTGTGCATATATCCTCCACACTCACACCGTTGAAAAAGGCTGTTGACACAGCTACAGCCCATGTGGAGTGCGCACGAGCCCCCGTGGGGCAGGCTCTCCCTGCCTGTCCTTAGGCATGTGCAATGCACTCACAGAGCCAGCCTGCCAGGCATTTCTTGGACAGAACTTTCCCGATCACCCCGCCTCCGAAGCACACAAACAGCAGTTCAGTGAGTCTAAGGGCAGCCGTGCGCTCCAAATAACATGCTAGCGCACGCACCGGGCAGAGGAGGTGCAGTTTAGCTTCCCTGTTCCCACCATGGGGGGGAAGACTAAAACCCCCTAACTAAATAGCCCTCGACCTGAACGCACTCCTTAGGATCTTGGGCACAAAGGAGGGGTTCGGTCTGAGTGTCGCGCCGCTCCGGTCACCCCGAATCAGTAAACAGCTCGGGTGCACCGATAGAGCGGTTAACTCGGACACCTTTTTTTGGCTGACGTTAAGGCAAGAAGCAAAGCTGTCTTCCACGGCAGTGCTTTTAGGGAGGAGAGCTCCAGAGGCTCAAATGGTTCTGAGACCAGAGCTTCGAGCACTAGGGGCAGGTCCCACTGCGGGGTGGAGGCGTGCACTACTGGGCGCAGCCTCCTGACCCCCTGTAAAAACCGCGACATCAGTGGTTGACTAAAGGCTGACGGGCCGCCAAATCCCTCATGGCAGGATGAGGTGGCTGCTGCATACACTTTCACTGTGGAATGAGCAAGCCCTCTGTCCACCAGTAACTGAAAGAAGGAAAAATAGAGCCTAATTCACAAGATAGGGGCTCTATTCTCCGCTCCTCACACCATCGCTGGAATCCTAGACACTTTGGCCTGTAACAGGCTGTGGTGGATCCAGCTCTAGATGCCTGGATAGACTGAATAACACTGTCAGACAATCCATCCTGTCTCAGCCTGTCCCTCTCAGGAGCCAAGCCTGGAGAGGTTGACCGAGAGTGGGTAACGCCCCGATTGCACCTGCCTCTTGAGACATCGCCCCCCAGAACTGGGGAACCGCCCAGGGCTGGCCCACCTTCATCTGTGTCATCTCTGAGTACCACGGCGCTCCGACGCGGTCTGGAGCCACAAGGATCAGACCCGGCGTCATGGGCGGGCACCATGGGGCCGGGCCCGCCCATCCAGGATTTGGGCCCGCTGTTTTAATCAGGGCTGAATACAACATTTTAATTGTTTTATTATTATGTTCAGTGGCGGCGCCAGGGTATACCGGGGTAGGCTACAGCCATACCAAGAAATGGCTTAGCCCCACCATGAAAAATGATTTTAAAGTAAGCTAAATAAAGTCCGCCAACTCGCGCGGAGTAAATTGCACAGACAGCAGTAAATACCGAAGACTAGAAACGGTTTGAAAACTTTTGTCACGTAGTGATCATCTTCTCAATAGAACATCTTTGATAATATCTTCTGGCCAATCAGAATCACGATAACGACGTGGTGTTGTTGCAGGAAGTCCCGACGGAGAATACTTTTGCGGTAGTACATCTCTATATACATCGATACAACATTACGTGTTGATAGAAATCAACACATAATTAAATAAGACCCCACTGTTTGATGATTGATAGGTGTGTGGGCTGTCTTTCATTTTGACAGACAGAACAATGGGGGCTATCCACCCTTATCCACAATGTAAAGTAATTCACAGCCTCTTCCCTCTTCTCTCTGTGAGGAGCAGCAGGTTCAGCTTTCAGAACAAAGTAACACAAAATTAAAATGGCATTCATTTTTTTAAATATGTCGGGTAGTAATATATTTATTTATTTTTCTTCTCAAGAGAGCACCAGAATGTGTATTTTATGTTAGTATTTCAAAAAATCTTCGGGGGGATTGACCCCCCTGCAGGGGTTGGGTTTTCAGCATGTCAACTCTTTCACTTGTGGGGAAGTTGCAGGATTGGCTCCTTTTTATTTACTACAAGACAAATGTGCCTTTTTATTTCATACAGTTCAATTTGGATTGAGACAGGGACATAATCTAAACCTCACGCGTGGCGTTTCACTGTCAAGGGGAGCGTGTATGTAATTACATTGCAAATACTGACTTGAGCCCCACCACTGTATGGGTTAGCCCTCCCATAGATTACCCAACAAAAATACTCTGGAGCCGCCACTGATTATGTTTATTGTTGTTATTTGTAGGGCTTTGTCCTAATATTTATTTTTGTTTTAAACTATGTTGAAAGATTAGTTTAATAGCATTTTTTTTTATTTTGCTATGAAATTCTGAATGAAATTCTGAATGAAAGGATGCGCGCCAGACTGGTTTTTCGCTGGGTTGAGTCGTGTGGGTTTTTGAGTGAGATGCGGCACAGCAGCCTGTCAGTTTACTCTTGCTAGGTTAGTTTGGCTATTATCATTTATATTATCATTTATATTTATCTGTGTAAAGTGTTTCATGAAAGGAATATGGCAACTCAGCGCCAGATGCAGGCACATTAGAAGACATCAGTTACGTTACCAATGAGCTAGCAAGCCAGCTAGGGACAAGGGAGGCTGGCAATCAATTCTATTTTGAAGAGAAATTGACTCTCAAGCCGGCTCTCTCACAAACTCCTGCTCTGTGCACAAGCAGACCGCTGCACATGCTCTCTGCCTCGCTCAATCTCTCTCTCTCTCCATCGCTCAACCTTACTCCACCTTTCCACCCTGTGTGCGCTCAAGTTTGCCTGCGTGCTTGCCCAAGTTGGCACAGCGTTACAAATGTGCCACAAAACCAACCAATGGATGTAGCCTATAATAAGACCGTCAACAGCCTTATGGCATCCTAACCCCCCCCCAAACCCCTTGACAAATCTCGAGATTTCCCGGGAAATGTAAGTTTCGGGGTGGGCCCGCCCTGGTAAATCAAATGCCCGCCCAGAGACGTATGTCTGCCGCCGACAGACGTTCTCGCCTCACTCTCCCCAGGAGAGGGAGAATGAGACGCAGCGGTGGAAAGGCGTATAGCAGCTTCCTTGGCCATGGCTCATGTGCAAACGTGTCCACCCCCAAGGGCGGGCCGTTGCTCAGGGCCATGGAGAACCACAGGGCACAGTGGTTGTTGCGCCGGCTGGCGAACAGATCCACTTCCGCTCTCCCGAACTGGTCCCAGATCTGCTTCACCACCTCCGGGTGAAGTGTCCATTTGCCTGGCAGGGGGCAGCCCCTCGACATGAGGTCGGCCGCCCTGTTCTCCAGTCCCGGGATATGGAGGGCTCTCAGAGATAACACCACCTCTGAAGCCCATAACCACAGCCTCTCCGCTGTGGCCAACAAGGCGGCGGAGCGGACTCCGCCCTGCCTGTTGATATAAGCCACTGTGGTGTTTTCTTCATTCCTGTTCATGTGTCTTCTCGCAATTATCACTGGCCCCGTGTATCTCCTAATCGCTATAACCGCCCTGCTCTCGTCTATCCCACATGCTCCACTGAGATCCAACATGTCCTGAGAGTGCACAACAGACACAGCCTGTTTTTGCAACAGGGCCTGAATCTCTGTTGAAAGGAAACTCCTGGGATGATAGATTTGCCTCTCTTATGCCCCTGAATGGAGGAGGGACGCTGCAGAACTGGAGTGAGTAACCAAGTCTCAGTGTCCTGTCCATCCACTCTGCCAGTACACAGCTGAGCTTCCATTCCCCATAAAACTGTGTTAGGGGTAGGGCTGCACGGTATTGAAAAAAACTGACACCGCGATTTTTCCCCCCCCTGCGGTATATATTGCGTTTTTTTTAACCTGTTAAGTCCCAAAGTCCACGCGGGTACTTTACTTTTTTTTTCACGACAGTGTCTCAGGGGATCGTAATATTTAAGAACCTATTAATGTGTTATACCAGATTAACGGAAATAATCTCAGCTAACTGACGATACAAACCATTTTTACCAAAACAAAACACAAGTCTCATAAGAAGCATCTAAATGACCCCTGAGCGAAAAATGCTAACGCACTTTGGCACAGAACTCAAGATAAAAGATACCCTTATTACTTATCGTAGCTGCACATACAAGATATCCGATTAAAGCTGAGGTTCCACAGATTATTTAGGTATATATTATCATCACTGAGTGATCTGAACTCGCAACAGGGAGAGCAAACACAGACATCACAACACGTACCTTTACGTAGCTTCTAGGGGAGATGTCTCACCGTAGCTGTCAATCTGATCAAAAGACGTGTTCAATGGCATTAAAACGAGAAAGAAAAAACGCGGCTGAATCGGTTAATCCATAGGTTTTTAACGTCTCTGTATAAAAAAAATGATTTAATTTATAATCCATAATTCCATTTTTATGTAAATATCGCAGCGCAAAAGTTAGCTGCTAATGGTAGCCACCAGAGTGGCTGCTGCTTCCGGTCTTGGCATGTTGCTTACCCTCAAATAAGGGGGTTCATCTGTGAATGAAGAAGAGTGGTAAGGGATCCAAGAGATTAAACGTATTTGTTACGACCCATTAAACTATAGGAAGCTTCTTGGAAGTAAATCTTCATTCTCTCCGGTATTGTCCTCCTGTGTCTCGCTCATTTTTTACCAGTGTTTTGATGGTCTGCAAACTAGCGGGGCGGGGCCTGCTGTGATCTGATCAAGAATGATTGTGATTGGTAGTTTGCTGTGCATGCAGGGGAAGTTCTACACACACCAACACATAAACAAATAAGGAGTGAGAGTGACGCGTAGCCAAAACCGGAAGCTGCATACACTCTGGTGGCTACCATTAGCAGCTAACTTTTGGGCTCCGATTTTTACATAAAAATGGAATTATGGATTATAAACAATTGCTTCAAAGCCACAGATACATTATCAACCTATGGATCAACCGATTCAGCCGCGTTTTTTCTTTCTCGTTTTAATGCCATTGAACACGTCTTTTGATCAGATTGACAGCTACGGTGAGACGATCTCCAGTAAAAGCTCCGTAATAGGTACGTGTTGTGATGTCTGTGTTTGCTTTCCCTGTTGCGAGATCGGATCGCTTAGATACTATACTTAAATAATCTGTGGAGTCTCAGATTTAATCGGATATATTGTATGCAGTTTCGATAAGTAATAAGGGTATCTTTATTTTTGAATTCTGTGCTAAAGTGCGTTAGCATTTTAAAAAAAAGAAGAATAAAACCGCACGTCCCTGCGGTGTGAATACCGCGCATGCGCATACCGCGGTTATCGCCATGACACGGTATATCGTTCAGCCCTAGTTAGGGGACATGCAAGCAGCTGTGGAGCCGCAGCTAAGAAGCTGAGGTACTCTCTGGCGGCCCTCTCCAGGGCCAAACCATCCATAACAGGAAGATTTAGCCCATGGGCAGGGGTCTGCAACCTTTTTGACAAAAAGATAAGGGCTGTAAATTCCAGCGTTCTAAGTCTTGTTTCAGGCAAGTTAGCAATGGGGGGTAATTAGCTCTAAAATGAGCTAATGATCTCACTTTTCTGTAAATTAATTTTGGATTGACCTGATATTTTGCCGAAGTCTTCTAGCAGATTAAGTGTTTTTGGTAAACTAGTTAAGGGATCGGATACGTATAAGAGCATGTCATCAGCATAAAGGTACACTTTATGCTCCAAACCGTTTCTCTGTATTCCTTTGATGCCGGCGTCACCACGCAGCGCAATCGCCAACGGTTGAACTGCAACAGCAAATAAAAGGGGCGACAGGGGGCAGCCCTGCCTAGTGCCTCGACGGAGTGGAAAGTAGGAGGAAAGATTGTTATTCGTTCGGACAGCTGCTAGTGGGGAGGAGTAAAGCACCATTATCCAAGAGATAAATCTTGCATCAAATCAGAATTGTTTGAGGGTATAAAAGAGGTAATCCCACTCCACCCGATCAAAAGCTTTCTCAGCATCAAGAGATAACATTACTTCCGGGGTATCGGGAGGAGCAGGATCATAAAGAATATTAAAAAGACGCCTTACATTAAAAAAGGAGTAGCGATTCTTAAAGGTCCCATCATATGCTTTTCTGGTTATTACCCATCCCGTTGTGTGTTATGTAGCTTTTTCTGCATGAAAACGGTCTGCAAAGTCACAAACCCTCAAATTACACCCTGTAGCGAGTAAGGGTGCGTTCACACCTGCCTTGTATAGTCCGGTTGAATCGAACCCTGGTGCGTTTAGCCGCTTGGTGCGGTTCATTTGGGTCGGTGTGAACACAATCCAAGACCTCTTAAGTGAACTAAACAACCGGACTCTGGTCCGCTAAAATAGGTGGTCTCGGAGCGCTTGCTTGCAAACTCTGGAGTGGTTCATTGCTGGTGTGAACGCAGTCCTCACCAAAACATAGGAAGCGTAGTATTTACGTGTCACAAGAACGCTGATATCTTCAAAATCTTTCAAGACATCCGCGGTTCTTTAGTTAAAGAGTGAAGCAGAATTAAGTGTTGAACAGTGTCGTGTAAAGTAAAAATTCTCCGTCAGCCACATAAAAGTAAGAACACCTGTTGTCGGTGAAACTCCCTCCTTACTGCAGAACGTCTCTGATTATGTTACAATGTTTTTTAACGGACGTTGTCTGATTATATAATCATATGCGCGGGCCGCTAGTGTCTGTTGATCTCCAGATTAACAGCAGCATGAGAATAACCTGCCGAAAGTGCCGATGCTTCATGGCGGAGTCTCCGGTAGAAATTGCCGGGATTTGCGTTTTTACCCCCTTAATGTCTGACCAATGGTTGAACAGCATTTCTGTGCACATGACTTGTGTTTAAAGTGTATAGTCCGTTTGAGTTTTGCCTGTGTGAACCATAGACTGTATATATAAATGGACGTAGGGTCCGTGATGTCACCCATAGGATTCTGCAGAGTTGCCGAGAAGCCCTTAGTAGGCGGAGTCGGCCACTAAAGGCTCGACAGTGACGTCAGAGTTCAACTCTCCAAACTTCTACTCCAAATAAGGGCAAAGAGGCAGAGCCGAGGCGGGACCTCCTGCCACCGAGCTGGAAGTTCCAGAGCTAGCTGAAGCTACCAAGCAAAGCTAACATGCTCCCCATCTGCACACTGCCGTCGCATTTTACGTTTCTAAGGTAAGCGGACATGAAACTATTCAGCAAACTATAAATAATAATCTAAGTTATTGAGTTTTTAGCATAATACTTCAGAATCTTAAAATCCCTTAACGTTTGTATGCAATTGTGCTAAATTCAACACTGGAATCAAGCAAATATTAATATGTTTGCATGACATTAGTTATTTATATTTTGATATCACTTAATGATACGTTTAATACATTTAAGTCAAGTTAAGGTACATGTGATGGTAGCTAGTTAGTGCTCTTACCTGTGAGGCCTCCTCCAAACAGCATAATAACCAGACTGTATCATTAAAACTAAGTACCAGTTCTAGATCCTTGACTTTAGACAAACAATTCAAAAGACAACATTTAGATTACACATTCACATCTGACTGAAGATTGGCCCCATTTATTTGTGACGTTGCAAACTCTGCGGTACAAGGCACAAGTGATGTGAAGCTCATAAAGCGAGGCAAATAGAAATAATCAGCTGATGGAGTGTAGATGTGGAAATAGCTGCATTCGATCAGCTGACTGTGTTTTCACAATAAAAGTAGTTTCTTAGTGAATGTCCTGTACTGGTCTTAAAATCTCATAACATCAGCTTTTAATGTTCCTCTTGGATTTTCCTCTTGACCCTCAGAGAAGCAGAAAATGTCGTGTCTTTCAGGCATGTCCTTTCCTTTATTATCAAAATAATATTTAACTGTTATCAAAACGTAGTGCAACTGTAGAAGCTTGCTCTGTTGTCTCACTGAAAGAATAACTTTTACCACGTTTTTTTACAGACAATATTGAGAGATAAATAGTAGCAGTTCTCACTATGTGTTAAATATCTTTGCCTTCAATACATTACATTAGAAAGCTGACAAAGTCATATTGCTTGTTAACATCTAAATGTAACCTTTTGCATGGAAAAACCCCTCAACTTCACTGATGTGTAGGTAATCTAGTATTTAGTATTGTTTAATGGAACGTATATCAGTGTATTAAAGTCAATACTTCATTTATTTAAACCAATATCTTTCTTGATTCTTTGTACAGTATGAAAAAATAGTCTTTATACCTGCGCTGAAGTTCACTGCTGTGAGGAGTCCAGTTCTGTCTCTCACTAACTGTCTGCATCACCTGGACACTTTAAACCAGTGGTCACCAACCTTTTTAAGTCCAAGATCACCGACCTCGGCCTAGGTGAAAGGCGAGATCTACCTATTGCAGAATTGAGTGAAAAAGACGGCCCAGACAATGCTTCCAATTTGAGGCCTTTTATATAGGCTAATTGCATCTGAATTACTGTTACAATGAAGGCTCCATAATCAGCTCAAGGCATATAGGCAGGGTTAAAGTGGGGGGCGGACCTCACCTCCTCTAGGTCCTCACCTCTTCTAGGGGGGTCCGGGGATGATTTTTTTTTAAATATTGAAGTTGAAAGCATCTATCTGGTGCACTTTGAGAGCAACATGAAGAGATCTATGGATACCTCTCTCAGCACCCATATGAAACAGAACTGTAAACAGATTTTCTTTTTCTTTATGGATATTTTACAAATCACTCCCCTTTTAAACTGTATTCTTGTTTTACTGCCATATAGTATTTCATACCTGTTTTTCATGTATTCTCTTATTGTTTGTATAACTATAATGATCATATGAAGGTGTGCCTCGAAAATAATCTTTTGAATAATTTGTGACAAAACCGTTCTAAACATTAAACACCTTTGCTCACCTGAGCCCCTCAGTCTGACAGGGGAGGACTCTCCTCCAGCGTGTTGTGGAAACAGCTCCTTATGTCCGTTAGTGCAGCTAGCTAACCAGATGCTAACATCACGGTCCCCGCTAGCACCACTCCCTCTCCCTCTCTCTCTCTCTCTCTCTCTCCCTCTCCCTCTCTCCATCACACTAAATGCGCTATTGCCACACACACACAGAGCCGAGTTTGAATGACACAAGCACACTTTTATTTCCATGCAACTCTCTGATTGGTCTGGTGACTTGCCTCTGTTGCATTCACTGAACACGGTATATTGCAGTCCTGCCGTCCTCTCTTGTGTCATGATGAGGTTCACGTAAAGTACGGTTAATGTATTATATTATTGAGGTGTCTCAATATATATGTGTCTCAATATACGTAAATCAAGTGGCACCTGCTAACGGGGTGGTGGACAGTGGCGGCCGGCCCATAGGGGCGCTAGGGGCGCCGCCCCACCTCTTCCCACATACAAAAAATCTTAAATAAAAAAAAGATTAAATTAAAAAAAAAGACATTTTTAAATTAAATTTTTTTTTAAATATATATATTTTATATTTTAATTTTTAATTAACAAGGTAAATATTATACAATTGGTATTAGTAAAATGTATAATCTACAATAAAATCTCGTTTAAAATTGTGTTACGATGTCCAAAGTTACTGATAAGTCACATGTTTTCTGCCTGGCCTTGCCCATGGCATTAGTTTATCATTACTGGGCGGAGCCCCCGAGCCAAACAGCAGCAACCAGCACGTTGCAAAAGTCTCAATAGTAAACTGTGCCGCCGAAACATAATTTCAGCCAATCAGCGCCGTCAAATATTTTGGTCACGCGGGCGCTCACGTTGCTTACGTGCGTTGACGTGAGTTGTTTTTTAGACTCGTGAGTGACCAAGGTGACGCAGTAGTTGGATGAGAATGGTGAGCAGGTGGAGTCGCCGGACCTCGGTCCGCACCCAATTCCGTGCAAGAGCTACTCTCCAATCCTTTCGAAAGGAGAAGTTTGGGAGATAAATTGATACTTAAAGACCTTGGACCGGACCAAACCGATTTGTATATATCGCAGCAAGCTCGTGAAAAAGACAAAACGTATCAACGAGGCTTCTCACGTAGCTGGTACACCAGAAAGGCATGGCTAGCTGGATGCAAACAGGTAAATGCTGTCTTTTGTTTCCCATGCTTGCTCTTCAAACAGCCGGGGACAGATACGATCTGTTCAGAAACTAGACAAAAGTTAAACAAGTACAAACCACAGACTGTCTGTGTCATGGAGAATACAGTCGCTGGTTTATTTATGTCTGTATAGGCCGTTGTTGTGAATGTGGACGGTCGGAGCATATATAACGTTAGCTTAGCCAAGCTCCATTCAGAAAACAAGCATTCTAAAAGGTTTTTCGCCTGCCGTCTATCTGCAGACTTGTCAAAGCATTAATTCATGGTTTTTACTAACCGGTATCAGTATGTTGTTACGTCGGCATCATTTAGAAACGTGTATTACAATTTAATCACGGTAAAATATGTTCATTTTGTTGTAGTTGTAGCTCCCGAGCCAGCGCATCTTGTTTGAATGATGAGTAAACACAGCTGGCAGCCGCGGTGAAACTCGAGCGACGAGAGCGATGCGATAGGAGCGTTTAGAGCGAAGCGAATATTCGCATCGCGTCCGGTCTGAACGCAGCATTAAAGCGAGCTCTGCGCTGCACTGGAAACGCGCCATTACATCACCAGAAGTCCTCATTTAAGGGGTAATTTCTCCCAAAAAAAATTGTTTTACCCACTATATCAACAGCCCCGCCAAAAATATTTTCCACCAGCCGCCACTGGTGGTGGATGATAGGTTTACATCTAAAAACGTATTTTTCAAACATTATTATTTTTATTTTATTTTTCTTTCTTTTGTTATTTATTTTTTTAGCGGTCCGCGATCTACCCGCACCACACTCCCGATCGACCGGTCGATCGCGATCGACTGGTTGGCGACCACTGCTTTAAACAAACAGATATATATATAAAGTACCATATGTGCAAACAATATAATTTATTCTCTTCTGTTGAACATGTTGGATTGTGCTTCGATAAGCGGGGGAGTGCATCTGACGAAGAGATAGGTTGTTGTGCTCCCTATCTCTTTTTCTTATCCCTATCTCTGTTTCTTATCTATATCTAATAGAACTGCTCGGGTCTTGATAGATTGAGTGGGGAAGTTCATGATTTTTCTAGAGGGTTATCAACAGTGGCGGCTGGTGGAAAATATTTTTGGTGGAGCTGTTGATATAGTGAGTAAAACAATTTTTTTTGGGAGAAATGACCCCTTAAATTAGGACTTCTGGTGATGTAATGGCGCGTTTCCAGTGCAGCGCAGAGCTCGCTTTAAGCGTGCCGTGCGGGGCCCGTTTTTGGTTGCGTTTCCACTTGGCCTAGTACCGGGTCCTAATTCACAGTTTTTCTGGCCCCATAAAATCGTGGTTCTAGGGCCAGGAACAACCAGGCTGAGTCGGGCTGAGTATGCTAAACTAGAGAGAGAATCGCTGGCAAGGGGGCTACAACTACAACAAGATGATCATATTTTACCGTGATTTAATTGTAATACACGTTTCAAAATGATGCCGAATTAACAACATACTGATACCGGTTAGTAAAAACCATGAATTAACGCTTTGACAAGTCTGCAGACAGATGGCAGGCGAAAAACCCTTTTAAAATGCGGGTTTTCTAAATGGAGTTTGGCTAAGCTAACGTTATATATGCTCCGACCGTCCACACTCACAACAACGGCCTATACAGACATAAATAAACCAGCGACTGTATTCTCCATGACACAGATAGTCTGTGGTTTGTACTTGTTTAACTTTTGTCTAGTTTCTGAACAGATCGTATCTGTCCCCGGCTGTTTGAAGAGCAAGCATGGGAAACAAAAGACAGCATTTACCTGTTTGCATCCAGCTAGCCATGCCTTTCTGGTGTACCAGCTACGTGAGAAGCCTCGTTGATACGTTTTGTCTTTTTCACGAGCTTGCTGCGATATATACAAATCGGGTTGGTCCGGTCCAAGGTCTTTAAGCAACAGTTTATCTCCCAAACTTCTCCTTTCGAAAGGATTGGATATTAGCTCTTGAACGGAATTGGGCGGGGACCGAGGTCCGGAGACTCCACCTGCACATGAGTCCATCCTCATCAACTACTGCCGTACTGCGTCACCCCACCGGATACGAGTCACTAGTGTCCAAACTACTCACAGACTGGACCGGGCGCTGACATTGGCGCCCGGTGATCATCAGATTTGACGACGCTGATTGGCTGAAATTATGTTTCGGCATCATAGTTTACAGATAGCAACAGTCAGCTGCTAGTGGCTGCTGCTGCACTGGTTGAGGGCTCCTTTTTTACCGCCCAGACGAGAGAGGGTAATGACCATAGACTGTATATATAAAGGTAATGACACATGGGCAAGGCCAGGCAGGAAACATGTGACTTATCAGTAACTTTAGACATCGTCGTAACACAATTTTAAACGAGATTTTAT
Organism: Pogonophryne albipinna; assembly: GCA_028583405.1. Classification (NCBI taxonomy): domain Eukaryota; kingdom Metazoa; phylum Chordata; class Actinopteri; order Perciformes; family Artedidraconidae; genus Pogonophryne; species Pogonophryne albipinna. The sequence continues at coordinate 15,844,126 of CM053248.1, read as the reverse complement.
TGTAGATTATACATTTTACTGATACTAATTATATAATATTTACCTTGTTTATGAAAAAAAAAAAAATATATATATATATATATATTTTTTTAATTTTAATTTTGTATGTGGGAAGAGGTGGGGCGGCGCCCCTAGCGCCCCTATGGGCCGGCCGCCACTGGTTATCAAGAATAACTTTTATCCAATGACCTTTTCCATCTCTGTCTGTGTCTGTGTATTCTCTTGTTCCGATTAACCCAGCCAAATCTTTTTTCTTGTTTTGTATCTATATCTACACCGGGATCCAGAGTCGAGGCTGATCCTCTTGCTGTAGTCCTGTGTCTTGGATCCTCTATCCTGAGTTCTGGATTAAGTCGTGGACTTCGGGTCGTGGCTGAACCTGTCTCTGCGGTCCTGCCTTGGGTCTCGTCATGCTGCTTCCCTGATGGCTTCCACAGGATTGTAGCTGACTTCCTTGTGGATTCATCTTCTTATTACAGACACATGCATTTCCTAACATTCGGTCTATATGCTGTAAAAATGTATTATCTCTTCGATTTACACACGGCATCTATTGCACGTCTGTCCGTCCTGGGAGAGGGATCCCTCCTCTGTTGCTCTCCCTGAGGTTTCTCCCATGTTCCCCTTAAACTGTGGGTTTTCTCTGGAAGTTTTTCCTTGTACGATGTGAGGGTCTAAGGATAGAGGGTGTCGTTTTTCTCATACTGATATTCTGAACAATCTGTGCTGTTGTATTTGCTGTAAAGTGTCTCTACTGTAGGCTATTTTTATTATATGTACAGCACTTTGGCTCGACCAAAAATCGTTTATAAATGTGCTATATAAATAAAACTTGATTTGATTTGATTTATAACTTATAACTCTCTTGGTGCCTTAGGTACAGGACTGCTCTACCTGACTCTAAGCACTTTCTTACTTAACTAAAATATGTATTGTATTTTTTCTTCTGCTAGCCAACGCTCGTTGAAACTACAACCTCCTGGCATACTGTCATCTATCACTCTCATCAGAATGCCCAGGTCACACGTAAGAAACCGGAAGGCCGGAGCAGAGCTGTTTTATGTAAAAGCGAAGCAATTAAGCGAGCTCCGACTTCTTTATTTTCTTTTAATCTAAAAAGCAAAGTAAAGCATTTACAATTTCAAGCACTTTATCCCAAATCCATGCACCATTCCCAAGATTCAAACACTTTTCAAACCTTGAAAACACCTCGTACAATTTCAAGCATTTTCAAGGATTTCCAGCACCCATACGAATCCTGTCTAAATGCACATCGAGGACCGAGGATCGAGCATTGAGGAGGCTCTCTGGAGGAGCTATAATCGAGGATACACCGATGTATCCTCCGCGGACCCTCCGCAGATGTATTTCCGGCAACCTGATGTTTAAAAGAGTCGTGGCGCACGGCCGGACTTATCTCAGCCAGTGACAGCTCTGCATGCATGCCCTGGATATTATTTTAGAAACTGCTTTCATCGTGATGCGATGTTTACAGTGAGAACAGCTGTGAGGTCCGTGCAGAAAGCAGAGCAGTGTGTATAATATATATCACTCAGTATAACAGACCTACATTACTCTCTTTATTTGTATGCTTTAGTTTAGTTGATATCTACAAACAAAGAGTCGATATTTTTCTAAAACCATTTAGTGCTTCACATAATAAAATACACAATGGCTGTATCCTGATATATATTATATGCTTTAGGAGCTGTAGGTGCGTGTTGTGTGTTGTACAGTGTGTAGGTGCGTGTTGTACAGTGTGTAGGTGTGTGTGTGTCTGTGTGTGTGTAGATGCGGCAGACAGACAGGTCTCAGTTGGTTTGGTGTCCTATGCTTACTTTTAATACTTGTAAATACAACTTTTGGCCCGTAATTTAATTTCCTCATTGTGGCGACCAAAGAGGGGGGGGAGGGGGGATATATCCAGTCTCTGATAGTGTTACGTTATTATGAGAGTGCTCTCATACTTGTTTGACTCTGACATTTTATATAAAATATATATAAATATATATTTGTGTGTTTGTGTATGTCTGCATCTGTAGCCTGTGATTGTCTCATTATACCACACTGTCAATGAAATAAAAATAAAAGTCATCATGAACACAGTTCTGTCCATCAGACAGGGGGTGTTTCTCAATGTCGAGGACGCTTGCTTGTTAGCACATGTCTTCCGAGTCACTTGCTTCAGAGGCAAGAATCCTTCCTAGCCTCGGAAAACGAAGAATTGTGGAACAGGCTAACAGGTGTGCAGGTGTGCGTCATATGCGAGGCCCCGCCTTAAATGGAGCGCAATTTCCGCCAATGATTTGGAAATTGGCCGTGCGCAAAGCATTGTGGGGATTTTTAGACCGCGGAGTCTACACATGTGCAGCCTCGAAATTTCTCGCTACGAAGTACGCCGGTCTCGGTAGAATTCCAAGTATGCTGGACATTGGAACAGTCCTTTGGCGGCACTCGATGGCGTATGCTTGAAATAGTGGCTCTTGAGCAGCCTTCCTCGACATTGAGAAACATCCAGAGTGCTGCTGTGCCTCCTGTCATCATTAATGGACGTCTCTTTAAAGTGACCGCTCAGAGGAGAGGATTTCTAATTTCTCTAACCGTCTGCTTCCCCTCCTCTCTCCTCGGCTCCCCTCCTCGACTCCTCCGCTCCCATCTCCTGCGGGCGGGACTAAGTCACGAGGATAGGAGTCGAGGAGGGGAATTAGAGAAATGAGAAACCTTCAATGGCATGGCAAATGAAAATACATTCATTTTCAACATTGATGTCACGAAACAGAAATCCACTAAACAATCAGTAATTTAACTCGGATTAAGGGTTAATGTATTTTGTTAATGTTCATCCAGGTGCACTTTACGATATAAATCACCTGCAGACCTGTGGAGGGACGGATTGGGCTTGCGTTTACCTCGATTTTTTTATTTCACTCTTAATCTTGTATATTATATTATACTGAAATATAAGAATGTGTTGCAGCTTTAATAATAATTCACTGGTCCAGTGAGGCAAACTTTGGCCTGAGCATTTTTGGCTTTACTTAAAACAAACATTTAAGTAAGTTAACATTAGGTAAATTAACATTAACAATACAAATATAGCAACAAGAAGAGGAAACATAGTGAACATTATAAATAAATAAAATGTCTAAACAATGCAATCCAAATGAAAAGAAACAGGGAGGAAGTTCAGGGAGTTCTTTACATTACTAAATATAACACATGATTTCAAGGAATAATTTGAATTACATCTGGGCTTCATTAAGTTACTGTGTTTTTCAAAATAATATCTTACATTCGTGTGACTTTTTATTGGAGTTGATTGGATTTCTCGGCAATTCCATCTAAAAATAAAGCACATTCTCTGCAATAAGCCGAACACGCAGTAAATCGTTATGGGTATGGACCATGGCTGTTTAATGGCAGTGTGATAGTCTGAGAGCCGGCTGGTTCACTGTGGCCCAACCCCAAACCACGCCCTACACCCTACCCCTACACACTACCCCTCCGTTGAGTGTGGAGCGGTGTGGAGGGGGAGTGGGTTATCAAGCCCTCAAACAGCGAGTTTGCAGCGGTGCTGACTTGTGACCGGTCTCTACCTGACCCGACTCAACGCTGTGTGTGTCCGTCAGGAAACAAGCTGTTAACAAGTAGTTCCAGCAAACATCCACTGATAAATTGCGATGTTAACAACCTCATGATAACCTCATATATTTTTATATAACTTAGGATCGTACCTGTGTTTAGTCTAGAAAAGGTAAATGTGTGCATTTTATTATAAAGTTGTGTATATTTACAGACAGTTGCAAAAACTAAGAAGCTTATAAAAATCAGGGTTAAAACTAAAAGAGCTTTACAAAAAAGTAACACAATTAAAGATGTTTGAGGTCCAGAACTGGACGGAATCTGCCAACTTTCTTGCTCACAAGAAAGTATGCCGAGTTGAACCCCCCGCCCTGAAGCAGAGGGTCCACTGGCTCGATTGCGCCCTTGGCCAAGAGGACGGACAACTCTTGGGCCAGAGCTAAGGCCTTCGCCGGGTCGTTGACAACTGTCATTCTGACCCGGCCGAATGCTAGGGGCCGGCGTCGGAACTGCAATTCGTAGCCCTGGGTTAGGGTGGAAACCACCCAAGGGTCAGAAGTACAGGCAGCCCAGTAGCTGAGCTGCTGCTGGGAAAAACAGCCGACGACCGGCCCCGGGACTTCAGGGCCGAGCCCCCCGGCCCCTGGAGCCCCCTGGGGGGCGCCGGTAAGGCTCTGAAGCACGAGGCCGCCTGGAAGCCAGGCCACCTGGGGCACGAAAGTCATTGGCCGGTTGAGTGGGCCGCTGGGACCTCTGCAGACCACCCCTGTAAGCCGGTGGCTGAGTGCGGCTGCTAGAGTGGCCCCTAGGCCTGCTGGGAGTGGGCACGGGTCTGCGAAGACCCGAGAGCTGCTGCCTGGTCTGCCTAGCTTGGGCAGCACGCTCCAAGCGCCTCCAGGGCAACTGTTATCTGTGTTCTTTATTCTCGCGTCCAGGAGAGAAAATTGAGTCTCTGAGAAGGTTCAAATGTTACTTTAATTAATAAAAAAGGCACGGTAATGTTACAAGCAGGAGATTGTTCAATCAGAAGAGAAAGGCTGCAGCCTTCCTCTCCCTGGAGTGGCCGTGCAGAAGAGAGCTCACAAGCCTTCGTCTTTCCCGCTTGCTGGCTGTTCGCTCCTCCTCTCTGTGAGCTGTAGTGACGTAGGGGACTTCCCCCCTCGTTCTCCTGTGTCCGATATCGCGTTAAACAGAGGATTTCGACATTTTACATTCATTGCTTACTTCCACATGCCTTTTCTCCTCCTTATCTCTTTCATAACTTTATATGTAATACATGTTAACGGCGTCAATAGCCACTTTAATGATACTAATGGACGGTAGTCCCGGATGTCATCATGAAGGATTTTCAGAATAAAAGCTTGGTATTGAGAACTTCCGGTTTTTTCCAGAATAAAATAGCATTTAAACTGACGGTATGTTTAAGCTACATTATGCTATTAAACATTGATTTTAATTTCTAACACAAATGACCCAAACAGCTCTGATGAAAGGAAAGGAGCTGATATAGCCGGTGTCACGTGGGTCACAGGTGACTTTGTTGTTATTGGTACTCGAGCTGCGCATGCACGCGATGGACATATCCAGTGCTAAGCACCGCCTCTGGCGGTCAGTAGGGACGAAATAGAACCGTTGTTACATACAGTTACGGAATTTCCTGTTTCTGCCTGAGAGAGGGGAGTTTGTCCAAAAGCTTGCCACTGTATTTACTCCCTCCATCTGACAGGAGAGAGCCTCGTTGAGCTGCGAGTGTCACTCCACAGAGTTTACTCCGTCACGGAGAGGTAGTGTGTAGGGGTAGGGCGTGGTTTGGGATTGGGCCTGAGTCCTGTCGTCAGGACGGAAGCACAGCCTGACACAGTTCTACATCATAGAGGAGCATATTAGCTCTTAAACACGGCACACTCACATTTCCTCTTGTTTCTCAATTAATTCAGTTTCTTCGGGTGAAGAAGCAGATATTGCTGCACTCAAAGCTCTTCCTCCGCTCCTACCGTGCTAATGTGTTAGCCGCATGAATCAAGCTGACAACAAAAATATATTTTTTAACATTTTAAAGTAAAATGCTTCAATCTGTGGCACTAGATCTAGGGGGTACAACTCTAAACACCCATTTGAAAAAGATTGGTTTACATTTTAATAACCAAATAAGTATGTGAACATAACCAATAACCTACCATAGCCAATAACAAATAAATGTAACGTATTTTATTTTTGTTGTTCATTTATATCTTATTTTACCTAGTTAACATTTATTTATTAATGCATATTTTGTTATCTCCAGTTTTAAATGATATTTTTGGTTTACTGTTTTACATTGGAATGATTTCAAACCTGTTTTTATTTATCCTAATAATTATAAAGGTTTGCCTTTGTTGGAGTCAGACGTCATTGTTTGGCGGGGGGGCTCTAAGGCCCCCCCCTCTGCCTCCGCGCGTCCTTTTGAGAATGGGTCAGATTAACAGAGGAAGAATTCACAGCAACCATTGGTAAAGTTATAACAAATATGCTGATTTAATGGCAAAAGATACAATAACACAACATCACAAAGTAATCCGGATTACCCCGGCTCTGGTTCCTCCCGCTGGGAAATCTTACTTACTTGTCTTGTCAGCAGGAGGAAGAGATACTGATCTAAAGACACAACAGACTTATATGCAAAAAGAACGCAGAGGAGGTGTGCCGGATTCTCCTCCCATAGAGTCCATTCATTGGTTGATATAAAAACGACGCGCTTCCGTAGTGAATCAGCGCGAACCAGCCGAGGAAGAATCTTTTACCCTTTAAGGTAAGACAGACGCATTGGGTGTCCCGCACGAACCTTCCCTCTCTGTGGCCCCCTCTTCCCTTAGTTCAATGTACACACAGTTTCACATACTTTTGGTATGGTTGTTATAGTTAACTAATACAAACAATATATGTACGTTACTTTAATATCAATAATAATGAAGAAAACATTACCTCTGCTCTCAAGCAGTGAAATAGTAGAATATCAGCATCTTATAGAGAACGCACACTCATTTTTCCTTAGGATGTGTCACGCACACACATTTTCCTTCTTTTACCATTTAAGGTGACAGACACATTGGGTGTCCAGCACAAACTCTACTTAAACATATACAGAGAACGCACACTCATTTTAGAGATCTGAGCTTATCTTCAAATAAGGACATTCCCCTGCTCACATCTTACTCCAAATACAATGGTTTTACTCTTCATATTTCCAACTTCCTTGTTCCACAGACTATTATTATTGATAAAAAGTAATTAAACACACACATATATTTTAGACATGTATCGATCCAGCTACTTGGCAGAATGTCTCCTCTCCCCACATCTTTAGTCTCCTGTCATGCAAACCTGCTCCTTATTTCACACAGAGTAATTTAAACACATTTAAGCCAACTACTTCACAATGTTGTGGCAATTTAGTACTCACAACCTGAAAGAATAAAACAGAAAGAAATCACTAAAAACACGAGCACCAGTATAATTGAGCAGTTATACAGCATATGGCTACTGCAACACACACACATTCTACTGTCTATAGCATATGTCTATATAAGGATATTTCCTCTCTGTCCCCTCCACTTCTCAATGTCAGGGAAGTTTTCACTCAAAACAAAAATCACAAGTAATTCTGCCTTTTACCTCCTCACAGATAGCCAAAAAACCACCCTTTTGATTACACAGGTGGAAGAAAAAGACTAGTGCGCTAATCTACTTTTAAGAAAAAGGGAACATTGTTTCAGGAATATATAAAAAACCTCTCTATATTTAAGAGGAATAAATGTACTTTGTCCCTTCAATTTAACACACAGGAATGTATAAAACCACACCTACAGTGGGGCAAAAAAGTATTTGGTCAGCGACCAATTGTGCAAGTTCTCCCACTTAAAAAGATGAGAGAGGCCTGTAATTTTCATCCTAGGTACACTTCAACTATGAGAGACAGAATGGGGGGAAAGCATCCAGGAAATCACATTGTATGATTTTTAATGAATGAATTGGTAAATTCCTCCGTAAAATAAGTATTTGGTCACCTACAAACAAACAAGATTTCTGGCTCTCACAGACCTGTAACTTCTTCTTTAAGAGCCTCCTCTGTCCTCCACTCGTTAACTGTATTAATGGCACCTGTTTGAACTCGTTATCAGTATAAAAGACACCTGTCCACAACCTCAAACAGTCACACTCCAAACTCCACTATGGCCAAGACCAAAGAGCTGTCAAAGGACACCAGAAACAAAATTGTATACCTGCACCAGGCTGGGAAGACTGAATCTGCAATAGTTAAGCAGCTTGGTGTGAAGAAATCAACTGTGGGAGCAATTATTAGAAAATGGAAGACATACAAGACTGTGAGAGAATATTTTAATCCGATCACTATTGTGTATTGAGTTTCTCAGGTTTCCTGAGAACCTGTCAAATTACAAACGTATGCTTTTCGTTAAGTCGCAATATGCTCTTGCCCGCAACTTGGCCAGGATACAGGTCAAGAGGTCCTCTGCCTTCCTGTGGGGGAGAAGTTTGGCTGATGTGAGGTTGTAACACAAACGTGTTGTTGTTCCTGTGACTGGTAATCATTAGGGGGAAGGGGAGTTCTCTAAGACCCTCCTCTCTGATATACAGATCTATGTGTCTCCTTGTGTCTCCAGAGTTGGCTGGGTATTACATGATGATAGTTGTGTCTTTACCCTGTGAACTCTCCGGCCGTTTAAACTCTCAATAAATCCCAGTGTTTGACTAAACTGATTCCAGTTTCCATCCTTTCTGCATTGCTGCTCCGAAGTTTCCATCACAAATTGGCGTGACGAACAGCATACCAAAAGATCTTCAGAACTGGTAAGTGTAATTTCAAATCTATATTTGGACATTGCCTTACCAGAATCTGTGATTGACGGTATCATAAAATTACCTGTGAAACTGAGCGGCTGCATTTTTTTTTTGGTTTCTCTACTATTTTACATTTGAGGGTTTAATAATAACCTGGAAAAAAACGGTGTCTGGGAACTTTTGTTCTGGCCGATTTTCCCTGTGAATGCTGCTGGGGCATGTGCCTTCAGAGCAAACACAGCTCATGTAAAAACAATAAGAATATTTGGGGGTAATAATGACCTAGGAATATCGATTTTGACTGATTTCCTCTGTGTGTGCTTCTTGGAATTAAATTACCAGACAATTACACACAGCAAATATTCGGAGAGACCTTAAAAGAGAGCATCAGTAAAGTGGATTTCTACATTAGGAAAAATGTCATACATCTGTATTGAAACAGATCGCCAAATTCTGGAGATTTCAGCGGTTAACTGGTTAATTTAACAGCAAGCATCGCTTCGGATCTACCTGTAAAGCTGCAAAGTGTGTGTGTGATTTCACTCCCCCCCATGACACAATATTCTCTTCCTCACACCATTGTCGATTTTGGAACTAAACAAAGACGATTATAAATGGGAAGGGTGGTATGCGGGAATATGTGACAGAGAGCTGTGTTTCATAACAGATGAGTTGTTGAATTTGGCTGTTGTTGGAAGACAGGGTAAATAAAATCAAAAGTCTTTGCTCTCCGGATCGGGGGGGGCAAAAGCACCACTAAATTGGCATAGTGGTTGTTGATTGAGAATAAATTAGTTATTGCTCTTCAACAGATTCCGTTCTTAGCACTTGTACAAGTATATATGGGTAAGAAGGCACTCATATTAAACAGATATTTCCCTACCCGCTGGAATCTCCCTAATTCGGATTAAATTAAGCTGGATGAGTTTTTGCAGTCACCAGGGGCATGTTTGTTCGTCTAATTGCAGTGTTTGTTTTATTGTACAAACCATTAAACATGGGTAATACTGTCTCCACAAACGAGTCAGTTGGAAAGAGGAAAGCGAATGCACGCACCAAGACACCTTCTAAAAATCGAATTACAGACAGCCACTACAGTCATATGTTTTCCCCTAATATGCCGTCTGGAATTGTCGGAAGAAGCTTGGATTGGTCTAAAGTTATGCCGTTTACCTCGTTACTTTGTGAACACTCACAACAGAATAATCAGAAAGGGAAGATTGAATTTGATTGGCCTTTAACCGGTACTTTTGACATGGCCGTGTTGTGGCAGGCATTTAAACTGGTTTAACTGGCGAATTGCTACTGGGATATAACATATATGAAAGAATGTGTTAAAACTTGGATGTCTATTGCAGAGAAAAGAGGTTATGATGAGCGGAAAAATGAAAAATCAGTTGGCATGAGCGAGGCTCCATTGAGCTCAAAGCGTTGATCGATAGAGTTTCTAAATGTGCGGCGAATTGTCATTTGCTTAGCCTAGAGGCTGCTTTTGATGTTAAATCAGAGAACATGTCCAGAATTAAGGAAAGACACGGAAAGGATGTTACAGCCATTGCTAAGTCCGTAATGTATGATTGGTTGAAAAGACAGGGAAAGTCTCCCACACCATCTCAGCTCATTAGCATTTTAACAGACAATGGGCTGCTGGAAAAAGAGCAGGCTGTGTCTCTCTGTACAAAAATGATCCCCGCAACAGAACTCTCAAATCATGTTGCGAGAAACTCCGATGATGATCTGTTAATTACAGCTGCGGCTATCATAAATGAAAATAAGTCGAAATATCAGCCAAGACAATATAGAGAAATAGATTTGGGACAAGAGGAACAAGTAGTGGAGGTGGATGAAGGGAATTATTCAGACGGCAGCCCGTTAAGAGCCCCCACTCTTTCTCCTCCGCCACTCCGTTTACACGATCACCTAGGGACACCGAACGAAAGGGCTGTCCACCGTAAAATAGTCACGGGAACGCAAACATCTCAGAATAATAATTCTGCTGAAAATGTGACTGCCCCGAAAATTCTGATAGGAGAGATTCCAGTTTTTAAGCCTTGGACACCCGCTGAGGTCATTGATGTCACTAATCACGCTCCCAGTCCCACTAAAAGCCCAGATGAGTATCTGTCGTGGTTGACTAATGTCTGCTCAGTTTATAACTGTTTGGTTCATGATGTTAAACAGCTGATAATTCTAACATACAAGGCAGATTGGCCCACGTGCAGAGACGAGTTTAAATTTCCTGAATGTACGCCTGCAGGGGATTGGCCTCTGGCACAGACGCGCGACATGTGGATTCAGAACGTCGCTGCTTTGGCTATTAGAGCATGCGCTAAAACTCACACAGATTTTTCCCAAGTGACGGCTTGCGTACAGAGCCCAACAGAAACTGTCCCAGAATTTATCCAGCGTTTCATGACAGTGTGGGACAATAATGCTGGCATTAAAAGGGAGGGCAATGATTTGTTCGCTATACAGAGTTTATTGCATAATTTAATCCCAGAGACAGCTCAAGCCTACATGATGGCGACTCCTGACTGGCAAGTTAAAACCTGGCTACTCACGATAGCCACAATGCGTGCCCTACATCGGAGCCAGATATTTCTGACCCCCAGAACTGCCCAGCTGTTGCAACAACTGCCTAAAAATACACAGGCTTATCAGGGTGCGGATAACTCCCAGCAGTTTCAGGGACAAAACCGCACACAGCAGTATCAAAGTCAGGGAAGATCACAGGATTATCAAAATAAGAGCAGACAGCAGCAGAAAAATAATTCCAAAAAGTTGATGCCATGTCATGTTTGCGGTGCAACGGATCACTGGGCGGGTCAGTGCGAAAAGAGATGGGGTGCGCAGCAGCACACACAATCTTTGCCTGCTCTCCCCCAGCCCCCAAGGCATCCTGCATTAATGCCGCCTCCACACTATGACAGACAGGCTCAACATGGGCAAAACGGTCAGCAAAGTGGATTTAATAGAAGATAGGGGTACCGTGGAGAAATAGGATCAGATTCACAGCATTTCCCCATTCAAGCAGCAACAATTCGCCTTTCCAATAACCCGCGTGAAGATCCGATTATGCCCGTTGATTTTAGTGGCACGGCTGTAGATATTTTGATTGACAGCGGAGCCACATTGTCTGCAATACGTACTAAGGAGAAAGTTTGTGAAGCAACTAATGACTTTGTTACAACAATGGGCGTTTCTGGCATTGCTATGTCCGAGCCCATTTCACAGAATACCAATGTTTCTATAGATGGATCAAATGTGAAACACTCTTTCATTATTTCAGATGGAAGTCCTATTAATTTAATGGGCAGAGACTTACTTTGTAAGTTACAGGCAACAATACATTGCACTCCGGATGGATTGTTTTTGACTATTCCTGACAGCAAAGTCTATCAAGCTGTCCAATTCATTCAATCATCTCAAGACAACCTTTATTGTTGGTCATTTCCAGATTTCAACATGATTTCTGTTTTCTCCACAACAGGGATTCAGAAAATTGCTAGCATTTCCCCTGTGTGTGCTTCCTTAATGTCTCTTATGCGGCCTGTGTTGAATTGTCACTGCACAGCTGCTTTTAACCCATCAGATGACTATGCGCTTTCAGTTAGAGGTTTTTGCAACAGCTCAGATCAGTTGGAATGCGAGCAGTTTTTGTTCTTTGGACCCCAAGGGTGCGCATTGTCTATGAGTCTCACACCCCCAAAGCAGGCATTTCATGTTGTGAAAACGATCCCTCATGTCATACTAGCTGTCACTCCAGGAAGTAGTCCTAAGGAGGTGGGGGCTATGGCAGCCCACTGCTTTTCTCGGCTAGGAGCTGTAGCAGCCTCTCTCCCTCACACATACACACCTAATCTAATTAACCTCGGAGAGGAGCATTACATGCTGCGTCTCTCTGAGCCCATTTCTCTCCCCCAAAGCACATTCCTTCACTTACAACCACCTCCTCTCACAGAATATGGACCCCCTTCAGATTTTTGGGAAGTTCCAGCCACATTATGGGCCAAACACAAGAATCATGTTGGATTTGTAAGTTCCGCTCCACCACACAGAGTGACACTTAAAGCCAATGCCAGATTGCCAGCTATCAGACAGTACAATTTACCCCATAGAGCCATTATGGGAATTGAAGGAGTCATCCAATCTCTGCTCGATCAGGGCGTATTAATCTACACGACCAGTCCGTGTAATACTCCAATTCTACCCATACCTAAGCACAATCGCCCTGATGAGTGGCGTTTTGTCCAAGATTTGCAGGCTATTAATGCCATTGTCATTCCAACAGCACCCATTGTGCCTGACACAAATTCAATCCTTGCTTCTTTGCCTCCAGACTCCACATATTACACAGTCATTGATCTTTGTTCAGCATTTTTCTCTATTCCTTTGCATCCAGAAAGCCAGTATCTGTTTGCATTTACATTCAGAGGTAAACAAATCACATACACGCGCCTCCCACAGGGGTTTGTTGAATCGCCTACTGTGTACGCAGCAGCTGTTAAAAGAGACCTGGACACGTTGGTCCTTACAGGGGGTAGCACCCTCCTTCAGTATGCTGATGACCTGTTGATTGCGTCACCTAACAAAGACGCCTGTCGCATCGACTCCATTCTGCTCATGAAAAGACTTTCTGAATGCGGACACAGAGCATCCCTGGCCAAGTTGCAATACTGCCAGACTGAGGTCACGTATTTGGGTCACATTCTGAGAGATGGACACCGCCTCCTCTCACCTGCGAGAATCTGCCTTTTGAACAAAGTACCACCACCTCGCACAAAGAAGGAGATGCTTTCCTTCTTGGGCATGGCAAACTACTGCAGACATTGGATATACGAGTACGCTGCTATGGACTCCGTCCTGCGTGCTGCCACTCTGCAGGCCGCCCCTAACATTGTTCAATGGTCTGAGGACATGCACACAGCTTTTCAGGACTTAAAGCAGGCCCTCACATCAGCTCCGGCCCTGGGGCTCCCTGATTACCATCAACCTTTTCATCTACACGTCCATGAAAAGGGGGGCTTTGCAACAGGCATTTTGGTGCAGAAGCATGGCTCTAATTTTCGGCCTGTGGCATACTATTCGTCTCGACTTTCCCCTGTGGTACTTGGTATGACTTCATGCCTGCGAGCAGTGGCCGCAGTTGCAATAGTTATCAAGCAATCCTCTCCCATTGTACTGGCCAGTGACTGTGTAGTACATGTCCCACATGCAGTTTTGCATATTCTGAACACCTCTGCTACTCAGCATATGACGGCAGCAAGGCGATCTGGTTATGAAGCGGTAATTCTTTCAAGCCCACACATCACTCTTAAACGCTCCCCCCCCCCTAAACCCAGCTACGCTGGTGCCAATTCCAGATTTTGAAATAACACATGACTGCGTCACAACGATTGACATGTCTTCTTCCCCCAGAGCTGATATGTTGCAAACTCCTATCCCTAATTCAGATATGATTCTATACACAGACGGGTCTGCGAGCAGGCCGTCTGACACAGTACACTTAGCAGGCTATGCTGTTGTGAACGACTGGGAAGTCTTAGAAAGCCGGGCCTTGCCAAATGGCACGTCGGCTCAGGCTGCAGAGTTGTATGCTCTGCTGAGGGCGTGTATTTTGGCTAAAGGTAAAGTTGCAACCATTTTCACAGACTCCAGGTATGCATTTGGTGTGTGCCATGATTTTGGTGTCTTGTGGAAAATGCGCGGTTTCTTAACATCGGCTGGTAAGCCTATTCAACATCATGCGTTAGTAGCTGAGCTATTAGACGCTATCCTGCTCCCTGCACAGCTAGCAGTGGTTAAATGTGCTGCTCACACAAATTCTGATGATCCTATTTCGCGTGGAAATGCGTTAGCCGACACCGCGGCTAAACAAGCAGCAGTTTCCTGCTCTTCTATGGTGCTCCAATGCCCCTCGACACAACCCGCAGAACCCATTTGTTTGCCTTCCTTTAATGATGTCGCGGACATGCAAGCCCGCGCTGATGTTAGGGAGAAAGATTTATGGCTAAGACGAGGTTGTACACTTGACGCTGAGTCCAGCTTGTGGCTCCACCCAGACGGACGGATGGTTTGTCCCCGTTCGTTCCTCCATGTTTTGGCACATGTTGCACATGGCAAATCACATGTAGGAAAAGGAGGGATGAATGGGATTATAAAGTCACAATGGTTTGCTCCAGGCATCACACTAGCTACACAGACCCTTGTAGATAGATGCATGATATGCCAGCAGACAAGAAGAAGAAGTGGTCCAGTTCAGCATGAACACTTACCGCCCCCCTCGGGGCCCTTTGTAAATATGCAAATTGACTTTTCGCATATGCCACCATGCCAAGGATTCAAATATATTTTGGTAATAGTGTGCCAGTTCTCCAAATGGGTAGAGGCCTACCCTACCAGAAAAGAAGACTCTAGAACAGTTGTAAAGTGTCTTCTCAAAGATGTTATCCCTAGATTTGGTGTTCCAGCAGGGATTAACAGTGACAGAGGTCCAGCATTCATTTCTAAGATAACCCAGAGTCTAGCTACAGTGTTAGGGTTCAAATTGCAGTTGCATGTTCCCACAGAGCTCAGGCCAGGTTGAGAGAATGAACTTGACTATAAAGGAGAAACTCACTAAAACAATGTTGACCACAGGACTAAAATGGGTAGACGCGCTGCCGCTAGTTCTGTGATCCATCCGAAGCTCACCAAATGCAACGACAGGGCTTAGCCCACACGAAGTATTGATGGGAAGGGTAATGTTCACAGGATCTAGCCCCCCAGTAACACCCCACAAACTCACTCTTTTGTGGACAGATGATTACATTACTAACTATGTCAAATATCTAACTGACATGTTGAGAAAGTTTCACAGGCAGGTGGCTAACAGGCTCCCTCAGCCTGGAGAGGAGCCCACCCACCCTTTTCAGATTGGTGATGATGTACTAATCAAATCTCTTGAAAAAGATGCTTTGTCTCCCAGGTGGAAAGGTCCTTTCCAGGTGTTAATAGTGACCAGAACAGCCCTGAGAGTACAAGGTAGAGCGGAGTGGATTCACGCTTCCAGATGTCGTCTCTCTCCTCTACTGGATGCTGGCGTGTGAAGGCAGTCATCATCATCGTCATTCTGGGTCTACTGTACCTGGCCAAGGACGCCCTGCTAGATGAAGCTGTGAAAATCCCAACGACAGGAGGCGAGGGCTCTCGCCCCTCTGAGGGAGACAATAAGGTGCTCTTATCTAAGAGCGCAGACGACTTGACTACTCAGGGTCCAGACCCTGAGGGCAAAACAACACCAACGGGCAAATCAGTGCCTAGCGACAGGGACAGGTTGTATCAGGTCACCACACAGACATTCAGTATGGTGCGAGAGACACAAAAAGAGAGAAAAGGAGGAAGAATAAAGAGGATTGTCTCCCTCCCTGGACATAAATCAGAGACTATTTCTTTTAACTGTCCAACTTCAATATGTGACTCATCTAACTGTATTATTGTGTTTCCTGTGTCCTTAGTTTACTCAACGTGGGAGATGTATCCAAAGAACCAGTACCATTGGTTCAGGGTCTCGTCAGAGGTGGTAAGAATAGCTCTCAACACAATTGACAATATGCCCCCAGAACTGTGGTGTAGCACTATAGAACAGTTACAGACACTGATCAGGGATGAGGTAAAATGTACAATGAGGAAACCAGATTACCAGGTTCCCAATCCAGGTGTCACTGCATGCACATTTACTGGACCAAATAGCGAAACAAATGTTCTATCCACTCCACTTAAACAATCAGGAGGTGATGTAGATTCTTCAAAAAAGGCCTTAATCACTCCTTCTAAACGAACTAAAACTAATTATGCAGTAAGTTTAATGTTAGACTACGCGCATGAACGCAATGTTAGCAACTGTTGGCTGTGCCAAAATATGCCAGAATCCGTGCATTCTCCAATGTTTAGCCCAATTCCTTTCACGAAAGCTGACTACGGTCTAGTGAGCTGGAATGATATAGCATCCCGAATTAGCGATGAAGCAGATGATTGTTACACTCCTTCCTACCCCATAGACTCTGAGCAACATTTACAGTACGAGGGCTTAGTCTCTCTCATTGTTGATACAGTAAATAAAGATTACCTGCCAGATGGTTTCAAACGATTAATGATGGTAAGACTTATATATGTCAAGAAATACATCCACCTAGCTTTTGAATACAGATTCCAATTAGCTCTAGTCCAGACTAATTGCTCAGCTAATTCTACGAGTCCAACATGTACAATGCAACCACACACACCATCTTTGTTGGTTGAAGCTTTGGTAACAGTTGTGCCCTGGTTTGGCTCCAGAACAGTGGACTCCGTTAAAGTTAAAATACATGACTGTACGCAGCCAATACCCTTAGGCAAGCCTCCTACACGTGATTGTTCAGTATATGTTCCCCCAGTTGTAGTGCATGAGTGGAAAAATGTGTCCATCTGTTTCCAGAATGAAGCAGGATCTCACACCTCTCCAGATGTGGGACACAGCGACTGTAATACCATAGCGAGGGTAAAATTAGCCAGAATTCCCCTCCCACAGAGAGTGTACTTAGTTTGCGGCGACCGGGCATTTGGCAGTGTGCCATATGACATTTTTTATGGCACCTGTTATCTAGCCTACCTAATCCCTTTAATCCGTAAAGTAGAGGCTAATGAGATTGCAGCGATACTTCCCTCTCTACACAGGAACAGTAGGTCCATTACACAAGGACAACAGATAGCTAGCCTATTTTTGCCTTGGTACGGTATTTATGTTACTCAGCAGGAAATAGTGGCACTGTCCAAAGTAGTGGAACACCATCTAAATGTATCTAACACAGCGATGTTAGCTGAACACAAAGAATTGCAGGAAGTTAGGACGGTAGCACTACAGAATCGTATGGCGCTGGATCTTCTCCTAGCTGCTCAGGGAGGCACATGTAAGGTAATTGGGTCTGAGTGTTGTTCTTTCATCTCTGACGCTACACCTGAAGTAATGGACATGGCCCATGATACTGCCAGGGGAATAAAAGAATTGCATGAAACTCATGGGTTTACATTTGGGGATTTAAGTGGAACCATTGGATCCTGGGGAGCGGGGTTGGTTAAATTTGTTGTTACTGTTTCAGTGTTTATCTTGGTTGTGCTAATCCTAGTGATCTGTTTGATCACTGTAGTTAAATTAGCCATACGAAGGGTTGCCAAGACCGCCCTCCAAGCCCCACAGAGGCTAGTGGGTTATTCGACCGTAGATGACACAATGTTAATGTACGACGCTGAGCTTCCAGATCCATGGGTCTCCATTGCGGTTTCTGCCCAATGGGTACCCCCATTCAGCAATTGATAAATTGATTACAGTTGACACTCAAAATAAAGAACAGATGTTTTGATTTTTCTCTTTTCAGGTTGTTATATAATAAATGTCTGACTTTTCCTTTTCAGATTTTGAACAAATGTATTTGAATGAAATATATGTACTACTAAGTGCCTTACTCTTGAATAAAGCGTAATGAAGTAAACGTAAAGTAATGTTAAAGATTGAGGACACTGCAACTTTGCAGGTTACAGATTGATCTATTCATCACTGTGAATTTATACCTTAACTAGGAATTTTAGCTGGATCTCTCATGATTCTGATTTTATACCTCAATTGGATTTCTTATAGTCCTAAATTCTAATTGTGTTTTAATAAGTAATTGCCTTGAAGTAAATCTTTGAGATGTAAGCTGATTTAGAATTTGTGTTTGATGAATGAGATTAACTGAGTGATAAATGATAAAAGATCTTATTTTTGAAACATATATTTTGCTATTATATTTTTGTATTTCATGTGTGTTTATTATTGTGCTTTTGACAAATGATGCCAAACACTGAGGAGAGATGATTTTTCTATTATGATTGACTGTGTTAAATTATGGTGATTGAAATGTTTTCAATCTTGTTTTACTTTTTTGATGTAATTGATGTATGTGAGCCCACACAACTCTGAAGACGCTTATTGATTTAAGTAGTGACTGAAATATTCTTAGACTAATGTTAATTGGTTATCAATAGATTGATAAAAAGAATGGAACTGTGAGAGAATATTTTAATCCGATCACTATTGTGTATTGAGTTTCACAGCTTTCCTGAGAACCTGTCAAATTACAAACATATGCTTTTCGTTAAGTCACAATATGCTCTTGCCCGCAACTTGGCCAGGACACAGGTCAAGAGGTCCTCTGCCTTCCTGTGGGGGAGAAGTTTGGCTGATGTGAGGTTGTAACACAAACGTGTTTTTGTTCCTGTGTCTGGTAATCATTAGGGGGAAGGGGAGTTCTCTAAGACCCTCCTCTCTGATATACAGATCTATGTGTCTCCTTGTGTCTCCAGAGTTGGCTGGGTATTACATGATGATAGTTGTGTCTTTACCCTGTGAACTCTCCGGCCGTTTAAACTCTCAATAAATCCCAGTGTTTGACTAAACTGATTCCAGTTTCCATCCTTTCTGCATTGCTGCTCCGAAGTTTCCATCACAAAGACCACTGATAATCTCCCTCGATCTGGAGCTCCACGCAAGATCTCACCCCGTGGGGTCAAAATGATCACAAGAACGGTGAGCAAAAATCCCAGAACCACGCGGGGGGACCTAGTCAATGACCTGCAGAGAGCTGGGACCAAAGTAACAGGCTACCATCAGTAACACACTACGCCGCCAGGGACTCAAATCCTGCAGTGCCAGACGTGTCCCCCTGCTTAAGCCAGTACATGTCCAGGCCCGTCTGAAGTTTGCTGGATTGTTTAGATGATCCAGAAGAGGATTGGGAGAATGTCATATGGTCAGATGAAACCAAAATAGAATTTGTTGGTAAAAACTCAACTAGACGTGTTTGGAGGAGAAAGAATGCTGAGTTGCATCCAAAGAACACCATACCTACTGTGAAACATGGGGGTGGAAACATCATGCTTTGGGGCTGTTTTTCTGCAAAGGGACCAGGACGACTGATCCGTGTAAAGGAAAGAATGAATGGGGCCGTGTATCGTGAGATTTTGAGTGACAACCTCCTTCCATCAGCAAGGGCATTGAAGATGAAACGTGGCTGGTTCTTTCAGCATGACAATGATCCCAAACACACCGCCCGGGCAACGAAGGAGTGGCTTCGTAAGAAGCATTTCAAGGTCCTGGAGTGGCCTAGCCAGTCTCCAGATCTCAACCCCATAGAAAATCTTTGGAGGGAATTGAAAGTCCGTGTTGCCCAGCGACAGCCCCAAAACATCATTGCTCTAGAGGAGATCTGCATGGAGGAATGGGCCAAAATACCAGCAACAGTGTGTGAAAACCTTGTGAAGACTTACAGAAAACGTTTGACCTCTGTCATTGCCAACAAAGAAAGGGTATATAACAAAGTATTGAGATGAACTTTTGTTATTGACCAAATACTTATTTTCCACCATAATTTGCAAATAAATTCTTTAAAAATCAGACAATGTGATTTTCTGGATTTGTTTTTTTCTCATTTTGTCTCTCATAGTTGAAGTGTACCTAGGATGAAAATTACAGGCCTCTCATCTTTTTAAGTGGGGAGAACTTGCCCAATTGGTGGCTGACTAAATACTTTTTTGCCCCACTGTATATTAGTGATAACATGATGCAACACACCTCTTATATATGGGTGACATTAAGATGAATATAATCTTCAATATCTCCACACCTTGGAAATATTTGTTTACATAAATTGTGACCAAACCATTTGAGACCCACTGATATAACTTAGGGCGCATTCACACGAGCCTTGTATAGTCCGGTTGAATCAAACCCTGGTGCGTTTAGCCGCTTGGTTCGGTTTGTTTGGTTGGTGTGAACGCAATCCGAGACATCTGAAGTGAACTAAACAACCGGACTCTGGTCCACCTAAAAGAGGTGGTCCGCACCAAAACATAGGAAGTGTAGTATCTACGCGTCACAAGAACGTGGATGTCTTCAAAATTAAAATAAAAAGATTTTGAAGACATCCGCGGTTGTTTGGTTAAAGAGTGAAGCAGAATGAAGTGTTGAACAGTGTTGTAACAGTAAAAATGCTCCGCCAACTATACATAAAAGTCAGAGCCACCTGTCGTCTGTGAAACCTCCTCCTGACTGCATAACATCTCTCATTATGTGTTATAATCAGTGGCGAGCCGTGACTTTTATACCTAGGCCCCAGTGTGCGAACTATACCACGGTCTCCGGGGGAGCCGGGATTTTTTTTTTTTGCGGGGGGGGTAAATGCTGATCCGTGCATTAATAGCAACAGCACAGACATAGGCCTATTATAAAGAGAAAATCTGTTGCACACGGGGTGGTGCCACAGGTCTACATTTACATGAAACGTCCCGATGGATCATGTTCATGTCAACAGATTTCCCGAGCATGTATGGGCTACGCAAACTACTGAGGAGAAGGCTTTTAGCATCCCTGCAAAGAGTACAGCCTATGCATCCATCCTTGGAGAACAGCCGTGGGAGGCGTGTGATCCACTCACTCCACTGTTGGCTGGTCCATCCAGCCGGCGGCCGCGGGACCACCGCAGCAACTTCGCCCCCCCCATCTCGAGCAGCAGGCAGGGAGGAAGAGGAAGAACAGGTGGGGTGGTCATCAGCAGCATCATCATCTTCTTCCACATCTCCTTCGACCTCTACTATGGTAGTTGTAGTCATCAAGTTAGCTTCTCTTGGCTCGTCTTCTTGTGTCTCTTCATCCCCCAAGTTAACGTTAGCTGTCAAGTTAGCACTAGCACTGACGTTAGCTCCCTCCTCTCTCGGTTCTGTTGTAACAGCAGTCACAACGTACGATGTGCTACCGCCAGCTACATTCGGTTGGTCTTCTTGATCAGGTTGTTTGGCCGTCTTTTTAAAGAAATTGCCCAATGTAAGTTGTTTTTTTCTTTTCAAC
The DNA here is from genome assembly GCA_028583405.1 of Pogonophryne albipinna. Classification (NCBI taxonomy): domain Eukaryota; kingdom Metazoa; phylum Chordata; class Actinopteri; order Perciformes; family Artedidraconidae; genus Pogonophryne; species Pogonophryne albipinna. Next base: position 15,822,810 of record CM053248.1, on the reverse strand, counting down.
ATGTCAGCAGCAGCAACAATGCCTGGTAAACATGCAGTGCTAACTAAACGAGCTTGTGAGTGAGTTGGGTAGTGGGTGGAGCTGCGGGCAGCGTGCAAGCAGGCGACACTTTTTTCATGAATCATAAACTCTAAATATAATTTTATTTCACTTATTTTACACCTTTGAAAAAAAAACATGCCCAAAATGGAATTTATTTGGTCATCATATCAGTATTTTAGAGAGCTCCCCCCAAATTTCACAAACCATGTTCCCAGGGGAGCTCATGTCACCACTAGGGGAGCTATAGCTCCCCCTGCTCCCCTCCAGTTCACACCCTGCTAGGCCCTCTGACCCCCCCCTTCCCTCGAAAAAAAAGAAGAGTTATTACGTGGAACGCTCTTTCCATTTCTAGAAGCCAAGTTTGCCACAACAAACTCGGCTTCTACAAGTTTAGAGCTGGTCAACTCCAACAGGGGAAATACTTTGTCTGTGTTAAAAAATAAATTACTCTCAGGATCAAGTGAAGCCAGTGATTCCATCAATGCGCTGTTGCGCTCTCCAAAGCGTTGGGGCCATCTCTCCACACACTGCATCAATGCAGCTGTAAAACAGTCTCCTACTTTCTGTTACTGTTTCGTCCTGGTCAAGCCGTGCTCCAGTAGATTGCTCTACAACGTAATTTTGTCGAGTTGTGTTTTTTGAATGGATAGAACTCAAGGTAAAAATACCCTTATTACTTATCGTAACTGCACATACAAGATTAAAGCTGAGATTCCTCAGATTCTATGGGCATTGGTATCATCACAGAGCGATCAGAATTCGCGACAGGGGAAGCAAACAGACATCACAACTAAAAATAGCTCAAATATACTGTATGTTAAGTGTTTATAATAATAGGACATTATTTAAAATGATAATAATAGTGTAATACCCTGAAAATCTACTTTTTTCCCTTATAGAAAAAGCCCACACTTGCAGCTCAGAGACGGACTGAGGAAGAAATCATTACGGAAGAAAAACAACTTGCCCAAGGAACCCGGAGACCAGGAGAATCTTCAAGTAATGAAAAAACCCAAATCCGAGAACTCCAGAGCCAGGTCAAGACTTTGCAGAAGGAAAATAGCAGACTGCGCAACATGCTGGTGAAAGGCAAGTACCTCTTTTAGATGAAAGAGTAATGAGCGACTCCTCATTTTAGACTAAAGACATTTATGTTGTAGGAGGAAATAGCTTTGCTGCCAGATGAATCTTGAATTTCACAGCGCAAGATTCAGTCTAGTGATGATTCCCATTCAGCTGCTAGAAAATAAGTGGGCTTGCATATGTCTTGTTTTAATTTATACATTTTAGACATTTTGAGTGTCTCCTGTGATCATGCTAGTATCCATCATCGGATTTGTCAACATCAAATTAGTTTGAATGAGCCACAAATTACTTAAATCTATAGGTGTAACCTTAAATGTTCAATAGCAACATGCCCATTACATTAGAGGCTGCCAGAAATTCCATATCCAAGAAAATGTCCTTCTAGTTTGGCAAGCTTGCTGCTTTGTGTTAAGCCTTCCTTCCCAGAATGTTATGAATGGGAAATGGTGTAAGCCTGTATCTCACAATGTGAAAATCTGCAAGATTAATCTGGCTTGTGAGGCTAAGGAATAATATACAAAGCTACAAACATTAACGCCCATCTTCCTTTTTCTCAATATATAGCCACCGTGGTTGCCACCTGTATCATTTTGTAGCACATTCATTTTTTTGTTCCAATTATTTTCCAGAAATTCCAACTTTGCTAGGGGAGATGACGAAGTGTCTCTCAAATAATCCTACCAAAGATCTCAAAGTCTCTGAGTGTGAAGGTGAAACTGTGACACCTTGCAAACCTTCAGAAGTAAGTATTTTTGCAATTGGTACGTTTTGAGGAGAAATAAAATAAAAATAAAACACTAAGTAGCATTTTCTGTTGCTTTTTTGGTTTGTTTTTTGCAATTAAGGTGACACTGGGCAATGATGGTGAAACCACTGTCTCAGCTCATTGTTGGGAGACTGCCAAAGCACAAAGTACAGCCACTGGGATGGCACGAACGCTGCTGATGGGCATCTTCAGTGTTGATGTTCTCCTGAAGTCCAACCTAACCGGAGGGTTGAACAAGGTCGATCCTACAGCAGAACGACGACAGGCTCTTGACGGGAAGAAACTGCAAGCTTTGCTTGGTAAGATATCCAATGTTATCAGAGCTGGTGGCAGGGTTTCCAGTTTGTTTGTCTGTTTATTCATTTATTTTTTTGGATAGTTATTCTTAATGTTAAAGAACAAAAACCTCAAACCAAATCAGTGAAATATTACAGGCTATAGTTACAAACCAATTTTTGTAGAGTTTTAGGAGGCAGTGACCGTCAATGTCATATGCAGGTTATGGAATTGGCCAAGAACATGGGGTTAACTGAATCATCATTAGTACATTATTAGTTTCCAGTTTAGTTTTTATTTATCAGGGTTTCCTGACTTCATGATGTTTCCTGAAGCACCAATCAAAGGTCAAATTGTTAAATTTAATATCTCACAATCGGTTGGGCAAATTGCCAGGAAATATGGTTAGCACATTAATGCACCCCAAAGAATGAACCATGCCAACTTGGGGACATCAAGACCTTTCCTCTAGTAGCGCCACACTCAGACGGAAATGTACAAAGCCTATTCTTCCACTATTTGCTTTCCCACATTATTCACCAAGCCAGCCCATGCTTTAATATAGATATTATGGATATTGTTATAATTCCTGCTGTCTTTTGTGAACGTCTAATTATTTGTAATTATTCTGTTCCACAGATGCTGTAAAAAACTGCTTTCCAGGGATCAAGACATCGGACGTTAGAAAATCAATTAACACGAGAATCTGTGAGTTACGGCACCAGGTGAAGCGAAAGAACAAGATGGACAATTAAATTAAACAAGACTGTTCTTTTGGCCCTGTTCCGGACCTTGTTTTGTGTTGTTTTTTGAGTGTTCAGCTCATGTTTTAAGTACAACAAAACAAGATTGTTAAATAACAGGTATTATTACAACGTGAAAATGTATTTGTATTAACTGTTACACATAAAAAAATTAAAGATTTTTTTATCAGAACATACATTTCTCCTCATCATTGTGAACATATATTGCACTCTTGTTCGGAATATATGGTATGTACATGTTTTTTTATAAATCTGAATATATATAGTACATACATGTCCCCATATAATTGTAAATATATAGTACATACATGTCCCCATATAATTGTGAATATATAGTACATACATGTCCCCATATAATTGTAAATATATAGTACATACATGTCCCCATATAATTGTAAATATATAGTACATACATGTCCCCATATAAATCTGAATATATAGTACATACATGTCCCCATATAATTGTAAATATATAGTACATACATGTCCCCATATAATTGTGAATATATAGTACATACATGTCCCCATATAATTGTGAATATATAGTACATACATGTCCCCATATAAATCTGAATATATAGTACATACATGTCCCCATATAATTGTAAATATATAGTACATACATGTCCCCATATAATTGGGAATATATAGTACATACATGTCCCCATATAAATCTGAATATATAGTACATACATGTCCCCATATAATTGTGAATATATAGTACATACATGTCCCCATATAAATCTGAATATATAGTACATACATGTCCCCATATAAATCTGAATATATAGTACATACATGTCCCCATATAAATCTGAATATATAGTACATACATGTCCCCATATAAATCTGAATATATAGTACATACATGTCCCCATATAAATCTGAATATATAGTACATATATGTCCCCATATAAATCTGAATATATATGACATATATGTCCCCATATAAATCTGAATATATATGACATATATGTCCCCATATAAATGTTAATATATAGTAAATGTATGTTCACATATATACACAACCAATATATTATATATATTTACATATATTACTCAATATATGGAAAGCGGCAATTACTGATATATTATCCCATATATTGTAATATATTAACACAATATATTATTCTATATATCAATATATTGTAATATATTAACGCAATATATTAACACAATATATTACTCTATATATCAATATATTGTAATATATTAACGCAATATATTATTCTATATATCTTCAATATATTTTGTAGATATGAATAAATATGTTTTTCATGTTGATTATTAATCAGTATCAGTTGGTATAGCCAACAGCAAGATTTCCGTTATTAAATCTTTTCAATTAACCAGTAAATCAGAAAACAAAAATAATGCAATATATTGACAGTTAATATATGGGGAAATATATTTTCTTTGCGTAAGGGCAGCTGTCAGGAGATCCATGTCTTTCGATTGTAGCATTCTATTAGGTGGTTCAAGAAGCATCAAAATCTTGTTAATCAGAAGCAAAATAAATCTGAAGTCCAGCTTTGAGATGACACTCAGCAGTCCCACAGCTTCCACTCTCAGGTCAGCTGGGAAGGAGCGTGCACGTCGAACTCCCGTCAACAGCTGGGAAATGTCCTCATGTGATTTCTGTATCACCTGCACTGTGGCCAAATGACCGGTCCAGCGTTGGTCAAGCAGACGTTTTAGTGTTTCCCCTTGATAATGAACCGCGACTTTGGGTTTTCTGATGAATTTGTACAAGAGGTTACACACATTTAAAAAATCTGTGATGGGCTGTTCTGCGGACATTGCCTGCACTACCACTAAATGGAGCTGATGATTGAAGCAGTGCACGTATGGGATTTCCCTCTTCAATGTATCCTGAAGGAGTTTCAGTACTCCACCATGTTTTCCCTACATCGGGGAGGCCCCGTCATACACTTGGTTCAGTATTTTGTCTGTGCTCAGTCCAGCCTTGGTCAGTTCGGAAATAACCGTTTTCACTTACCACGTCCGGTTCCTTCGATAAAAAGCAATGCAATTTCTCCATAGGATTTTGGAAAATAGCTCCAAATAAGGTCTGTGTTTGACACAAATTGAAGAGACAGATCACGTTTTGTTCTACGACATTAAATACATCAGCAGTGACCCCGCTGGTGATTTTTTGAAGAGTTTACGTGTCTGAAAAACAATGGTTGTTTACATGTGGCTGAATAGGACTACAGAAGTTGTCCAGGCCGTTTTACGTCATTACACCGAACACGTAAAACACACCCGCTAAGTTTGTTTGCCCTGTTCCGCTTGAAAGCAAGTACCTGCCTCCTGCAAACTGTTAAAACAAACGCTTCAACTCGTACCATTTACAATCTGTAGTTTTGAAAATATAGATCTTAAGTTGGCGTGACGTTGAAGCAGCGACCTTGCTGTAGTTCCTTTATAGCATAACGTTAGCATTTTGCTTCTGGCGACTAGATTTATGATTCGAAAATTATAAAATGAGGGTAGACATGTGGATATTATCCGGCTGAACAAAACGTGATCCATCTCTTAAATGTGTGTGTCAACCACAGACCTTATTTCGAGCCGTTTTCCAAAATCCTATGGAGAAATTGCATTGCGTTTTTGACGAAGGAACCGGAAGGAGTTTACTTCCGGGTTTTAGGATGCGTCACTGCGGTTCTCTATTCCTTTGCAATTTAGCATCACATTGGATATGGGCTGAACTTGTCCTGGATTAGAATTTTTCCGATCATTTCCCTAGGTGGAGTCGCCGAAAATGTACTTAAAACACACATTTCTCAAAATGGCCGACTTGATGGGGGGCGGGGCTAATGAAAGCCATTTTGAAAAATGTTCGCAATTCCATGAGGAAAATCTGTGCCGATTATTCGGGTAGTTCGAAGAAACTATATGTGACTACCGCACAATAGGGGGCACTACTGAGCCGTTTTAGCTAAAATGCACAATTTGTTTGTACAGTCGCGAAGAGTTCCTGGGCTGTGACGTGTGTTCCAAGTTTCGCGTCCGTAACTCATTGTAGCACATTGCAATTTAAAAAAATGGTAAAGGCCATGCCCATGTTCGTTGCAACACTTTGAATCTCAGTTCATACTCACCCCCAGAGTATGTCTATAAAAAAACCCAATTATTTCGTCCATCCGTTCTTGAGTTAGACATTTGCGGTGTTTTTGGGGCCCCCTATAGTCCAAATAAAAAATATTTGGTGTGCCTATTCCCCAACACAGACTGAACCTATCCACCAAAATCTGTGGTGAATGGATACATTGTTGATGAGGTATGACCATTTATTTCTAAGCCACACCATTTTGCTAATAAGTTTTTATTAACTGAACATGCGTGACCCTCCACCGACGCTGTATACTAAGATTGGTGTTGATAAACAAGAAATTGACATTTATGATAATATTCCACTGTTTTTAACATTATGATAATTAAAAAACAATCAAAGTAGGCGGAGCTTAGGGGTTTGTTAACTGTGTTCGTTATTCTCGCGTCCAGGAGAGAAGCTTTAAAAAGGAGACTAAATGGAGTCTCTGAGAAGATTCAAATGGGTACTTTAATTAAAAAAGGCGTGGGTATGTTACAAGCAGAATATTTTCAGGTGAGGAGAGAAAGGCTGCAGCTTCCTCTCGCAGTGGTCGGCCGAGTCCAAGAGACAAGGCCGGATTAACCATATGGGCAACCTGGGCAAGTGCCCAGGGGCCCTTGAGCAAAGAGGGCCCTCAGTGACAAGATTAAAAAATAAAATAAAAAAAGTATTTTTTTTTCTTTTTTGGGCACAACCTCACTCATCATACATTGTTTTAACCTGTTAGGCCCCAAGCCTGTTTTTCAGGTCTCAGGCTCGAAAATGACATTTCCAGAACAAATGACCATCACTACACTAATAAAAGGGGACAATTAATAATCTTTTTTATGATTGACATCTTTTTTTAACCATTAGAGCCAATCGAAGGGGAATTTCCACATACACACCATCGTTACCAAAAAAAAGCTTAACAGGTTAAAAAAAATGCAATATGCCGCTCATTAAGTGGGCCTGTCTGTCAATTAAACCCCGGGCAACCCCGGGGGGGGGGGGCATGAGCGCTCAGTGCCCAGGGGCCCCTGAAGGTACTAATCCGGCCTTGCCAAGAGACCCCACAAGCATTCGTCCTTCCCGCTTGCTGGCTGTTTGCTCCTCCTCTCTGGGGGCTGTGGTGACGTAGGAGACTTCCCCCTCGTTCTTCTGTGTCCGATATTGCGTTAAACGGAGGATTTCGACATTATACATTCATTGCTTACTTCCACATGCCTTTTCTTCTCCTTATCTCTTTCATATCTTTATACGTAACACATGTTAACGGCGTCAATAGCCACTTTAATGATACTAATGGACGGTAGTCCCGGATGTCGTCATGAAGGATTTTCAGAATAAAAGCTTGGTATTGAGAACTTCCGTTTTTTTCCAGAATAAAATAGCATTTAAACTAACGGTATGTTTAAGGTACATTATGCTATCAAAACATTGATTTTAATTTCTAACAGTCCCTCCTTACACACCTAAAAGGTGTGTATAATACTGAAATCAATGAGTTCTTCATCTGAACTTTGCATAGTAAATAACTCATATCAAAAACATACAATCAAAATGGAATGGTTCAATAGCCTTAACTTTACAAAAAATACTTTGACTGTGCTTAAACATAAAAGTTTTCCCTTGTGCATAACTTCTAGTGTTAACATTCAATATCATTCTTCAAAATAGCAGCAATGGCTTGGTATCAGAACATTTCTTCCTCCCTCCTTTCACAGAAACCTTTCTCATACCACGCTCAGTGTTAAGGCACTTGTTTTACAAAGTGAAAAGAAACAAACCATTTTAGAATAGCAATGATTTATAAAACATGAGATCTACCATATTAGAATAGTATAAAATAATAAAGAAAAAAATAAACTATCTTGGAATAGTGTAAAGTAAATTGAAAAATAAAAATAAACTATCTTGGAATAGTATAAAGTAAATTGAATTCACTCCATTTAGCATTTTAGTTTGCTCACTTCTTCACATGATTTCATAATTTAAAGTATCAGCTGGACATTCATTGAACAATCTCATCTCTGAACATCCATATCATTTACACTAACTCATCATTTTCATCAACATCTGTATACGGGGGTGGGTCGTCCTGTTCTGCTAGCATTTGTAACTGTCTCCTCATGAGAAATGCACCCTCCCTCCTTTCATACCATTTAAGGTATGAAAGCAATATGTTCTCTAGAAGAGGCCGTTGTGATCAATCGGTGCGTTAGGACATGGAATGCAACATCTAGGCCTCCCCTGTGCGCCCCTATGTTATCCTTGTACACAGTGGAGCCTAAACTCCCCCTGGGACTGGTCTCTTAGCCTTACTGGCTTTAGGGTGTTTCGCCATGTTGATTAACTGCATAGAAAACATCACTGGCTGTGCTAGTGCACAGGTCCCAGTCCAATCCTGTGCCAAGACTTACAAGGTTTTAGTTCCATGATACCACCAAACACCTACTCTGGGATACGGCATTCTAGACAGTCATTTCTGGGAGAAGATTTTGGTCAGTTACAACAGTTGTAGAATTTCATCACTTAAAAGTTCCTACTTCAGTACCTTTGGGTGGTCTGTTCTAATGCTGTGATAAAGTCCCTGAAATGGTGTGAAAACCGGTGGAATATCAATAACTCATTATACTAATTTCTCTTCAATTCTTGTCTACTTGAAGAACTATGCTAACCCCTTTAACAGTATGTTGAACCTTGGGTGAGTAGTATTAACAATGCCCCTTTCGTCTCATTAGTATGCATACAAAGTGACAGGTGACACGCCCCCAATTATGCAAATGAGCTAAGTCCCGCCTCCCATTGTTCGAGATCCTTTGATGTGAGATAACAGGTAGGTGTGAAAAGCCCCCCTGTGTAGTGCCTTTGTTGTCTAATTATTTGATGTATTGATTAAGGCAGTCTCTTTGAAGTTATGTTGTCAGGCCCCCTGTCCCCTCACACCCCTTTGTTGTCTAATTCTTTGATGTGTTGATTAAGGCAGTCTCTTTGAAGTTATGTTGTCTGCCCCCTGTACTCCTTTGTAGTCTAAGCCTTTGATGTGAGTTGTTATAACAGGTAGGTGTGAAAAGCCCCTCTGTGGAGGGCTTTTTGTTGTCTATTTCTTTGATGTGTTGATTAAGGCAGTCTCTTTGAAGTTATACTGTCTGGTCCCCTCAGGGTTGTATAATCTAATTAGCCTTTGATGTTTTGCCCTTTGATGTGGTGTGTTATAAGCCTTTGATGTTAATCTAGGTGTCTCTTTGAAGTTATGCGTGAGACTGTCCAACCCCCTCCCAGCCCCGGCCTCTCCCCCCTTTCTCCACCCCATTCCTTTTGGGCTATGAGGCCCGCAGATAGTGGGGGATGGAATTAGGTGAAAATAGAAATATGCTCAAAACTAATTAAAAAGACAGTAATTTCCACTTACCAAGTCACCTTGCAAAAAAGAAAAATGGTCAAGAGACGCCTGTGACAACTTACCGCCATCCGTCCGGGGCGCCAGTCAAGAAACGAATGCCTCAGCTGTGCGGGGTTCAGACACCTACAGCCAGAGATCTGTGCACAAACTTATCTTGTGTCCTCTTTTGATCGTGTGAGCGCGTTCATGTGTGCTGGAGGAGGGGCTCTGTGAGGAAGTGGCAGATTTTCGGTTGTGTACTTTTCAAAATACGTAAAGAGGGAAACAAATAAAACAATTAAAAAAAACATGATCTTTTGTCTTTTTTATAATTACTTTACACCACTATAAGAATTTCCTGTATGCAACAAAAAAGGTTTGACGGCAAAAGACTCTCACTTTTACAGGGGGGCTCCGCCTCCCCCTCAACATAACAAGTCCCGCCTTCCTCACCAGATCATTTAAAAGTAAGGGGGTGGAAATAGATGAAAAAAGAAATACGCTCAAACTAAATAACAAGCCAGTCATTTACACTCACCAAGTCACCTTTTCAAAAAAAGAAAAATGGCCAAGAGACGCCTAGATATGGGTTTAATCAGCGAGACGCCTGTGACAACTTACCGCCATCTGTCCGGAGCACCAATCAAGAAACGAATGCAGTAGGGCCGGGTTCAGACGCCTCCAGCCGAGGAACTTCATGAAGAATGGACTCTGAAAAATGGCGATGTTTGGGGTTATGTATTCAACTATATGGCGAATGAACTGCATTTCTACAATCTGAAGAATGGAGAAACGTATGGACCCCGTAGTGTTAAAGCGACACTGACCTCAACAGATTGGGCTGTGTTAACTCTGGTGTCTTCCAGAGATCTCCACGCAACCATTGTATCGGAAGAAGTAGTGCATCAAGAAACCATAGTGGAACCGGCGGTGTACAAGATATTTGCAAAGAAAATCAAAGAAACGCAGACAGCATGCGAGATCAAAGAAGAGTTTTCACCGCTGCCCCTCAATGTGAAGGAAGAAGAAGAAGGAGATATCCTCCCGCCCCAGAAGTGAGAAGTATCCTGACAAGCACCGTCTGGGAAACTAAAAGCGGACCATCGGGGCGATGGTATTACCGTGCAAGCCGTTTGGTGACGCTGGGGAAGGACCCCTCTGATGATTTTGTTTTGGAGTATTTCAACTCTACATGCAGGGTTTTTCAGACATCCTTGCGGGTGCCTCTGACTGCTTGGCTGAAAATGATTGATGGAAAAGCTACAAAGCTTAAAGAACTTTTTAAACAGAGTCAGACATCGATAGACATTATACTGGTGAAAAAGACTCTCACTTTTGCAGAGGACTCAGCCTCCCACTCAACATAACAAGTCACACCCTCCTCACCAGAACATTTAAAACTAAAGACCCCCTTTTTTAGATGTAATGCATCTTTGTGTCAAAAACAGAGCATACAATGAGAGCACATGATACACTTTAAATGTTTAGTTCACAATACTATTACTATATATGAAAGCAAAAAATAAATAAAACACATTTTCATTTTGTAATGGTTGTTTAATTGAAAACACAACATTCAACACATTTTCATAAAAACACATTACATTTTACCAAGTTAGTGTCGTAGTGCATACAAGGTAATAGACTTAACGATTTACACTGCTGCTTCGCTATTTCAGTGAAACAAGGCTGTTTTGAACATTTGACAGATTTATGCTTAAATTCTCTCAGAAAGTTACTGAAAGATACACTTTTGTATTTAAAAGCTGAAAAGTAGATAATGAAGTACTTTGTGTCAGTAGATTTCATTAAGAATCTGACTCTTAATGGCAGTTTGTGATTTTGAGGCTATTTCAGTGAAGGCTGTTTTGAACATTTGACAGATTTATGCTTAATTCTCTCAGAAAGTTACCGAAAGATACACTTTTGTATTTAAAAAGCTGACCACTACCATGAAAGTACTGGAGACTGCCCCTGTCTTGTCACATAGATTATACTATCTGTGTCGTAGTAGAAAACTCTGTGCTGTAATTTCTCCAATTCACTGTATAGTTTCAGCCAGTTTGTGATTTTGATGCCATTTCAGTGAAACAAGGCTGTTTTGAACATTTGACAGATTTATGCTTAATTCTCTCAAAAAGTTACTGAAAGATACACTTTTGTGTTTAAAAGCTGACCACTACCATGAAGTACTCTGAGTAGATTTCGTTAGGATTCTGACTCTTAATGGCAGTTTGTCATTTTGAGGCTATTTCAGTGAAGGCAGTTTTGAACATTTGACAGATTTATGCTTAATTCTCTCAAAAAGTTACCGAAAGATACACTTTTCTTTTTTAAAAGCTGAGAAGTAGATAATGAAGTACTTTGTGTCAGGAGATTTCGTTAAGAATCTGACTCTTAATGGAAGTTTGTGATTTTGAGGCTATTTCAGTGAAGGCTGTTTTGAACATTTGACAGATTTATGCTTAATTCTCTCAGAAAGTTACTGAAAGATACACTTTTGTATTTAAAAGCTGACCACTGCCATGAAGTACTCTGAGTAGATTTCGTTAGGATTCTGACTCTTAATGGCAGTTTGTGATTTTGAGGCTATTTCAGTGAAGGCTGTTTTGAACATTTGACAGATTTATGCTTAAATTCTCTGAGAAAAGTTACTGAAAGATACACTTTTGTGTATAAAAGCTGACCACTACCATGAAAGTACTCTGTTTTAGTATATTTCGTCAAGCATCTGACTCTTAATGGTCCTCTCTAAATTTGATTCAGGGTTTGTTTTAAATGATTTGTGCTTTGTGTGTACAGACACACAGAAAACACTGAAAACACAAAAACCATACTAGTGTTTTCTGTGTGTCTGTGTTTCTGCGTTTCTGTGTGTTTCTGTGTTTCTGCGTTTCTGTGGGTGTATAATACGGACGTTTCAATACACATTTATCCTACATCTTCCCTGTTATCCTCCCCTTGTTATAATGAAGACAACAGTGCATGTGAAGGACCGTAATACACATGTATCAGACCCGCTCCCCTTGCTATAATGAAGACAACAGTTTTTAAATGTAAAAAACCCACTTTTTTTATTTTTTTAAAATGTCCTATTTACATTTTTATTTTTTCACACAAAAAAATCAATAGTTATACTGATTGTAACATCCCCAGGACCGTCTCCAGCTTAGAATTCCCCATATTACTGGAGATATCATGGTGGAGTTTTTTCACTTCAGTCAAAATATTCATGTGCATGCTGTTTTCGACACAAAGATGCATCACATCTACAAACAGTGCATACAATGAGAGCACATGATACACTTTTGATGTTTGTTCCATTTCTGCGGTAATGTTACAGAATGTTTCGGGAAATGAAGATTCCAGGACCACTTTAAATGTCTCGTTTACAATCGTTTCCCAATGACCCGGAATAGTACTGCCAGAACGAACGATATCCAAAATGTCTTCCAGTTTACAAACTTCAGCCATTCTGTTTACACGGGGGTCACTACTCATTCTGTTTTCAATCGTCCCCATCACCACACTTATTAAAAGGGTATTGACTACATTATGATCACTATATACAGAGCGTTTTTCATAGTAGTTTCCCCTTTTTTATTTTACTTTAAAGAAAAAAAGTCAATGTATCTAACAAAATCCCTGGCTTCAGTCAACTGCTGGTTAATAGTCTTCTTCTTCTCCATCCAACTCGGCATGGATCTTTTCAAGTCTCTCCTTGAGGCGTCTGCAATTTTTGAGATTGTGAAGAAAAGCCTCCGAAGCGCCTTGGATCCTCCAGTCATCCGTGAAAATGTCTTTATAAATAAGAGTCTGGTCGATCTCAGTAATGAAATCGGTGAGCCAGAGTCTTTTCATTAACGCGTTGTAATTGTTTCTGAAGTAAAAATCGCACATGTCATTCAGAAAATCGTGTTGCCTCTGGCCGGGGTGACTGGCTCGGCACCCGTTGCAGATTTCTTCTCTGTACCGGTGTATCACCCTCTCCACAATATCAACCAACACCGATTTCACTGTGTCCACAAACAGAGACGTCTTGGCCCAAGGAGCAAAATCAGCAGCAGTAGTATTGCAGGATTCGGGTGTCCAGAATGGTGGTGATGATGGTAGTCCAGGAGTCTGTTCCTGGCTGCAACTCGCGGGGGGAGTCTTGGTTTTTCTCAGATCCATGGCTAGTTTACAACGGTCATCTTAGTGGGGTTCTTCGTTTTAGATGATTTGCTGAGTGTAGGGTGGGACTTATTGTGTTGAATGGGGAGGAGTCATCTGGAGAATTGAAAGTTTTTTTAAAAGTTCTTTAAGCGTTGTAGCTTTTTCATCTATCATTTCCAACCAAGCAGCAATAGGTCAAATTTAAGAATAAGTAATAGTTTTGTCAAGATTTAGCGGAAAAAGTCAATAAGTATAGTTTGTCAGAAATTTGGAAAAGTCATTGTGTACAAAATAGTATGTTGAAAATCTAAAATAAAAGAAACTCTATTCATTACAAATTAATGAATATTTTACCCAGTTCTAAAGTTTTGCACCCTTAAAGAAAACCCCATTCCTTAACAAGTACTTCATATTATACCCTTTGTTAAGTGTTGCGTACATCAAGGTGTATCTTAAAGTGTCTTGGTAGCAGAAAATAACTAAAATATGTCAGGTTATCACAAAAAACCCTGCCATTAAAAGAAAACCAAATTCCTTACAAAGTACTTCATAATCTACCAGTTGTTAAGTGTTGCATACGCCAAAGTGTGTCTAAAAGTATCTTAGTAACACAAGAAAAGAGAAAAAAGCGTTGATGTTAACAAAAAACTGGATTGTTCCACTGAAATAATAAAATAAATAATTTCAAAAAGTGCGTTTAAAAGAAAATGTATTCAGATAAAGTATTTTGTTAGAATATTAAGTCCAAGATGGTTACATTTTACCCCTTAAACCATTTGTATTATATTTTTGTTTTCCTAATAAAGACAGAGTCACCTGAATTAATTTTGTCTCCATACCTTTTTTTTTATTTTTTACATTTTGTAAAATCTTTAAACATTTGTAGAGACCAAACACTGTGGTTAAAATGAGTGTCTTTATGACGTCTCTCACACCGTTGGTATTTTTCACAAGATTCATTTTTAAACACATCATCTTGATACAGAGATAACACATTTTCGTAAGACCTTTTACATAGGCAGAAAACACAATGCTTTTCTTTGAGGGGGTCTTTAGTTTTAAATGTTCTGGTGAGGAGGGTGTGACTTGTTATGTTGAGTGGGAGGCTGAGTCCTCTGCAAAAGTGAGAGTCTTTTTCACCAGTATAATGTCTATCGATGTCTGACTCTGTTTAAAAAGTTATTTAAGCTTTGTAGCTTTTCCATCAATCATTTTCAGCCAAGCAGTCAGAGGCACCCGCAAGGATGTCTGCAAAACCCCGCATGTAGAGTTGAAATACTCCAAAACAAAATCATCAGAGGGGTCCTTCCCCAGCGTCACCAAACGGCTTGCACGGTAATACCATCGCCCCGATGGTCCGCTTTTAGTTTCCCAGACGGTGCTTGTCAGGACTCTTCTCACTTCTGGCGGCGGGGGGATATCTCCTTCTTCTTCTTCCTTCACATTGAGGGGCAGCGGTGAAAACTCTTCTTTGATCTCGCATGCTGTCTGCGTTTCTTTGCTTTTCTTTGCAAATATCTTGTACACCGCTGGTTCCACTATGGTTTCTTGATGCACTAATTCTTCCGATACAATGGTTGCGTGGAGATCTCTGGAAGACAACAGAGTTAACACAGCCCAATCTGTTGAGGTCAGTGTCGCTTGAACACTACGGGGTCCATAAGTTTCTCCATTCTTCAGATTGTAGAAATGCAGTTCATTCGCCATATAGTTGAATACATAACCCCAAACATCGCCATTTTTCAGAGTCCATTCTTCATGAAGTTCCTCGGCTGGAGGCGTCTGAATCCGGCCCAGATACTGCATTCATTTCTTGATAGGTGCTCCGGACAGATGGCGGTAAGTTGTCACAGGCGTCTCGCTGATTAAACCCATATCTAGGCGTCTCTTGGCCATTTTTCTTTTTTTGAAAAGGTGAGTGTAAATGACTGGCTTGTTATTTAGTTTGAGCGTATTTCTTTTTTCATCTATTTCCACCCCCTTACTTTTAAATGATCTGGTGAGGAAGGCGGGACTTGTTATGTTGAGGGGGAGGCGGAGCCCCCCTGTAAAAGTGAGAGTCTTATGGACAGTCTCACGCATAACTTCAAAGAGACACCTAGATTAACATCAAAGGCTTATAACACACCACATCAAAGGGCAAAACATCAAAGGCTAATTAGATTATACAACCCTGAGGGGACCAGACAGCATAACTTCAAAGAGACTGCCTTAATCAACACATCAAAGAAATAGACAACAAAAAGCCCTCCACAGGGGGGCTTTTCACACCTACCTGTTATAACAACTCACATCAAAGGCTTAGACTACAAAGGGGTACAGGGGACAGACAACATAACTTCAAAGAGACTGCCTTAATCAACACATCAAAGAATTAGACAACAAAGGGGTGTGAGGGGACAGGGGGCCAGACAACATAACTTCAAAGAGACTGCCTTAATCAATACATCAAAGAATTAGACAACAAAGGCACTACACAGGGGGGCTTTTCACACCTACCTGTTATCTCACATCAAAGGATCTCGAACAATGGGAGGCAGGACTTAGCTCATTTGCATAATTGGGGGCGTGTCACATGTCACTTTTTATGCATACTAATGAGACGAAAGGGGCATTGTTAATACTACTTGGGTGCCCGAGCATGTGATACTTAGTCCCTCCTTTATCAAGGATTATTAAAAACAGAAGTGATTTCATTTGGTGTGTAGTTCAATTCCGGAATTTTCACTTATGTCAGATATGTTTCTCCTTTAAATAACATCCCTAAATGTCAGGTCATCTGGTGAATGGATGACCATTAGGAGGTGGTGGCGCTTGTCTTTTAAAACTCATATTCTGGTGCCGTGCGCTCCCTGTGAAGCTGCAAGTAAGATTTGAAACATCTGCAGGGTGGGTTGAGCGACCCCTTCTCCCTGAACGATATTTGTTGTCAAAAATATGCACCATTAAAATGAGTGATCCAAGGCCCCGCATGTATTACTCCGAATTATATTAGTTTTTCAAAATTAAAATTTGCAATCGCTCTTTGCCGAGTGTCTTTTTAAAAAACTCTACATCTTGGACGACAAACAAATGTTGTTTCCACCTTAACAGTTCTCCTGTGGTAATAACTATGCTACAATGGTGAAATCAATACTTTAGATTGGAATATTATCTTTGGCTTGGTACTAGCTCTACCTTTAACATTTTCAATTCAAATAAAGATTTGTCTGCTTTTATAGTGGTTTAGTGGTTACTAAAACTATCCCTTTGAACTGTAGATTTATTTTGTAACAAATTAAATCTTCCCCAAATTCGGACATGAATTGGAATCTCTTAAAGAATAATTTGTTTATATGATGAAAAGATTGAATAATATGTGTTTTTTTGATTATTTAATAGTTTCCTCTTTCTTACTTTATAAATTTACCAATTGAGTAATTCATGGCTAATAAATCTTTTTCTTTACGTATTTCTCGTTGGTGAATAAATGTGTTTGTGTAAACTCACTCACTCCCGTTTTCCTTGTCTCCCCCTCTGGTTGTCAAGCCACGACCCCCTCACGTTCTGCTGGACCATGCCAACTCCTCCGTCCACCTTCTCCTCAGTCCATCTGCTCTTGGATCCTTCCGCTGTAACTCTTTCCAGTGGCCCAACTGCTTTGCTTTTCATCTCCTCCTTTACAGTCTCTTTGCTGTTGCATGGAGGGCGTATTCTGCTCTCATGTCCCACACTCTGCTCTTGTGCCAAATCTCGTGGCTCAGCTTGGAACTTCATGTCCTGTGGGGGACCGATGAGAGTGTGCCTTTTTATGTCACCTGGTTTTGGTTCTGGATGCCTCAGGTGGAGATGGTTCTGGATGCAGTCTTGGAGTTGTTGGTTCAGCTCTGCTTCTCTGTCTGTTCGATGGAGAAGGAGGAGTTTTCCGTGGTGAGGTCTTTTGTCTGCTTGGAAGATGGGGTCGTAGCATTCTGACAGGCAGAGAGAGAGAGAGAGAGAGAGATCTCGGGACGCATTACCTATAGTTAATCCTAACACACAGAGGTAAAATAAATCCAACCCTTTCCACTCTATTTTCCTAATCTTACTATCTGTTCTAGTGTTAAATGTCATCTAAATACAATTCATGTCTACAAATGGTTTTACCATAATTAATGTCTACTAATAATGTTACCATATCCCTAAACATTGCTTTCACCCACTGTAATATGTTTACTCCAATTAACTCTTTCAGGAAACCATTTTCTTCTATAAATTGAAATACCTACATGTTTCAAGCACCACATATTTCACACACTATTAAAGAACGTCCCCATATATTCTCCATCACTTTAAATCTCACTGTTATTTAGAACATAAGTAACTTTTGTGACTGGACATATCTGCAATGTCGCCACTATCTGCTGGGGAATTTTGTTCATCGAGTTTGTACGTACAAAGCTGTACTTGTGGGTTAGTAGCCTGTTTCTACTGTAATCATTTTCAATAATTGTGCTCAGGTCACCGGTCGGTTGTTCATAAACTTAACAGGGGGTGTTTCTGGTACAGACTAAAACATGGATCCAGTGTATTTGGAGATTCCCCTAATCTGTAAATCCCCATCACTTACATATCCCGATCACTTAAACCCATCTCATCATTTGATACAAGAACTGCATATAGGGGGGGTGAATCATCTTGATTATAACCGCCTCACCTTTGGGAAAGAGTATTTCTAACTTCTCCTCTTGTTGCTCAGCTGATCTTTTGGCTCTGGGGATAAGTGAAAGTCTCTGAAACACAGCTGGTGTTCTGTTAGTGATGTGGGCATTCTCTATGAGTGGACTAATGGATCCATGTCTTACATGATATTGTACTCCCCTTCCAACCAGAAAGGTGCCAAGTGTAATGAGCACAATCAACAATGCTATTCTAACTCTTATCCCTAGGGGACCCCACAATTGCTTTGGCTTTGTTCTTGACATCATCTCTATTTTCTCCATGGTTGTGTCAGTTACAGAAAAACTGATGAGTACTAAAATAACGTATACAAAAATGTGACTCTTTTTCAGGTGTAAAACTAAAAATAGGTTTTCACTTTAGTGTACAATCTATAAAATCTAAAGACAAATCGTCTTTTGAGCTGTTTCTATCTTTATCTTATTTCTATTTATTGTTTTGTTCCAGCTCTGCCAAATCAGTCCTAACTCCCAATAATGTTCTGGAAGTTGCCAGTGAAGGGTGACAATGTGTGAGGTGGTGTTAATTTGCTCCTTTTTCTTTACCTTTAAACCGGAGCGCGTGTGAAGTTCGTTACAACTTCTCACGGTTCTGACCACCGGGGATCAGCTCACTGTCTTTTGTGAACTTTCACCCTCACCCAATCACCTTGCCGAACAGGAGTCTCTTCTGGTGTCTCGTCTGGTATCTCTGTAGCTTTCCTAGCCTGTGGAGACAAAACTTGGATAATATTACTCAGAGTTCTGACATATTCATCACTTCTATTCGTCTAATATCTAAAACTGGACCACTCCCTCCTTGGAGAAGGCCCAAGCTTCGGCATACCTTTTGTTGTTATGAGACCTATTATTAACTACATGTTATTAATTATTAACTACAACGTCACTGAAATCAATATATCTGTATAATCATGACACTCCCTCCTTTGAGTATAAAATGCTCAATTAATATTGCAATGATTACTCTATTATCAACAGGACATGGAAAACCCATAACGTTGCATAAAATCAATATAACTTCTCTGTGTATCCATAAGGCGTACAAAAATATCGTATGATGTATGATATTCTGATGGTATAAATGCATATTCACTAAAAATATGCCATTAGCACAAAAAATAGTTTACTTGTTTCAATAATGGCTTTTGTCATGGTATTATGCATCATTGTTGCTGCGAAAAACAATACCCCTGGTTTCGCTAATGTGCCTCAATATTTCCTAGGATTAGAGGATTGGTTGATACTGCTGAACTAACATATGATAAAATAATATTTCTCCAAACTAGAGGGAAAATACGAACTATTCTCAGAGGGTGACATGCATGAAGGGCTGGTGCCCCTCACTCAAAATGAGATATTGCCTTACTCACTACATTATAAATCAGTAGTTATTCAAGAATAAATAAATAAAAACTGATTCTTGAAACTGTTGTAAAAACCCTACAACTTCTTCATCCAAGCTCTCAATCAGTGTTATGTTATTTAATCTGCAGCTCATGCCTCAAAACAGATACTTCAGACCGATTATAAAATTGTGTTTATGAGAAAAATGTTATCTGACTCCATAAATCACATAATTGTTCGACTAAAAACTACACTTCCACTAACAATAAATGAAGTTCCCCTTTAAACACAGCCCCGGTCTTCTGACGGGGTCTATCTATGTACTGGCTGGAAAATGTTAGGGTTAACAACCTATAACAATGACTAGAGATATTCTCATAGTCCAAAACAGTTAACAGGCACAGCAGAATCCCGATATGGGCCATTTTCCCAGACCAGCACACAGTATCCGCGATGTTCCTGGAGCAAAATCAGCACAGCAGCAAAGGACAGGCGAAGACAGCAGCGTGGAAGCGCTCCGGTCCCTCCGTGGTATCCCCGGGGTGAAAGCAGGCCTCTGCAACAGCAGAACCAGGACAGGTGGAAAGCAGGCCCCAGCCGTGGTAAAATCCTCCTCCGCACTGCAGCACACGCCCGGTGGAAGCAGGCCAAGCCCGAAGCGTGGATCCACTCCGTCTCTCCGCGACGACTCCCGGGTAAAAACCTCTCCAGTACAGCCGTACTCTACAGGTGGGAGCAGGCCTCCGTAAATCGCAGATCGCAGGCAGCAAAAGTTGGAGCCGCTCCGTCTCTTCGCGACGTCTCCGGAGGAAAAACACCTCAGTACAGCCGTACTCAACAGGTGGGAGTAGGCCTCCGCAGATCGCAGACAACTAAAACTACTACTTGTATAAGCAGGGAAGGCTAAAAGTTTGTAAGCAGGAGAGCTCGACGGATAATTTGGCTCAGCTCACTAACAAGTAGAGCCGGCTCTTTTTACCACAGTTTACCACAGAGCCTCAGTTTCGTCGCTGCGAGGCTCCGGCGCTCGCAGTTCACGCGCATGCTCCACCGCTCATCGCATCCAAATCGCGCACGTTCCGTGTTGTCCTGTGGCAGGCACCGTGGGTTCAATACTCCTTTGCCCCTCCAACAGTGGAATGTCCTTGTCCTTTTTCCTTTTCGTCATTTCAAGCGATCTTTCTTTTTTTTGGACGCCCTCGGCTCGAGTTCAGGCCTTTCCGAGCTGAATAAGGCCGTCAAATGACGGCAAGACGCCCCCCTGGCGGAAACACTGCGTGCTGATAACACCCCCCCCCCGCTGTGTTACCTGTACACATGATCCCACACACAGCTCTGCTCTGTGAACATTGACACCTGTCTCCCTGACCGGTGTTTCAGTGTGTAAACTTTATTTTGATTTATCTTATCTGTGTTTATGAGTTATTAATGTGTACCATTTGCTAAAGTAAGAGAGAAATGTAGGGAAGAACTAAGGACAAACATCATCTTTGGAAGTGAATATATCTTTCCATAAATGGTTGCTGGTTTATTCAATATGTCATAACCTTATGCAGGATTCATGAACAGTGTAATAAAGGATACTAATCGTTCAATACAATTGATTAAGCTATAGGGCCAAGATTAAAGAGTGTGTGCTAACTGTGTGTGCTCTGCAGGATTTACAGTAGGTAGAGGATCATCTCAGAGGAGCACAGCTGCCACGGCCAGACCTCCTGGCCATGAAGCACGTTGGTCACATATACAATATACAAGTTTATATATTACAAGTTCACATTTCATATTTTTTTATAGCTGCTTGTCATTTAGATAAAATCTATTTACCTGAAAAGGTTCTAAATATATATTACCTTGTAGCACTGCCCTCCTAAATGATTCTCTTTCACATTGTTGATTTGATTCATTCATTTTACATAGGTTAATCTCAATTGAATATTTCACCTCCTTGTGACGAAGGTAACTTCGACACTGTGGACTGACGGCTTCGGGCCTTGTACTATTGCACATGTGGTTTTATTTTGAAAAGTGTTTCCCTTTTCCCATGTCTGTTACTCCTGATTATGTTCACCTGGTGCCATGTGTTGTCTCCTCCCCCCCCCCTGTGTGTCCTGTAGATCCCCACATTCACCACAAACCCACATTCAGGACTGTGCATTTTAAATAATTTATCTACTGAATATTTTAACACAAAACTATAAAATAATTGTTATTTATCAAGATCTGGCCATTTATGAAATAGCTTTCTTAAGAGCTATGTTTTAGTGACGTTCAAGATCATTAAACATGACTTAAATTGTTAGTATAACCTTGAGAAATGAATTGCACATAATAATTCCGATGGAGCTGTGCACACTTAGATTTATGTGACGGTTTTCCACTCATTCTTCCAGTTCTCCGTTTTCCTGTGTTGAAATCATAGACTGGTTGAAATCGACCAGCTGTGAAGGTGGGGGCGGGGCGTTTATACGGAGTAGTGAAAACACTTCTGCGTAGTCTGCTCTCGCGTATCCTCCATGGATGTATAATAAGAACTGGATACAGCGTGGGAGGCGGGACCTCATTCATTCCTATGAGAGTTTCTCATTGGCGCATGAAGATAAAATGGCCCAACTTTTGAACTGAGGAAATGTCTGAAGGGGTGCCGAAACGACACACCCACGTCGTAATGAAGGCCCGGGCTATGTCAGATGCAGTTGTCGACGCGAGAGGGACCGCCTCCGGCCAACGGGTCGTCCTGTCTACCATAGTAAGGAGATAGGAAAATCTCTGAGAGGAGGGTGATGGACCAACCAGATCGATATTGACATGGTCAAACCTCCTCTCAGGCACCATGAAACGTTCCAGGGGGGCCTTCGTGTGGCGGTGCACCTTAGCACGCTGGCAAGCCACGTACTTGCCGGCCCAAGCCCTCACGTCCTTTTTGAGCCCCCGCCAGACGAACTTCGCGGCCACCATCCGCACCGAAGGCTTCCCGTCCGCGGTGCGACAGGTCGTCAGGAAGAAACGGTCGGCCTCCTCAGCCAGGGCGCGGGGTTCAGTAATGGTCGTGTTGGTCAGTGCCGTCTGAACCCGGGGCGCCAAGTGGCGCAGGAACGTCTCCACAAACAAAATACAGGGATCTTCCCCCCCCTAGCAGATTCAGCATCTTCTCCATGAGCTGGGATGGCTTGCTGTCTCCCAGACCCTGAATCTCAAAAATCTGGCGAGCCCTCTCCTTAGCAGATAAGCTAAATGTCTTAAGGAGAAGGGCTTTAATCGCCTCATATTTGCCCTAGCGTGGGGGATCTGCGATAAATCCAACCAACCTGGATGACGTGGAGCTCCCCAGCGCCGCGACCACGTGAAAATACTTCAGGTCCCCGTCACGGACCTGGCGGCAGGCAAAGTGCGCCTCCACGTGTGAGAACCACACCGTAGCGGCATGTTCCCAAAACTCCGGCAGTTTAACATAAACATCGCGATCAGCCATGTTCACTAGGTCTTCGGAATCTATCACGAAAACGTCGGAGTCACCAGTGTAGAGCCGATGAATGGGAGTCGGAGGCGGTGTGTTCAGTATGGAACTCCACACTTTATTCTCCATTTGTTTACAGAAAAGGGGAACATCTGCTACCTGCTACTGTCAAGCTAGAATCAATACAACAACACGGTACACTCTTTAACAGGTCCGTGGTGCAACACACAATATATACAACGGTGAATTATGTCCCATAATGTTCCACCACACAACAGAGCTTAATCTATCATGATACTTGTGTGGGTTGTACATGAAACCACTTGGTAATATAGAAACATATATGTATTTTGAGTTATGATCAATTGTGATTTAAATCTTCATCTAAAAAGTAAAGCTGATGATGGATTACTGTGGTGGAGTTAAAAGACCAATAGCCTATTTATCTTTGAAATGTGATGGAGTAAAAGGATATTAACTGTGATTATTCATCTCAATCAATCTCAATCTTTATTTATTTATATAGCACATTTAAAACAACCTTCAGTTGACCAAAGTGCTGTACAGGCAATAACTACAATATTAAATAACACAATGGGAGTACAATAATAAAACAATAATTAAAAACATGATAAAAAGCACAATAACTAGAAACATATACAAATAAAAATAAAAAACACATACAAATATAAAAATGTAATGTTCAACTAGTATTAAAAGCCAGTGCAAAGAGGTGAGTTTTTAGCTGAGATTTAAAAAGTTCAATAGACTCGTCAGTCCGGATATGTGCTGGGAGGCTGTTCCATAGTCTGGGAGCTGCAACACTGAATGCCCTGTCACCTCTGTTTTTTTTCCTGCACCGAGGAACCACCAACATATTCTGCTAAGCTGAGCGCAATGCTCTGGCTGGAGCATGGGGGTGCAACAACTCAGACAGGTAATGTGGTGCCAGTCCATGCAATGATTTAAAAACAACAAGTAAGTACTTGAACTGGATCCTGTAACTGACAGGAAGCCAATGAAGGTCTGCCAAAACGGGTGTGATGTGGTCATAACATCTCTTCCCAGTAAGAAGGCGTGCAGCCGCATTTTGGACCAGCTGCAGGCGACGGATCAAACACTTATCAACACCAATATACAGGGAGTTACAATAGTCTAAACGAGATGTTATAAATAAGTGGATTAGCTGTTCAAATTCCTTACTAGGAAGATAGGCTTTTACCTTCCCCAGAAGCCGCAGCTGGAAGAAGCTTGTCTTGACAACTGAGCTTATCTATATGTCGAATTTAAAACAGTTGTCAAAGATGACTCCAAGATTTCTGACAGAGGGGCGGCTGTAGGAGGCTAAGGGGCCGAGTACACTATTAAAGCCATCCAGGAGTTCAGACTGTCCAAATATTATAATCTCTGTCTTGTTTTCGTTGAGAGTCAGGAAGTTGATTTCCATCCATGATTTTATGTCTTTCAGACAGCTAAGCAAGGCAATCCTAGATTCCTTATTTGCTTTTATAGGCAGGTATACCTGCAGATCATCTGCAAAGCAATGGTAAGAAATGTTATGCTTTTTAAAAATTGACCCCAGAGGTAGTAAATACAGACTGAACAACATGGGGCCTAGGATAGAGCCTTGTGGGACCCCATATGCTAGTGGGGATGCAGCTGAAGAATAATGGCCAAGATGCACAGAAAAGGTCCTTTCTGACAGATAGGATTGAAACCATTTTAGGACTTTACCTTTAATACCAACACACAGTTCAAGGCGTGATAAAATAATTTGGTGGTCAATGGTGTCAAAAGCAGCAGACAAATCTAAAAGCACAAGCACAGCAGAATTCCCAGAATCAGCAGTTAAAAGAAGATCATTCAAAACTCTTAGGAGAGCAGTTTCTGTGCTGTGGCGTGATTTAAAACCAGACTGAAACTTCTCTGATATGCAGTTTAAAACAAGGTGCGACTGCAGTTGTGCTAACACCACTTTCTCTAGGACTTTAGACAGGAAGGGAAGCTTAGAAATAGGTCTAAAGTTGGAGAGAACAGAATGATCAAGGTTCTGTTTTTTTATAAGAGGCTGCACTACAGCGTGTTTAAAAAAGGTTGGAACGCAGCCTGAGGTGAGAGAGATATTTATCAAAGTTAAAATATATGACCCAATAGTATTAAAAACGTCTTTCAGTAGTCTGGGAGGAATACTATCTAAGGGGTATTGTGAAGGTTTACATTTTTTAACCACATCAGATAACTCGGACAGTGAAACCAGGTCAAACTGCTCGAAGACAGCTGAGCACACAGGAGACACTGCTGGGTAAGTAGCCTACCCCACAAGTAACTAAAATGTATAGTATTTGAAGGAAAGGTGTACAATGTTCCATAAATACCAATATCACACACACTCTAAGCCTTTGCGTTGTATATTTACAGTACATTACTGGCAGCTCAGTGGCCAGTAATGTACTGTATTTCCTAATTACAATAAACTACTGTAATCCATTTTACAGCATATAGGACACTACTGTATTACTACAAAACAGTATTTTACTGTAATTTTAATTTTTGTTGTAATGTAGCCCATTTCTACTGTAGTACTACAAAACAGTATTTTACCCATTACTGTATTTTATTATATTGTACTGCAATATTACTATACTACTGTATTGATTATTTTTAACTACTGCACTTCAGAATAACATTGAATTCAAATCAAAAGGTTCTTTATAAAGAATTTATTTTATTCCAAACTCACATTAAAATAGTTAACACTGTTTTCAACACAGTCACAGTTAATATATGTTCTTGAACATTTAGCATTTAGAACAGGAGGATTGCATCAAAAATATAAAAAATAAAATGAATTAACATTTTTCTTAATGCCCAGGGAGTACACAGAACAGCAATCTTCAGTGCAACTTTTTACATAAAATATATTTCAGTAAACATCTTCAAAACACTGCAGCAGCATTTTTTCTTTTACATTAAAATTATTTCTCAAAACCTGTATTCAACAATACAATAACAACAGTTATAGCTAGAGGTTGCTTATCACTGACTTGCTCAACACTCTTTTTCAGGTTGTTTTTTAAACATGTCCCTGTCTATCAAGCAGTAACGGCAGAAGTAGTTGCTTCTGCTAAAATTCTCAGTGAATCCTCCGATACAATGTGAACCAAGATTGTCCCCTGATATCAATGCTCCTTTCAGACTGGTACCATCCTCAGTTGCAAATCCCAACTCTTCTATATCCTTCAAATCAGCTAGAAGGGGAGAGAAGATTTTCTCTTGCTTCCCTACAAAGTAGTATAACAACTGCATTGGATAAACACATGAGCGATTATGGGGCACTATTTCACCAAGAGTCAAGTACACTGCCAATATTTTATGCTACTTTTTACCAGAACCGAGAGGATTGACATAATTATTGTCAAAGACGAGGGGGATTCTCTTAACAAAGCATTTTCTACAATAACAACAGTAATAGCTTCTCAAAGCTTTGGCATGACAGCTCTGAAACCATTATATGGGCATAAAGGGGACATGGGTAGACATATAGAGATCTCCATAAGAACATAAAAAGGGACACAGGCAGACAGAGAGACGAAATGTTACAACGGGTACTCTGACAACGAGTATAAATGGAGTAAATTTGGCCATGTTTCCTATGTTATTGACTACTAAGTACGGGGGGGGGCGGGAGGGGCATGCATTCCGTATGTGCAGCCCTCAGTTTGACGTCTTCCATTCGAACTCCAACAAGGAACGAATGAAACTGTTGACCTGAGGATTGATGGCCGTCACCTTCCTCTGCACCATCTTCTTGGTCTTCTTCCTCTCTGGCAGAGCATTTGGTCCCATCCTCTGGGTTGATCCTGACCAGAAACCTGTTACCAATATCATACCAATTAAGAAATACTCTTATAAAGAACACAATAAAAAAAAAATACAATGTACTCACATCAGTCCTCATATTACTTTTAACTTTAATTATAATACATAAGTGTAATATGGAAAGGCATTCACTTGCCTCTGAACAAGCTCCAGTGTACAAGCAGCAAACTCCTGGTACTCCATATTGAACACATAGAAGCTTGCAAAGAGCACAGCCAAGGCATCTGTGAAGTTGTCACTGCTGTCCAGCGTCATGACCACACTTCCCTAAATAGACAGCATCCACCTGGATCCTGTCAGGATTGAATGTCCTGAAAAAGAAACAACAAATTGTTACTCAATTACCTAAAATATGTTCATCTGAACAACTCTGCAATAGCTAAATTAACATCACTGCATGGCATTTTCATATTGGCGTTCATACATATTCAGTGTTACATCAGTATAATGCCTAGAAACGTCATATACAAAGACAAGGGAATCGAGAATCAAGTGTGTAAGTAGATGGATGACAAAAAATAGACACTTTAACAGTGCTTATGTCAGGGTAGCTTTGTGTGTGTGTGTGTGTGTGTGTGTGTGTGTGTGTGTGTGTGTGTGTGTGTGTGTGTGTGTGTGTGTGTGTGTGTGTGTGTGTGTGTGTGTGTGTGTGTGTGTGTGTGTGCGTGCGTGCGCGTGTGCGTGTGTGTCTGTGTGTGTGTCCATACATGAGCATATCATACAATCAATCAAGACAAAACAAAGAAAGAGGGTGGGGGAAAGAGTTTGATAGAGCATGTGTATGTTACCGAGCATTATGAGCCTGGGTGTGTCTGGTAGCGACTGTGCTTCTACGTCTGCCTGGGTTGCTGTGACCTAACAAACAACACGAAAGAAGAAGCACAAAAAAAAGATAATTAGATTTGAAGAAACTACAGTACTAACACAATATAATAGTGAGGACATGTGGGTTTATTTATGGATGGCATGTATGGGTCCAGATCTTCAATCCATCCATAAGTGAACCCACATTCCTCATACTCATGTTTTCTGATATTGAATCCATCCCACACTCTGAAATCCACAGAGATCTGGTATCACCTTGTGTTGGTTAAAAAGGCAGAATAACTACACTTTTGTCAAATAACTAAGTCTGTTTGTGAAAGAAAACTACTTACATCGGCCAGCATGAACAGGGACTCTGTTGACTCTTTGAAGAAGGCCATAAAAAGCAGGACAGCTGAAGTTGCCATCACATCTTGATCTTGTGAGGTCTCCATTTCAGTCAGCAGAGACTGGATCTCGCCTTTCCACTTCAACCTCTGATGCTGGAAGTAGTTGATGACTCGCCTGCCTTTACTCTGCAATGCCTCAGTCAGTCTTGAGAGAATATCGATCCCTGTCAGCTTTTCAAAGTGAGAACACAGCCATTTTTTCTGGAGAAGAAGGGCCACTCTTGCACAACATCACTGATTCTAGGAGGAGGACTGGAGTTGATGAGTTTGCGCTGCTGTAGGTACTTCATCTGCATGATGTTGTCCACCATCGCCGTCTCTGCTCCTCTTGGTCCTTCCTTTCTGTACAGTGTGACCAACATCTGCCTCTTGACTTCAAGAGAATCTACCGTCTCTCTTTCAGGCAGGTTGTCAGGTTGCCAGTTGATGCATCCATAACTGTCCACTCGACTGCAGCTTTTTTTGGACTGGGGAGCATCTTCATTCTCCTTTGTTCTCTTTGGTCTTCGAATTTTAGCGAGTGTATTGTCCCTGTTGACATGGTTCACACTTGCTTTGATCTGAGTCAGAAGGCCCTCATAACCATTACCCATGACGACTCCACCGACTTCATCACCAAAGGTTTTGGGATATTGAGCAACAATATCTCTGGCTATCTCTTGACATTGGACTTTGAGGGGGTTTGGGCAGAGCACCCGGATTGCATCCACAACAACTCTGATCATCTGTAACCTGTCGGTATGGTTTGCCATCTGCTCCAGAGACATGGCCTGCTGGAGAGTTGGAGGCATTTTATCCCAAGGCACATGGAAAGCTGCAACCCAGTTAGGTGGACTTTGGGAAGGTCTTGGCACAGAAGCGGGAGGAGAGGGTGCAGGGGTAGGTGGAGATGGAGACAGAGAGTTTGACATTTGCTTCATCTTTGTTTGTTTGTACTGGTCTTTCACAACTGCCTGGCTGAGAAGAGCCTGCAAGGTCTCCTTGATAGGTATATACTGAAAGGAACATTCCCTGCCAGCTACATTTGCACCTAGATAGATGGGAGTGGGCTCAACATAGCTGAACGTCTTCTTGAAAAATGTTTTTCTTGTTTTGTTAGATCGCATGGGCCCTTCATGGCACACTTTAAAGATATCTTCCTTTGACACATCATCTAGTATCTGACTGATTTCATTGTCCTGCAGGTTCAACATAGTAAGCTTCTCATGAACCTTTGAAAGTGCTAACTTCATGCCAGAGTTGTGCACCTCCTGAAATTCCTCTATGATTGTCTGAATAGTACTAGCAGGAAGTAACATTTTGGCTTGCATTTTAAGATAGAAAAGAGCCAAATTGTTCAAAAACTGGCTTTGGTCAGGCACAGTATCCTGCTCTGCATCTTGCACATCAGGCATAGCTTCAGGGAACATTTCATCAGACAATAGACACTGCTCATTTTGCTGGCTGTTAGGTGCATCATGACTTAAATGAGAAGAAAAGGTTGACTTAACACAGAAAGATTTGGTGCAGCCTGTATAAGGACAGGTCACCTTTTTACCATCCATAATATGCCATTTCAAGTGTGCACACAGACTTGAAAAAAGGGTGCTCTGAAAGTTACAAGCATCAACCTGGCATGAAAACATAACATTCTGGGGTTGAGGTCTATCTTCAATTGGCACAATTTTTGCCTTGCGATGTTGGCGATACATATGAGACTTGAAAGACTTAAAGTTCTTAAAAGTGCAAGGGCACTCAGGTATACCACACGAAAAGCAATGATTATCCTCATTCCTGTGTACTTTTACATGTGTGGTGAAAGAATAAAAGACAGAGGTTGAGAAACTGCATGACTTGCAGTTGTAGCTATACATACTGATTATTTGGCTGGGATGACTTCTGTAGGTCAAGTCAACTTGAATGCCTGGGGATCTCACTGGTCTCAGATCACACACTGTAACAAAGTAGAACAAAAGTTGTTAAATCTTGAGATTGACAGAGATCACAAGAGTGAAATACAATTCTCTAGAAAAATAAAATACAATTGTATCATCAAGTATAGTAAATATTTGCAGAAAATTCAACTACTAATGCCAAATGCCAAATGACTTAAATATACAAAGAAATGACCAGTACCAATCATCAAAATAAGGCCAAAACAATGCTTAATGTTATACTTAATTCTAAAATATTCCAAAATAGTATTGTACATGTAGATCTGTTTTTAGATCATATTCATTGTTAATCAGTAACCTAAACCCCTGCTCATATTTTTCTTATCATCAAAATCGAGTTTTGCAAATACAATGAATCCTGCTTCCAACGCCACTGGCTTTACTTGCTTTAAAAGCAAACGTACTAAGAGTTACAATATCTAATCGATCTGAACACAAATCACTCCGGTAATTTAATTAATGTTTAAATTAGTTTAACACTAGCAGCGCGAGCAATTAACGACCCCGAAAATGCATCGTGAATATTTCATATCAAACAATTCATTCAACAATTCATTCACAATTCATTCACTCATAGAGGTTGCTGCTTTCTCACCACACAAAAAACGACTTTGCTAGTGTCTATCTATCTCCAATAGTTCACTAGAGCATACAGTCCTAAAAATGATTTATAAATGTCTGGATGAAAAACATGTACAAGTAAAACAAACTTACAGAATATACACAACTCCAAGTCCACACTTGTCTGCCATTGTTTTCCCCTTCTTCAGGAAGCTGCTGTGGGTGTGTTCACTGTGTTGTCTGTGTTGTGTGTGCAGGGGAGGCGGGGCTAACTCAGTCATTTACTTCAATGCTGTATAATTGCCATGGCAGATTATATCCAAGTTACATTCAGTTTACAATAGGTTACAGTAACAATGTAAAATATTCCCGCTTCATCAAAACTACCCAGAATGCAATACAAACTAAAGCTAGTGACAATGGCCCCAACATTTTTGAGATACCCCTCCCGGAGTTAGGACAAAACACAACTTACTTTTTCCTCATCTCTAAGGCCTCCCATACATGAAATGGATTGTTGTAAACAAATATTTTACTGCAAAAGTGGTGAAATTGATATATAAAGTTAGACACCCCAAACTAAAAATAAAGGCTGGCCCTCTGGGGGTTGAGGCATAACAACTCATGTCGATTCACAATGGAAGGTCTGATAGGTTTAAAACCTTGGCATACCTGAGGTCAGGACATCCCTCTGCATTATAGAAAAGACTGAATGTCAATATCTTAATGTAAATTGGACATACAGCCATTTGAACACATACCTACAATAGGCGGAAATGTATCTATGTAGAATGATCTCTTTACTTTGTAGTGAGCCTGACATGGATTGCCATAGCAACACACACAAGGGCTTGTTGAAAAGGTGTGGTTCTACTGAATCCAGCAATACCAATTGTGTAAAGGTAGCTTACATATTCATCGAGTTATGTCACTAAACGTGTATGGTGTCTTTATACACTGTTATGCCCAACTGCAGCCAAAATGTGCCAGGGACTAGAAGGTGAGACACAGAGACAAGGAAACAGGTTTTTGGATTAACAAACTTTAGTATTCAAATTAAATGTTCTTATCTAAACTTAAGTAAACCTAAGCTAGTGGGAGCCGGGGGATATATGCATATAAACACATCTCTATCACTCATCCACATTGTCATCAAAAACAACATGGCTCACATTTGGGCAGTCAGAGCAAAACTCTGTGCAGGTCAAGCCTACTGAAAGACATTGGCATTTGCTGCTATCATTGCACTTTCCGTCCTTACAGTATAGGTGGGTGATGTCTCTGACTTCTTTAGGTGCAGGTTCTTTGACGAACATCACTGGTTCAATAGACCCATCTTCTCTGAGCCTCCACCCTCTACCAACTGGGTTCCAGAGATGAGGCTTGGCCACATGGCTGTGACACCACACTGCGGTCTGGTACATGGCTCTTAATACATGTTGCTGGAAGGCATCTTCTGTTGGGGGTAGATTTGCAGCTGATGAATCTGTTGTAGATGCTAGTGTGTACCTCAGCTCATCCAAGGTGATGCAAGGACGGCCATCCTCCCTTTTCTTTTGGCCATACAGAAGGAGGGCATACTTTCTTGCCACAGGAATAGTCTCCTCCAGACTTCCAGAAAGTCCAAAACTGGCCATCTCATTTAAGTCACTCAGATGGGTCTTAAGTCTTGTAAACACAGTAGCCTTCCCAATTCTGTACAAGCTGCTTGTGGTATCACAACCTGTGAGGGCGTGGCATGCAGGTAGACATGCACAAAATGCTGCACCAAGCTTCTTTGCGATGGGACAGACTGGGACAAACCTCTCCCTTGGGCCATGTCCAGAGTGCATGAACACCGTTGAGGATCCAAACATTCCTTTGCTGGAATAATACACAAGCAAAACCATTACGTCTGTATCATCACATCTGATGACGACCCGAGAATGAGACTCTGCTAGATGTATTGCATGTTATACCAATCTGGTGTCAGCCTCCTCCTGGTCACTATACAGATCTGTCAAGTTGTCAACACCTGATTTGCTGACCACTTTGACCTCCTCACCATTTTCAAAGCCACCTGCCAAAATGACTGTTCTCTGAGGAGATTCTCTTGGGCCCTGTATTGGCTATGTAGTTGCTTACAAAGCTGCATAAAGCAGCCTTGTTACCACTGACCTTGAGGTATTTCCTGTAGTTAGGAACTTTGGCTTTGCCTGTGATGACATGTGTAGATCTGCTTGCTTGGATGGTGCCTCTTCTTTGCCTTTCCAGGTCTTTGATTGAGTGTGGATGATTATACCTATCAAACACTAGAGCAACACAGTTGTTGTTTTCCTTTTCCATTAGTGTTGTGATCTCCTTCCAGACACACTCACCCAGGTCATTGAATGTCTGAAAGCCTGAGTCAGGGAGACTCTGTAGAAGAGCCATGCCATCGATGATGTATGCAGATGGTTCAGCAACATTAGGCAACTGCTGTGTCTCTTCAACTACTGACTCCAATTTTTTAGCAAGGTCGGCTTTTGTTGTCTTTCTCATGCTTCCATCATCATAAAACAAAGAGCGGGGACAGCAGCAAGTTCATGAGACATCACAGTCTCCATGGATACCTCTCTTTGCTTGGATACAGCAAGTAATCTTCGAAAGAACACATCTGAGTCCATGTGAACCTTTCTAGTAATGACTCCACCTGATGTTTTCATGTCTTTGAAGGTTCCACACTGTTTTCTTTTCTCAGGATCCCAGAAGCTCTTAGTTTTTTTGGATTTTGCCAGACGTTGTCCAATAAAGATTGCATTCTGTTCAGCACCATCTTGGAGGAAACTTGACAGCTCTTTTGCAACTTTCTCAGATGCAACCTGACCACTTGCAATATTGATCAGTTCCTCAGGGATACTATCAAGGTCAAAGGGGTTCTGTTTCTGCTCCACAGCTTCCATTATCTTTTGTATGTCTCCCTCATCTCTGTCCATTCTAGAGGCTCCATGTTCTTTGTGTGCTTTTGGGCCCTTTGCATCAGTGTCACAAAGGTCTTTCATGGCATCCACGTATGCTGTGGTCACATGCCTTGTCATCAACCATCTTGTGAGAGCTGCCTTTCGCAATGTGAATCCAACAACTCCACCCTGACTCTTGCCTTCTCGGTTAATGGTTTGCTCCAGTGCCTGATCAGTCGCCACACAGTTGAAGCTGTGATCCTCTGACCGGCGGACAACAAATCCGCCTTCTTGCATGAATGTGTATGCTTCTGGTTGTTCATGTTCAAGAGCTTTCATTTCTGCAACGTAGACCGGCATGTACTTGGCATAATTGGTTCTTCCAGCAGCTCTGAACCAAGGGATGACTTCACAGATGCTATTCAGGTGAAGTTGAAAGTCTGCTTCACGTTCTGAACGAAGGATCCTTAGCAACAGATCAGCACCCTTGAGGAACATTAACCAATATCCAAAAGTTGCTGATTGCTTAGCCCCTTCAACTATGAAAGTCTGGATAATGTTCTGGATCCCAGTAAGTTCCGTCTCCACCTCACCGATAAGCTGTTGAGCAGTGGCCTTGTCATTACCATGAAATGCATGCTGTACATCTCGTAGGAGTTGCTCTTGTGCTCCAGTTATTGCACATTTGCCTTTCTTTTGATTGCATGGCTTTCCAGAAGAGCCTGAACAGAGCCTCAGAGGCTAGCTTTATGCTCCTTATTCCTCTTGCCAGCTGCTTCCCCTGAAGCAACTGTCGGGCTGTTCCCTCTGCATACACGTCTGACTCAGTGAGTATGTCAAACAGTCCGCCATCACCATAGAGCTTTCCAATGCTTGCAAGGTAAGCCATTGTGATATGCATACCTCCTAGTCTCATTGTGATCTTCCCTTTTAAGAGCTCTGGTTTGTTCCACAATATCTCTTGCGCTTTGCTATAAATTGCAAGGTCTGCAGTCACAAGCACATGGTGTTGTCCCAGTTCTTCAGCTAGCTGTACAAGCTGTATCATAGCTGTATAGATGGTGGACAAATCTGAGGGTGATTCTCTTATGAAGGGCACTGGCTACTGGACAAGGTGTGTCTGATGTGAAGGCATTGAATGCAGACCACGCAGGAATATGCTGTTGATTCTCGCTCTGGTTTCGGGCCAGCTTCCATACCAGGTCTCTGCCTTCTGCTGCTTTGGAGACTGCTGTTTAGTATCTCAGGTTTGGGAAGTTCGGGCGGTTCTGGTCGCTTTGGAGGTTTGATATATCTGTAACCAGAAATAATAAGATAAGCTTGTTATCATATGCATTAAATATCAACTCAGAACACTAAACCTCACCAAGTATTCATATTGAACACCCCCACCAATGAATTTGTACTGTGACTATACACATGAAAACGGAATGAATACAAATTCAAATAATCCAAACATACCTGTGAAGTTTCTCTCCATTCAAGTCAGCTGTGTTCAAGGTTGAGAGAGACCTCTCTGGGACTCGTGCTAGACATTCATATGTAGTGGAGACATGGCCTCTTCGGTACACAACAGATGCCATAGCATGAGTTGTTTGCTTCCCGTCCAGAGTATCCTCATTCTGATCAAAGTTATCGATGGCTGCATCAACAAGTCCAGTGACTCCAGTGAGGCCAGTTGGGATGTAGACACCACTCTCTGTCCTTGATATCTGGTCTGCTGCCACAGATGTGAGGAACTGTCGAACCTCTGTATAGGAAACACAGTGCCCCATTGCACTGAGCTCATTGATGAGTGACTTACTGCCAAATTGATGATGAATCAAAATGGCAAGTCCCAGTGTGATTGGCGTATGGATGTGACGGCACTGTGCAATGAGATCATGGCAGATTGCAATGACACGCAGATTGTCCTTAAAAGCTGGTTCCTCATCACAGGTCTCGCAATTTCTGTGAGCATTTGAATCAACACACCAGTTCACAAAGTCATAAACATTGTTTTGTACATAGTTGCTGCAATGTAGACGTGATAGTCGATCACTGCTGTCTAGGGGTGTAACGGTTCACAGAAGTCACGGTTCGGTTCATACCTCGGTTTGGGGGTCACGGTTCGGTACGGGTTCGGTACAACAAGGAAAAGCAAAAAAAAAGGCCCAAATGCATTTTTTTTTTGCTGTTATTTATTTTTAACAGTAGTGCAAGTTTTGGAACTCTAACATTTGGAATCATTAACTGTATTACACAGTTAAAAAAAAAAACACAAACAGTAACACACACACACACACACACACACACACACACACACACACACACACACACTCAGATGGCCATATTATTTATAATGGCTGATGTCAAACAAAAAGGTTAAATAAGCTGTACAACTAAAAAGAATGTCTTAAAAATATTAAAATAAATAGTAAGAAAGTGTTTCAATCACAATCAATAAAAGGCAATACAGAACTGTATAACATCTCCTGATGTCAAAATATAAAATAAATACAATGATAAATATAAAAACAAAATAAAATCTGTACCTTTAGGAGCAATGTCTAACATGTGTAATTAACTTGTGAGTGTGTGAGGCCATTATGCCTAAATAAAGGTACTCAAGCTTTACTCTATTTTCAAGTTGTTCTTCAAAAAGATGAGTTTGTCTACGTTGTCAGTAGTGAGGGCAGATCTGTTGGCGGTAACTATGTCACCTGCCGTCGAGAAAACCCTCTCGCTGGGGACTGAGACTGACTCGGATGTGATTGAGCATGTTTGACGTGTTACCACTAGCATACCGCACCGCTATCGAACAACGCCGACACACCGTCCTCGTCCGATCCACAACTCGCACCCCATCATTGTTGTAGTCCACAGGGAACCCGAAATGTTCCCACACACCTGATTTAAAAGAAGCAGGTGGGTCTTCTAGCTCCTGTGTGTTGTGTGAACTCGCCATAGATACTAACTTTTCTTCTTCATATATTGTGTTAGTTTTGTTGTGTTTTGTTCTTGTTCTTCATTTGTTATTTACGGGCGGCTGGCTT
This sequence comes from Pogonophryne albipinna, assembly GCA_028583405.1. NCBI lineage: Eukaryota > Metazoa > Chordata > Actinopteri > Perciformes > Artedidraconidae > Pogonophryne > Pogonophryne albipinna. Next base: position 15,786,221 of record CM053248.1, on the reverse strand, counting down.
TTAGGCGCAATACCGCCCCCTGGATTATATATAGTGTAATACTGCCCTGAGTGACAGACATTTTTTCCCACTCGTAAAAAAAGGCGTATTCGCCGTGTGACTGCATGTGCCGAACCGTGACGTCCGAACCGTGACGGTACGGGACGAATACGGATACCGTTACATCCCTACTGCTGACATATGATTTATGGTCATGCAGGGTTCCCACGGTACCTGGAAAACATGGAAAACATGGAATTAATTTTTTCATTTTCCAGGTATGGAGAAGTCATGGAAACTGAGCAAAAGTGAACACTTACATGGAAATAGAAACAGTTGTCCTGGACATTTTTATTGGATGAGGTGTAAAATAGTAATAAAATGAAACTATTGTGCACAGAATTAAGATGAGTTTATAAAAACCCTTTACATGTGAACAGCTTTTACTGTAGATAGAAATGGATGATCCCATGTTGTAGAGCAGTGTTTCTCAAACTTTTTCATACCAAGGACCACTTAACCAATAAAAAAACACTCGTGGACCACCTAACTCCACAAATATCCAAAAACACATAGTTTTTTACAAATCGCCTGAAAATTGTAAAAACAAGGGGCAATATGTGTGATGAAGGTGTTGCTCTGGGCAATATCATGCAATCGAAAGTGAAACTTAAGCTCGTTCCATTGCGGAGATATTCCCGCGAGAGTGCGAAAAACTTAAATAAATGTATTTATTTCAAATGTGAAATTTTACCAATATACTCACGGACCACTAGGGGGCGCTCACGGACCACCAGTGGTCCGCGGACCACACTTTGAGAAGCACTGTTGTAGAGCATGCTCTTGGCATCCTATATGGTATATTGGATGTTGGAATTTGATGCAGGCAACTTGGTGATATGGACTTTAAAAGTATAGTTTCGGATTGGTGGACTTCAGGAATAATAACGTTACTCGCGATCTCAATAGAAGGGTCAAATGCATGCATTTCCCAGCCAACACGGGAGCCTTGACATCTACAGTGAAAGTTCTTATGCAAGTTTATCCTCAAATGTAAGTAGCTGTGTTTTAACTGTGGTAAACTTGGGTTTATCAACGTTAGTTAGTAAGCAGTGCAATCTTGCTAACTAGCTAGCAACTTGAGTTTGAGTTTGTTTTGAATTTGGATTTGTTTATGATGGTTAGCAAGCACATGGAGTGCAATCTTGCTAGCCAACATTCAGTTTGCTAACTAACTAGCTAGTGTTGGCTAGCTTGCATTGCTAGCTAACTACCAATACATTTTCACATTAGGCTGTGACATTACTTCTATACTAGTTGACATGAATAGTCTAGTCTTGATACATTTGGTAACATTCATTCTTATATCTACTTTGAGCTATTTTGTGATTTTTCGTTTTTTTCTTATAAAAAATTATACTACCAAATAGGAACATTTTTGAAAAATCATTGATCATGCCTAGACTGATTCTATACATCTATACTGTTAAGATAAGCTTACTAGTGGGGTTGCTGTACTGAGGAACCACAGGGGAACCAGCCTTATGTTTTCCCTTTTAGGTTCATTAGTTTGATTTACAAAAGATTTTACAGAGTAAGAGTAGGCATACTACCCCTTCTACATAAGACTCATAATCTCAAATGTGTGATGCATTACAGGAGTGAGTGACAATGACACGCGGCAGATTCAAGTCACATTGGAAAGATGACTCTCAATACAAGGACTGGATTGGAGAGGTACCAGGAGATGTCCACAAGGCTTATTGCAAGTTTTGCCGCAAGTCATTTGACATCAGCAATATGGGGGTCGCTTCCCTCAAGAGCCATTCAAAAGGACAAACCCACACCAAGTTAGCTGGACAGCTAAATAATGAAAGAAGATGCCCAGTACCAGCAGTGAACAGCCTACGGAAAAAGGCTCTGGAGCTCGGGGGAAAACTTTTTTTTCAAGCCAAGCTGTATTTGAAGCAGAGATTCGCTGGGTCATGAAGATGGTGAGGTCACACTTCTCGTTCAACTCCAACTCTGACATTTCAAACACTTTTGCTCAGATGTTCCCAGACAGCGAAATTGCCAAACTATTTAAATGTGGCGCAACAAAATCGGCTTACCTTATATGTTTTGGCTTGTATCCTCATTTTAAAGAGCAGCTGATCGAAGACGTAAGAAAAGCAAAGTGTCATGTAGTGTCTTTTGACGAATGCCTTAACAAAGTGACACAAACAGAACAGATGGATATCATTCTGCGCTACTGGAGTGAACACGAAGGGAAAGTAGCTGTGCGTTACTTCACTTCAGAGTTCCTAGGACACACTCAGGCAGAGAAGCTCTTGGAGAGTATCAACAGATCCCTGTCACCTCTGGACCCCAAGAAGCTCCTGCAAATATCGATGGATGGCCCTACAGTGAATTGGAAGTTCTTAAGAATATTCCAAGAGGACAAGAGCAAAGAGGACCCAGATGCACCAAAGCTCATCAACCTGGGAAGTTGTGGTCTGCATGTTGTGCATGGAAGTTTCCAGACCGGAGAGAGGGAAACAGGTTGGAAAATCGGAGATGCGCTGAGAGCGCTTTGGCAGGTGTTCCATGACTCGCCAGCAAGGCGAGAGGATTTCAGTGAGCTGACTAAAACGGCAAGATTTCCTCTGAAGTTCTGTGCCACTCGATGGGTTGAAGACTTGCAAGTTGCTGAGCGGGCAATCGAAGTGTGGCCAGCTGTGATGGCGTACATCCACAGCCACAAGAAACTTCCGAAGAGTAAAGTGCCAACATCTGCGTCCTACTTGACAGTCAAGAAGGCAACCGAAGACCCTCTTTTCCTGGCTAAACTTGAGTTTTTCGCTTTTGTTGCAAGACAGCTGAAGCCTTTTTTGAAGGTATTTCAGACAGATGCCCCAATGGTGCCATTATTGGCAAAGGAGCTCCAAAGCACCCTGACAGGCCTGCTGTCATGCTTTATCAAGAGAGAAGAGCTGGCAAAGATCAAGACACCTCTCCAGCTCACTAAACTGGACACCCAAGAGAAGCAAATCCATGTCCCACTCAAACACCTGGACATAGGATTTTCAACCAAGCAGGCTTTGCAGAAGGCACCTGAGAAGCTCCAGGAAAATCCAGTGAAAATCGTGGAGTTCAAAAAAGAATGTGTCTCCTTACTCGCAATGACCTGCAAGAAAATTATGGAGAGAAGTCCTCTCATGTATCCAGCTGTGCGGCATATGAGGTCCCTTGACCCTGTTGTGATGATTGTGACAGAAACCGAAAGTACAACAGCAATGTTTGAGAAACTCCTTCAGGTTCTCCTCAATGCTGGATGGTGCCCTGCCACAGAGTGTGACAAAGTCCTTTCTCAATATAAAGCATTCTCACTCGATGTCAACACAAACCACAAAGCAGAGTTCCAAGAATTTCTTTACAGCTGCAGACTTGCTGAATTCTTCGGAAGATATCTCAGTGGCAAAGAAGAGTATGCAGAACTGTGGAACATCATGCAATGTCTCTTCACGCTGTCTCATGGACAAGCTGCAATAGAAAGGGGGTACTCTGTTAACAAGGATATGCTTGTTGAAAACCTACAGGAGAAGACGCTAATAGCAATGCGCTTGGTCCACGATGCAATGGCTGGGCACACAGATGGAGCTCTTCCAAAAGACCTCAAGCAACACTGCAGAGGAGCAAGGACAAGATATGAGATGTATCTGGAAGACCAGAAGAAGTTGAGAGAGCAAACCACTAAAGAGAAGAAAAGAAAGGAGCTCTCCCAGGAAATCCAGAAAGTGAAAACAAAAAGTGGATGGCTAGCGCTGAAACAATGGCGAAAGAAGCACATGAAATGGCAGTCATGGCAGAGACGAAGCACAATTTTACACTGCTGTCAAAATCAAATGCCTATCGGAAAGGGGTTGCTGATAAAAAGGAAGAGGTGGCAGCTCTAGACAAAGCCCTGCAAGAGCTGCAAGAGTCTGTCAATAAGTTAAAGCAATGAGGCAGAGACGTGCACACATAGACTCTAGGTAGTGCTTGAGCACCTGTCCGTTTTGCCCTTTGGACAGCAATGTGCCCTTTTGAAAGTTCGTTTTTTCCAGTTTTTTCTTTTTTACAGTGTACTGTATGTGGCTCATGGTAACATCGATCAATTCTGGATTAAAAGCTTCTAATATATACAACAATGCCCCAAATGCGCGTTGTAATTTTGTCAGACATCCCCACACGTGCCCCGCGGCACTCCCGTACATGCCCTGGCTGCAGCCCCTCCCTTCCCTGTTCTCAACGTGAACGCGCAGCGCGCAGAGCTGACAGTCAGTCACTCAGTCAGACAGGCCACGGCGGGTGTGTGGTGCAGCAGCACGCAGCAACACGATTAAAAGTGCCCTAGTGACGACCAAGTAAGTAACCACCAGGAAACAAATACAACGAGTGCATTGTTTAATCCCCTAAATCAGATGCCAAACTAAACTATACAGGGTTCGTACGGTCATTGAAAACCTGGAAAAGTCATGGAAATTCAAAATGCAAATTCCAGGCCCTGGAAAAATTATGGAAAACAATATTTTTCCCAAAGTTTTGGAAAAGTCATGGAAATGTAACTAAAGTTGCGTCAAATATAATTTACATTTTATCTAATCGCCGAAATAATCTGCGGTCGCGAGCTGTTATGTGCCATCATGACGCGCATGGTGTTATTTTTTAATATATGAAGCGCGAGCTGTGTGCTCGAGTCTTCCTGCCTGTCGGGTCGGCTGAACTCTGCTGCTCCGGGATGAGGGTCAGCTACATTATCTACGGTGTGTTCGTTAACTGTGCGGAGTCACTGTGGCACAGACTGAGCCGCTGGTGAACAGCTGTTAGAACAGGCCATTCACGGAGCGTCCACACAGCAGCGTGCGTTGACGCTTGGCGGTGGGCGTGTCTGAAGCTTGGGGATTTTTTGCGAGCAACGCGACCAACAACCAATCACATGAATCTCCCGCCCCCGACATACAAAGCAATAGCAATGTTAAAACGAAGTAAACTGGATATAAAATCCCCAAACAGGCGAAAACCTACTAGTTTCACCCACTGTCTCTGCCTCCTCCCTCCAAGCCTCGCTCCTCCGGTTTGTATCCCGGTAGATGAACAGAGACTGATCATTCAGCACCGGGTGATTCACTACCGCTATAATGAATTTTCCCTCCATTTTTTTGAATATGAGGAAATGACCTGCGTAGTAGGGCTGCACGGTATTGAAAAAAACTGACACCGCGATTTTTCCCCCCCCTGCGGTATATATTGCGGTTTTTTTAACCTGTTAAACCCCAAAGTCCAAGCGGGTACTTTACTTTTTTTTTCACGACAGTGTCTCAGGGGATCGTAATATTTAAGAACCTATTCATGTGTTATACCAGATTAACGGAAATAATCTCAGCTAACTGACGATACAAACTATTTTTACCAAAACAAAACACAAGTCTCATAAGAAGCATCTAAATGACCCCTGAGCGAAAAATGCTAACGCACTTTGGCACAGAACTCAAGATAAAAGATACCCTTATTACTTATCGTAGCTGCACATACAAGATATCCGATTAAAGCTGAGGTTCCACAGATTATTTAGGTATATATTATCATCACTGAGTGATCTGATCTCGCAACAGGGAAAGCAAACACAGACATCACAACACGTACCTTTACGTAGCTTCTAGGGGAGATGTCTCACCGTAGCTGTCAATCTGATCAAAAGACGTGTTCAATGGCATTAAAACGAGAAAGAAAAAACGCGGCTGAATCGGTTAATCCATAGGTTTTTTAACGTCTCTGTATAAAAAAAATGATTTAATTTATAATCCATAATTCCATTTTTATGTAAATATCGCAGCGCAAAAGTTAGCTGCTAATGGTAGCCACCAGAGTGGCTGCTGCTTCCGGTCTTGGCATGTTGCTTACCCTCAAATAAGGGGGTTCATCTGTGAATGAAGAAGAGTGGTAAGGGATCCAAGAGATTAAACGTATTTGTTACGACCCATTAAACTATAGGAAGCTTCTTGGAAGTAAATCTTCATTCTCTCCGGTATTGTCCTCCTGTGTCTCGCTCATTTTTTACCAGTGTTTTGATGGTCTGCAAACTAGCGGGGCGGGGCCTGCTGTGATCTGATCAAGAATGATTGTGATTGGTAGTTTGCTGTGCATGCAGGGGAAGTTCTACACACACCAACACATAAACAAATAAGGAGTGAGAGTGACGCGTAGCCAAAACCGGAAGCTGCATACACTCTGGTGGCTACCATTAGCAGCTAACTTTTGGGCTCCGATTTTTACATAAAAATGGAATTATGGATTATAAACAATTGCTTCAAAGCCACAGATACATTATCAACCTATGGATCAACCGATTCAGCCGCGTTTTTTCTTTCTCGTTTTAATGCCATTGAACACGTCTTTTGATCAGATTGACAGCTACGGTGAGACGATCTCCAGTAAAAGCTCCGTAAAAGGTACGTGTTGTGATGTCTGTTTGCTTTCCCTGTTGCGAGATCGGATCGCTTAGATACTATACTTAAATAATCTGTGGAGTCTCAGCTTTAATCGGATATATTGTATGTGCAGTTTCGATAAGTAATAAGGGTATCTTTATTTTGAATTCTGTGCTAAAGTGCGTTAGCATTTTAAAAAAAAGAAGAATAAAACCGCACGTCCCTGCGGTGTGAATACCGCGCATGCGCATACCGCGGTTATCGCCATGACAAGGTATATCGTTCAGCCCTACTGCGTAGTCTCTCCCAGCATACACGCGGTTTGATTGGCTAGCGCTTGTACTGGCAGATTTGCATAAACGGGATTTCATTGGCTGACGCCTCCGTCGAGGCGCCAAAAGTTGAACATTGCTCAACTTTTGAAGCCAGCAACGCTCCACGTCGCTTCCCAAAATGCAGTTCGGCTAAAAGTGACGTCACCCCATTCAAAGTGAATGGGCAGAAGCGTTGGAAGCTTCAACGCACGCCACTGTGTGGACGGGCCGTCAGAGCAGAGCGGCAGAGCGTGATGTGAACTGAAACGTTTTTCTGTCGCAATATCATTTAAGGAATCGTTGAGTTAGCTAGCTAGCTAGCTAGCTAGCATTGTCACTATCTGCTAACGTTAGCTTTAGCCTTCGTTTTTTTTCATAGGCTATAAACAGAGGTGGTATAAGTACAGAGATTGTACTAGAGTAGAAGTACTCAGATATTGTACTTTAGTAGAAGTACTCAGATCTTGTACTTAATAAAAGTAGAAGTACTCAGATCTTGTACTTGAGTAAAAGTAGAAGTACTCAGATCTTGTACTAGAGTAAAAGTAGAAGTACTCAGATCTTGTACTTGAGTAAAAGTAGAAGTACTCAGATCTTGTACTTGAGTAAAAGTAGAAGTACTCAGATCTTGTACTTGAGTAAAAGTAGAAGTACTCAGATCTTGTACTTGAGTAAAAGTAGAAGTACTCAGATCTTGTACTTGAGTAAAAGTAGAAGTACCAGAGTGTAGGAATACTCTGTTAGAGTAAAAGTCCTGCAATCAAAATGTTCCTCAAGTGAAAGTAGAAAAGTATTATAAAAATACTAAGAGGCATGAAGATACATTTTCATAATGCTCAACAGTGCTGCCAAAATTATAAACTGACTGCTACACAATTAAAATAAATGCTTTTATATATTTCTATTAGATGTAACTCTTTGGCGTTTCTGTTATTATTACCTGCTGCTTTAGTTGTTCTGACTGCTAAAATCCTCTGTTATTCCTAATTTTAAAGCCGATATTCCGTGGGGTCGGGGGGCTCGGATCCTTGTCACCTTTTTCATACCTGATGAGTTTGCATCCCTGACTACAGTTGCTTTAGCGTGTAGAAGTTAGTAAGCCTACTATTTGATTTGTTTTAGATAGGCATCTGCATCAGACAGCATATGGTTATTGAAATAAATATATATGCAATTACGATATACAAGATGTGCCTTTAACCTGTTAAGCCCCAAGGTCCCCGCCGGCGGGGACCCTGTTTTCTTTTTTCACAACACTGTGTCTCAGGGCATTTTAATATTTAAAATCCTATTAATGTGTTATACCAGATTAACGAGAAGAATCTCAGCTAACTGACGATACGAACCATTTTTACTGAAACAAAACACAAGTCTCACAAGAAGCGTTAGCATTAGCCCTTAGCTAAAACGGGCAGATGCTACTTCCAGTGCTAACTAGCAAAAACGATCTTTAAAACTTAATATTTTCTGCACAAACTACATATCACCTGGAAAGCTGATACTCCACAGATTATTTTGTGATAAGTATCATCCCTGTAGGACACAAACTCACTGAGCTAGCAGCCAGAACAGAGAAGAAAAAAAACAACAGTTTTGAAAAACATAACAATAATTATGTCTTACCGTTGCTGTTTTGTGATCAAAGCTCGTGTTCAAGGGAATAAAAACGCTGCTCAAGGTTAATCCAATGTCTCTTAGTCACTTTAGAATTGTTCCTGATAATCTATCATTACATTCATGGCAGCAGAGTAGGTATAAAGTTTCGCAGTCCCAAGCTAATGCTGTCTCACGTGCTGTTTACGCAAACCTCTCTCTACTTGACGTAAGTGTTTAGCGGGACTTACTAACTGTCACTCGATTCTATTGGCTCTAACGGTTCAGAAAAGGTGTCAATCACCCAAATCGACCAATGGGTTCCAAAGATATGATCCTGCGTAGTATAAACTACGCCTGCTCCGGCTCCATTACGCATTACGCAGCAGGAGAGCTTCGCAGCAGCAGAGCACCGCACCGCAGCAGCAGAGCACCACAGAGCACCCGCAGCAGGAGAGCACCACAGCACGCAGCGACGATAGCAGGTAACAGGTAACAGAGCACATTTCAAGGACGTTGATTTCTTTGCTTTTAGATCTTTTTCTTGTGTATCCTCTTTCCATTTTAGCAAATAATGGCAGCCAGAAGGGAGAGCTTCACCACCGAGCAGGTGCTAGAGATGCTAGCTGACGATAGTGGGGCTATGATCATACCAGATGACTCTTCTTCGGATGATGAAGATCTCCTCCAGCCAGACCTGGATCCGGACAGTAGTGACTCGGATGTTGAACTTCCACCACGGGAAAGGAATGTAATCTCTCCGTTTTTATATATTACTTATGTGTTTGGTGGAACTGCGTCACAGTGCTAGCTTAGCCAAGAAGCTACAGGAATGATTGGGCAAAATGCTAAATAGTGTTACTTGTCTTTTTGGAGTTACATTTTCTAAATGAATGGCCAGTGAATGAATATATATATGTGTTTACTTATTTATTTGGTGTAATATTATTCATTTATAGTCCAATATTATCCTTTTTATATATTACTTTTGTGTTTGGTGGAACTTTATCACAATGTTAGCTTAGCCAACAGGAATGATTGGGCAAAATGCTAAATAGTGTTACTTGTCTTTTTGGAGTTACATTTTCTAAATGAATGGCCAGTGAATGAATATATATATGTGTTTACTTATTTATTTGGTGTAATATTATTCATCTATAGTCCAATATTAGGTATAAGCTAGTGAATTAATCTAATGTCTTTGTTTTTCCACATTTGTTTTCAGTGATGCAGTTGAGTTTGAAATGGCTTCTGGACCCCCATCTGCCACTCAGCCTGTCTCAACAACGCCACGACCATCCACCCAGCCTTCCCCACCCTCACATCCACAGCCGTCTACTTCCACTCAGCCTGCCTCAAGAAATCCACGACCATCCACCCAGCCATCCCCACCCTCACATCCACAGCCGTCTACTTCCACTCAGCCTGCCTCAACAAAGCCACGACCATCCACCCAGCCATCCCCACCCTCGCATCCATCAACGTCTGCTTCCACTCAGCTAGGCCGTTCCACTCGAAGGGTTTCTGCTCCCCCTCCTCAGCCATCATCTTCTGATTCAGAGACACCCAAAGAGCTGCCATACAAAAGGAAAGGAAAAACATCTCTAAAACCCAGGAAGCGTGGCCGAGGTGGGTCTTCCTCTTCCAGAACAACAGAGGAAGAACTCAGGTGGCACAACAGAGAGGAGAAAGACCGAAGACCAGAGCCATTGAGGTTCATACCAGCCAGGATCCCAGGCCCAACCGTTGACAGCACTGCAGCATGGTCTCCCCTCTCAATTTTCAGGCTTTTTTTTAGCACTGCCGTGGTTAATATAATCATTGCGAACACGAACGCCCAGGCCCTGAGGAGATTACAGGCAGGAAAGAAATATCTTTGGAAAGTGCTGACTGCGAGGGATTTTTACACTTTCCTGGCCATTATCATTTTGTGGATGGACACCCGTGAAGTGTCCATGTGTTCCACCGTGCACGAGGCCTTCAGCGGTCAGACGGTCCAGCGGAAAGTGAAACAGGCTGGCGTGTGGCAAACCAAGAACGTTCCCGTTCCTGACGCTGTGGTGGACTACAACCAAAGCATGGGCGGCGTGGATGTGTCCGACGCTTTGATCGGGTACTACAGCGTTCTCCACAAAACCATGAAATGGTACAAGACTTTTTTTTTCCATTTCATGGACATTGCAGTGGTGAACAGCTTCCTTCTCCACAAGGAGCTGTTCAAGATGAGGAGTGACCCCAGCAGGACAAAGCCACACACCCAGAAGACTTTCAGGGAGCAGCTTACTGCAGAATTGTTGGAGTTTGCTGAAGGCCCTGCACCTCCACCACCCCCTCCTCCACCACTCACATGCATACCCGAGTATTATGGGGAAGATGCCACCAAGGTCAGGAAGAACTGCAGGAGGTGCCTAGATGCTGGACTCAAAAGGGTGAAGACACCTGTGTACTGCAGGAAGTGCCAGGTCCCTCTGTGCTTCACTACCAAAAAGAACTGTTTCAGGGAGTGGCACGACCTAAATACTGGAACATTCAGGTAGGTATAAAGTTCAGGTAGGTATAACGTTTTGCGAGTGTTTATTTTAAAAAAAAAATACTGTTTTTATATACCTAGTGTGATTTTATTGTATAGTACGTTGGTAAAATGTTTGTTGTTTTTACAAACCTACAGTGGTTTTATTGTATAGTACGTTGGTAAAATGTTTGTTGTTTTTACAAACCTACAGTGGTTTTATTGTATAGTACGTTGGTAAAATGTTTGTTTTTACATGCCTATAGTGTTGGTAAAATGTTTGAAATAAATCTGCCCCAGTTGGAGTCAAATGTTACCTATGTTTCCGTTTTTTTGTATTGTGCAAGTACACCTACACACACTGACCTACAGTGTAGTTTTATTGTATAGTGTGTTGGTACAGTTACATACACACACACACACACACACACACACACACACACACACACACAGCTACACTTACACATACACACCTACACATACCCACATAGCTACACTTACACACCTACACATACCCACACACCTACACTTACACATACATACCCACACACACACCTACACTTACACACACACCTACACTTACACACAACTACACACACTCACACACAAACAAATATTTAAAAAAATATATATTTAAAAAAAATATTTATTTATTTTTTAAATATTTTTTTGTTTTGTTTTGGGAGGAATGAATACCTATAGTGATGATTCAATGTAATACAATGATTTGTATAGTCTGGTACCTGAAAAAGGTCAAATGGCACTGATGGAACCAAATGTGCCCAAATGTGCCCAAAGCTTATTCCGCCTGGACTTTATTTTCATAAACCTCTCTAAAAAGGTCAAATGTCACTTGTTTTGCCTCAATCTTGATACAGGGTACTTATTATATGTTATACTTTGGATTCCTAAAGCTTTTAGGCTACTAACCCATCATTCAAGGGTGGTCTTCACTATATGTAATGGGTTTTCTTTAGGCGGAGACAGGAATTTACATTTTTTTGCTATGTTCCATCTGAATTTACTCTGACACAGAAAAATCTATATTGATTCTGACACTTCTGCATCCAACTCACAGATGTAACCTTGCTTTGATAACAAAAATTATTCATATAAACCTTTTAGAAGTGAAGTTATAGTCATTTATTCTGGGAATGTCATTTTCGAGCCTGAAACCTGGAAAAACAGGCTCGGGGTTTAACAGGTTAATAAATCTCACACTACTAAGGCAGCCGGCGGTTCCACCAGGGGCATCAATCCCGGGGGGGGGGGGGGGGGTTTCGTCCCCCCCTAGCTTCAGATTGGACCCCCCTAAGTCATTTAGAATAATAGAAATAAATGTTAAAATAATAAAAAAATTGATAATAAATCAGTCAAATCAGGCAAAAATAAGAATTAAATAACATAACCCTAACCTAACCCTAACCCTAAAACCGAAATAAAGTAACCACAAACCGAAAAGAAACTAACAAAATCCGCCATTATCCGGCACATTTTTGCGCACAATTTCGGCGCGACCGCCACGACGACTCAGAAGGTGCCCTTTTTTTTTTTCTCTTGAGCACCTGCCCCTATAAATGTCTGTGCACGCCACTGCAATGAGGTATGCGCAATAGCCTTTATGGATGTATGAAAGATTGTAATATTTATTGGTCACCCTCCTAAAGACAAACATAACACCATTTTAGCTTATGGAGATGACCAATTTTAACTCAAAATAACATTCTGTTTCAGATCTTCAGACTGTAGAGAGGAGGAGGAAGAGGAGTGGAGAAGGGGAGGAGCCAGGAGGGCACAGAAGGAAAGAGGGAGGAGGAAGAGAAGAGGGGCGAAGATGAAAGAGGAGAAGAAGAGGAGGATAGGGGATGACAGAGGAAAAGGGAGAAGAGTGGAGAGGAGTTGAGAAGAGTAGGAAGAGAAGACAGGAGCGGACACAAGAGGGGATGTGTGGAGAGAAGAGGACAGGATGAGATAGGAGAGGAGTGGAAGAGAGAACATATATCAATCCCAGTGCTCATGTGTTTCAAAGTTCCAGTTCAATAAATTGTTGTTCATCTACAGCTTGTTGCATTATTTCATGCATTGATATTATCAATAAGACATAATATCTAAGCATTTACAATGTAGACTTGACTGGCACATCTTTTAAATCAAGTAAGTAGTCAGGTGTCCTAGGGGGTTGTGTGTGTGAGGGGAGGGGGGCGCGGATGGGGGCGGAAAGCTTCAGGGGCCTATAGATCATCACTTAATATGGTACCTGGAAAATCAGGAGGTAGCATGGAAAAAAAATTCAAGGCAAGCGTGGGAACCCTGTCATGGTCAACCTGCTCCATGCTCTTTCTCAATATGTCTGCAGCTCTATGTAGTATTTGCCTGTCAGAGAGACCTTGACTTTGCTGTTGTGTCTCACAGTCTGCTGTAGAAGCTGTTGTCTCTTCTGGCTTGTCTTCGAGTTGTACAGCTCTCATTGCCAATCCCATGGGCATACTTTCAGAGCATACCAAATCAGACTTTCCAGCTCGTTCTACAAATACCAGCCTGTGCTTGTAATGCAGTAAGAGCTTTTCCTTCAGTTTCCAGGAGCTGTATTTAGTGTGTTGGACCGTCTCATCTTCTTCCCCAGACCTCAGTGTCTTCAGTATGTCATCAAACCTCCCAGCCAAGGAGTTGAGTGTCGTCACTTTCATTTCTTTTGAGAAAACAGTTTTGTCAATGAGTTCAGTGAGCTTAATAAAAGCTTTGTCATAGATACTGGTCTGCTGTTCTGATTCTTTTTTCCGTCTGGCAGCTGCTATATTTAGTTTAGAGATATAGTGTTTAAGGCAGCTTCTATGATATTTGGCATCATATGCAAAGAGATCCGGATATGAGAGCAGCCGAAGATGTACAACTTCATCAAGCCTTTCTGATGCTGCATGAAGGACCTTGTCTCGGGTACTCTTACCTGTACCAGTCATAATGGCTATCAGAGGTTCTGGTCTTGATCTGGCCCTCCCACAAATGAAACAATCTCTTCGTATGTCAAACGATAATGTATCAACCTACTCAGTCTTCTTGAAGAGACTGATGCAGGTATGCTCTCACTTTCAACATTTGCAACTTGTTGCTCACTGATATTGGTCTTACTGGAGTAGTTTGCTCTACATGATCGATGATATGATACCTTTATTTTAAACGAAAGTATATCATCTGTATATGGAGAGAGAGTTTTATGAACATCATCATCTCTCTGTTGAGCAACATTTAGTATACGTTGGAGGCCTTCAGCTGTGGGATTTTTGACATAATAGATCTTGTTTCTTCCCTTTTTCAAAATGTTTACCACATATGATACAACGATTTGGATCCACTGTTTGTACATCACTCTCCATTCTGGTAAAATTGAAAAAAAAGATACACTTCAGAATTTGTACAGTTACCAGTGATACTAATTAAGCCAGGAGAAACAGAGTCTATTGTAAATATAGGCTACTGGACAGGCTCTGTTACATTAATGAAACATTAAGCTAGGTCACTTTCCATTTTATTTGACAAGGTCCCATCTTTTCACAGTCCAAAAATATTTGCAATGATTTACCTGTCAGTTTGTGAAGAAACCCACGTGGGCAATGAGATGCAGATAAAGCAGGTGGAGTCAAATACTGTAGTATAACTTCTTGATTCTCTACAGAGCTGAATGACTTGCTGTTATGAGGAGCATAAGCTTGAGTTGCTGGGCCGTCGATAAACAATGTGAGCAGAGACACATATTGCCCTCTTGAAGGTCATCCTACGTGAAGAAGACACCTCCAACACCACGTTGGCCCCCGCCGACCTTAAAGACAGCGTCAACTCCACTCTGTATTTTATCGACGGCATGACGTGGCCGGAGGTTTTGCGCGCGTACTGCGAGAGCGACCGGGAGTACCATCACGTTCTGCCCTATCAGGAAGTGGATGAGTATACTTATGGTCCTCTTGAGAGTAAAATCAAGGTGTTGCAGTTCTTAGTGGATCAGTTTCTGACCACCAACATCGCCCGCGACGAGCTGATGTCCAACTACTACTTCGTTAGTAGTTCTATTGCATTTTAGGCCTGCATTTTCTCTGCACTAATGTTGAATTTGCAATATTTTACTTAAAAAAATAACAATTATGGGTTATTATTATTATTATTATTAACAATTCTCAAGTTGTCATACCTTTTAGGAACTTCTACTCAAGATAATTTGTTAATATTTTCCACCCCTGATAAGTGAAGTCAAAATAAAACTAATTGGTGATACTATAGATTTAATTAGGACTATTTCATATTTTCCCCATTTGGGACACCTTATACGTTTAGTGACATGAGTATGTAAGCTACCTTTACACAATTATTATTGCTGGATTCAGTAGAACCACACCTTTCCAACAAGCCCTCATATGTGTTGCTATGGCAATCCATGTCAGAGTCACTACAAAGTAAAGAGAACATTGTACATAGATTTACATTTCCGCCTATTGTAGGTATGTGTTCAAATGACTGTATCTCCAATTTACAGTAAGATATTGACATTCAGTCTTTTCCATAATGCAGAGGGATGTCCTGACCTCAGGTATGCCGAGTTTTAAACCTATCAGACCTTCCATTGTGAATCTACATGAGTTTATATGCCTCAACCCCCAGACGGCCAGGCTTTATTTTTAGTTTGGGGTGTATAACTTTATATATCAATTTCACCACTTTTGCAGTAAAATATTTGTATAGAACAATCCATTTCATGTATAGGAGGCCTTAGAGATGAGGAAAAAGTAAGTTGTGTTTTGTCCTAACTCCGGGAGCGGTATCTCGAAAACTAAAGCCCTTTTTGGCTGTTTGTCACAGGCCTGCAAAAACTACAACCAAGTCTAAGAGTGCACTACAACACAGACTATAACACCCCTTGTTGTTAAATACCAACCATGTGCAATACATTTTTAATTACATGTCCGTAGAGCTTTGACTTTTTCAGCTGAATAAATATTATAACTAGATGGTTTTGTTCAGCATTGCCAGCTTCACTGTTAAGCTTTATGTTGTGCCCAGCATTCTCCTGTGCTCTGAAATAAAAATGTGGATAAGCATAAAACTACACTAAAATAAACACTACAATACAACTTGTTATTGGTTTTTTGACAACAAAGGTTGTTGTTGTGTGTATAAATATACAACACAGTCTATATCCATATATATATATGTATGTAGCCTATATATACATATACATATATATATATATATGTATATATATAATTATAATTAATACAACTGTTAATTTGATTAGAGCTTTGACACATATATCTTTATTGATATATGTATAAGTATGACGACTTCCCCGGGCAATAAGTATAGCGCAGTGGTTCTCAAACTTTTCCTGTCTTTTTCTTTTTCTCCTCTGTCTTTGGAGAAAAAAAAAAATCGGGCCCCCCCAACACAAGTCAGGCTCAGTGGGGGTGCCAGAGATTTATTTTGGGGGAGCTGTGGGGTAGCTTGACGTTTCATTGAGGGTGCTCAAACATTTAGGGTTTCCCATTAATGTACCGGGCGCTACAGTGGAATGTTCTACTGCAACACTCCCCACACGCATATACACAGTGTTCCCGCAACTGTTACAATGAAGGCTCGACAATCAGCTCACGGCATATAGGTGTAAGCAGGGGTAAAGTACTATTTTTATAGATGGTGTGTGGACCTCACATAGGGGGGTCCGGGAGCAAGCTCCCCCGGGAAGATTTATTTTTAAATATTGAAGTTAAATGCATCAATCTGGTGCACTTTGAGAGCAAAATGAAGAGATCTATGGATACATCTCTCAACACCCATATGAAACAGAACTGTAAACAGATTTACTTTTTCTTTATGGATATTTTACAAATCACCCTTTTAAACTTTATTCTTTTTTTACTGTCATATAGTATTTCATACCTGTTTTTAATTTATTCTCTTTTTTTTTATAACTAGAATGATCATATAAACGTGTGCCTCGGAAATAATTGTTTACATTAACCAGTTTAGCCCTGAGCCTGTTTTTCAGGTCTCAGGCTCGAAAATGACATTCCCAGAACAAATAACCATATCTTCCCTTCTTAAAGGGTTAAATTAATAATCTTTTTTCTCAAAGTAATGATAAACCTGTGAGTTGGATGTAGAAAAGTCAGAATCAATATAGATGTTTTTTATTTTAAAGAAAATTCAGATTGAACATAGTAAAAAACTGTAAATTATAGTGTACGTCCAAAGATTATTTTTTACTTATAGTGAAACCTACCCTTGGATGATGGTAAGGTAGACTAAAAGCTTTAGGAATCCAAAGTACAACATATAATAAGTACCCTGTATCAAGATTGATGCAAAACAAGTGACATTTGACCTTTTTTAGAGAGGTTTAGCAAAAGAAACTCCACCTCTGAGGTGATTTGGGTGGAAATGGGGGTTTTACCGTTTCTCTGGAACCCATTGGTCGATTTTGCTGATTGACATCTCTTTCTGACCGTTAGAGCCAATAGAATCGAGGGGGAATCTCCCCACTCACACACATGGTAAAACAAAAAGGTGGGGGCTTCACGTACAGAGTTTTGCACCAGAGTGAAGCTATCTCTAGCTCTGACATCTGGAAACGGAAAAGCAGGTTTATTGCTCATGGATTATCAGAAATCATTTCAAAGGGACACAGACACATTGGATTAACCTATGGATTAACTTCAGCAGCGTTTTTATCGTTTTAATGCCATTGAAGACCACTTTTGACCAGACTACGACACAGGTGAGCCATGTTAGCGTTTTTAGCTACCTAGCGCCATATGTTTTGATGTCTGTTCTTGTTATTATCTCCAAGAGTTCGTATAATTGAGTGATAATGAAGGGTACCCCTCGATTCTGCGTCACCTCACGATGTGAAATGATGGGTTGGATGTGCACCAAAGATAAATAATAAGGTTTTGTGAGTGAATTTCGGTGCAGTCATCTTTTAGCATTTTTCGCTCGTTGCTAATTCAGAGGCTCAGCGTTAGCTTTGTGGGATTTTTTTTGAATTTTTTTTTTAAATGATCAGTTAGATGAGTTTCTTCCCGTTACATGGATATAAAACATTTATAGTTTATTAAATGAACATGCCCTTAGACACTGTTTCCTGCAAGATGTTGCAGGAGGGTCCCGGTACCGGGGTCTCTCGGGCTTAACAGGTTAATGGTGACCAAATCATTTGAGACCCACTGAGATAACACTGAGAGAGTCCTTTAGCTCACTGAGCATCTCAGTCTGACAGGAGAGGACTCTCCTCCACTTTGTTGTTGAAAAAACTCCTTATATCCGTTAGCGTAGCTCGCTAGTACCAGAAGCTAAAAACAGCGATCTCCGGTTCCGGTGCGCTCTCTCTCTCTCGTGCACGCACACAAAATGGCTCGTTCCACACACACACAGAGCCGAGCTTTAATGAAACACAGAGACCCAGACGTAATAGTACTGTACTGTATCATATTATTTTCGAATCAATAATTTTTCAAATTTTGATTTTTTCTTTTTTTAATCTTTTTTTTTTATAACCATTTTTCCTCCTGGTCTCTCGCGCCCCCCACTTTGGGAACCACTGGAGCGAAATAATCAAACTGGGTCAAAACGTGTTGTGCCCACATGCAAAGGTTGTACACTCTGGCTTACCCCTGCGTGGTATTATATAGTAATAGCAAACAGCTACGTTCAACTCCTTTTAATGGTATATTGCAAGTGCAATAAGAAGCTACAGGGACGTTAATCTACGTCGGTAATATTAACTTTGTTTAATACAAAATTACGGTACAAGATTTACATTATACAGCCGATGTAGTATAATATTTTACAAATGATGAATTACAGCAAACATGTGCAAAATATCCATTATTACAGCTCCGTGGGCTGGCAGTAAGGCAATATGGGTCCGTTGTTATTGTGCATCCATGGGTAAAGATAAAACGCATGTAGTACTGAACACGTAACATGAACGTGCCGGGCAGCGCGGTCCCGTGGGTTAGATGCGCGTTCATAATGCAGAGGAAAATAACTCTCAGAATAACGTTATGAGCATATTTTACAACTTGAGGACCGAATGTGTCCGGCGCACTTCCTGGGGGCTTGGTATCCTCCCTTTCGTCTCCTCTGGAAGCCTCCTCCCTCCCCCCTCCTCGACTCCTCCGTGTGCATTTTAGCGATTGGGACGTCCTTAAACATGGCGTGTCTTGATCGATTTCCGGGTCAAGTCCCGGAGGAGGGGCAGGGGAGGAGTCGAGGAGGAATATTGAGATGAACCTCATGAGTGGCAGGGTTTGGAAAACTTATTTTCAAAATACAGCTCCATCTGCAGTGTTGGGCCCTGCCAGTAAGGTTTTTATTGTTTCTCTGTTCTAGATGCGGTACTGGGCGTCTGTGGAGGGGTCTCTCCCAGCCTGGGAGCAATTCCTGCTGGGTAAAGGCCCGCTCCCTGCTCCTGGTCCAGGACATTGACCAAGGAGAGCCAAACAGAGAGCCAGCACAGCTACAGACCAATACCTGCCCCCCGCCCCAAACACAGGACTGCTCGTAGAGAGAGAGGTAGGTGGGGGGGGGGGGGGGTGCCTGGAAGGTATCTATCTTCAATGGTCACATGATTCACAGATCACAGACTTGTTGATTCCTTAATGAGCACCCTCCCAACAGGACAGGAAAAATAAGCCGGAATGTTCTCAGGAATGGAAATTGACTCCCTTTAAACCTTTAAACATTGTTTACACCAGCTTATCAAAAAGAAAGAGTGTTTCTATATATTGTAAACGTTTAGAACATGGTTCTTTTATAAAACCAGCATTATGTGACACCAGTTGGGGGGCTGTGACAGCAGACCGTGTGTCCTGACAGTAGGATGATACCGCTCTCCAATGAGTTCATTTTTGTGATTGCAGTGTTGTTTCCAGCCCACTAGAGGGAGCCAGCGCCATAGATAAAAAGAGGCAGCTGGACCTTTTGTTGAGGAACTGTCCACACAGTCTGCATGAATGATCTTCATATTCATAGATCTCAATCTACCTTTTTTCATTAAGACTGGCAGTATCATATTAGTTAAAGTTTGTGTTTGCCATCACTGAAATAATCTTATAGTTGTGTTAACATTTTAAAATGAGTAAAGATATACATTTTGATATTAGTCAACTATTACACTTGCTGAATGTATTTGGAGGTTAAGGAGGGTCTGCGTTAATGTTAATTCATCCATATGTTTGGACAAACTAAACTGTAATACTCAGTGTATTTAAATCACTGAACAAATCTAAAATCTGAGTTCTCCAAACAATTATTTATAAAAAAATGAATGTGGAAAAGTATTAGTGCAGTTTTGTTTCATTATTTTAATGAGTGAAGGGATATTCTCTGAAAGCTGGTTTTGCTCAGAGTTGTGCTTCTGGATGACAGATATGATCATTCCACTGTTTCAGAGTCAGACTTTGTTTCCAATTATGTTTGTTGTAAAACAATTTAAGACGTTATTGTAATGAACACATAAAACAGTTACAGTATGCATTGAGGGCTTGTGGCATACTTTGTTGAAATTACCTTTTTTTTATCTCAATGTATTTTTATAATTAAATAAATTATCATAATGAAAATTAAAAAGATATAATACAAATGAATGTCTTAACAAAATCAATTGATCTCAAGATCACCATCACTGGTGGATTTTGTTGTCAGTGTGACTGCTTCCATGCGTGATGTCACAGGGGGTCACAACAACAACAACAACAACAACAACAACACATTGTATGCAGATTATATTAAAGTTGTGTGTGGATGTTCAGCACAGAGATGGACACAACACATATTTCTCACAAAAAAGCACCTACTTCTTTACTGCATGGTGGATGAAGACCCCTCAGCCCCTCACATTTACCTTTCTCTACCCCCCATCCCCTTTCTCCCTCTTTAACCCCTAATTGTGGGTGATCAGACCTGCGCTGCTGACGCGGAGTGGCGGCTTGACAAACGCAGTCATCCGGACGCTCGTGGTTGAAGTGGTCGGTGGTTGGCAGCTGCCCGGCTCCTCAGCTGGGCCCAGTGCTACAGGCCCTCAGGGGCCAACCAGCCAGCGGCCCCCACTGCCTGGACTGGTGGGGCTGTGTGGGGTGCTGGTTTAATGAAGGGGCAGGACGGAGAGCAAGTGCTGTGAGGTCAAGGCCAGGATTCAAGGAGGAGGGGGGGGGGAATCAGGGCTGTGTGTCCAATCACGGGTGACAGGATGGGTTGGTGGGAGGGTGAGAGGGGGGGACGATGAATATGTGAACTATCTAAAATGGTTTTGAAGAG
The DNA here is from genome assembly GCA_028583405.1 of Pogonophryne albipinna. Lineage (NCBI taxonomy): Eukaryota > Metazoa > Chordata > Actinopteri > Perciformes > Artedidraconidae > Pogonophryne > Pogonophryne albipinna. The sequence continues at coordinate 15,765,075 of CM053248.1, read as the reverse complement.
CACGATCTGGAGCCCTTCCAAATGACTCGCCCTGCATTATGTATTGTAATGGCCGGGGCCCCCGGGGTGCCGGAGCCCAGTCAGTGTCCGAACCCTGTGTCATCCTGCCAGCCCCTGACAGCCCCACTGACCCTCAGCCGGCCATCTCTGTGGCGTGGCATGGATCTGGAGCCGGACCATTATGCAGTTATTGAGGGCCCACTGAGAGCCCTGACAGATAATTGGCTGAGGCCAAAGCCGTGCAAATGGTTAAGTGTCGACTCCAGTTGATTGGATAATGGGTAATTGCACGCTGCATTTCATTCAGTGATATGCAGCGGGTGTAGCAGGGGCAAGTGGAGGGGAGCGAAAGAATGGGAGAGGGAAAATATGTTGGCGTGCTGTGTTTTTGCAGCCTGTTATTTCACACTTCCAGTCTCTTGCATTTGTTTGGATCTCGATCTCGGAAAGATCACAGATTTGTATCAACTGCCGATGCAATTTAAATTGCAAATGATTGTTGAATTTTATTGTTGGAAAGTTACAACATTTAATTTTCTCTCAGTTTCTGAATTCAGATGTCACATATGAGAGTGGCTGCTGAGCGCTGTGCCTGGTGGCGCTGTTGGAGCTACCCCCCCCCCCCCCCCTGACCCTGCGCAGGGTCCGGAGTCTCTCCTTTGATTATGGGATGTCACCTCCACTTAGGAGTCCGGGCTGCCAGCTCTTTGTCTTTTCCATCACAGAGCCTTGCTGTTGTCATGTTGTCTTGTATTAGATGGAAGGCTTCATGTTGTACACTGAGAGGAAGCAGCACTGGCCTTAAGGAAGCCTGGCCGGAGTGGAACATCTCCAGTAACACCCCCACTGCAATGTGACCATAGGGGTCCTTTATACTGGGGACGCTGGGGACATGTCCCCAGCGTCCACCACTTTTGGAAATGGCCAATTTTGTCCCCACCACCGTGCGTGCGTGCGTTAGGATCATTTGTTAGAAATGTTCTGAAAATAGCTTTCTCAAAGAATTGTACTCTTTGAGAAAGCTTTATTTGCACAAGAGAACATGTACAATCTGGAGGACTGTTCTCACTTTCTGGTGGCGCAGTTTGGACCTGCGACACGTTTAATATCAGTAATAATTGAATAGAGAGTAGTAAAGCTATTGTTGCTCTGCTTTGCAGCAGCGTAGTTACTGCCCTAGATGTCAAAGTATTGTCATCATTATGATGTATGTATATATGTATGTATTGTCTGCTTAATGTGGTGGTGTTTTTTTTTAAATCTGAAAAAAGTGTCCCCTTTTTATAACAATGTAACACCCATGACTGTAACCACATACCTCTCTGCTCTTAAAGCCCCCCCTCCTGAAAACACTAAAAGCTTTCTTCTTTTTCAAATGTTGTGCTCTTAAACAAGACCAGCTTTCTTGAGCTCCTGTGAGAATTCTCTTCTGGCTGGACTTGAGTATACTTGAGCAGCAGTATTGCTCTTAGCGAAGCCCAGTGGGGGGGTGGGGGGGCTACTTGCTGAATTCCACTTCAGTCACTGTATCGATTGAGCTTCCACAGATGTCTTTCTGCTGGGGCCTGGTAAACTCTGAATGTGCAGTGCTATTCATATCGACTGAGGGATTAAGTGTGCAGCTGAAAGGACAGGCATGAATTTTGTGTTTGTGTACTTGCGCCTTTTGTTGATATTGATTCTGCCTTGGCATGGACCCACACATGGCAGCAGCGTGTTGCGTTTGATTCTTAATAAGGGCTTTTATCGCGCTCTAATCAGTTTACTATCACACCAGTCAAAGCAAACACTTCAATTAGTTTGTTACTTAGAAAGCACACGGGTAATCTCTCTGTCTGTTGGGCTGTTTCTGCTGCACTGCTAAAAACCTTTAACATTAAACAACTTATCACTCCGGCCTTTTCTCTTCCCTACATTACTTTAATTAGATACAATTTGTACCGAAGCATTATTTCCTTTGCACAGAGTTCCGAGGAGCTGTGAGAGGAGACGTTTTCACTTTGTATTTTGAATACTTGAAGCTGTCCACACTCATTAATGGAGTTAGTGTTCAGATTGATTAAGACACATTTTGTGTTTCTTTCTTTTTTTAACTTTGTTTATTGGGTTTTTTCAACAGCATACAGTTATCCTATCAGAGCATTTATCAAAAGTAGGTAAACAAATCTTCACTTTATAGAAAAATAGTAACAATGTAAATACTGCTTAACACCAGGGCCAACAACATTCCACACAGAAGACAAACAGACAAAATAAACCAATAAATAAACAGAAAACCAGTCAACACATTGTGTCTGTGTAGGAAAGTATTCAAATCCAAATCATGTCATAGTTGCCCTGCACAGTTGTATCAAACAACATCATTCTTTAGGTCCTTTGTGACTGTCCTTTATTTTGTTCTTATTGTTGTTAATTGCCATATGTAAGGTGATTTGTCCATTAAAGAATACTTTGATCACCAGGAAAGATTATCTATAACTATTACATATAGATACAGTTACTTGAGAACTGGGGATTCATCTGTTTTACAAACATGTTATACCCTTGGAATTGAAATAAAGAGGCAGAATGAAGACAGCTGTTTGCTTTACGAAACTTGAGAAGCGCATCTTTCATCGTTTCTTATGGTGTTTTCTTTGGGGAAATAAGCATGAGATGGATGATTAAGCAGTCCTGTCATGTGTTCATACATGTGGCCCATGATCTATGTGCTATTGATAGTTTATATAGTTTGATATATTTATCTTTCCACTATTCAAGAGGAGCTTGAATAGTGACTGCAGCAGCCCTCAGACGCTCATACAGCACAGCGGCTGTCTCACAATGAGGGACTTCTTTTTAGCCGGACTCTTGTGAGCTTAACTAAACCTGACATCAGTGATCTTTCATAATCGGTCTCACAGAGATTGTTTATCCCTGCCAAAACAACTAAGATCCAGCGCTCATGAAAAAGGTTGTTTAAAAGAAACTACAAATCACATGCAAAGCTAACCAGCCCAGTTTTTAAAATGGGACTGAACTGATGATTCCTGTACAGCACAACTAAAAGATGCCAAATGTATCGACATCTGCTCAGATCTACACCTCAAACCCACAGGTCTAAAGTCTTTATCAAATGTTTGGTATGACTTCAGTTGCTCAGTCATCCAATAGTATTCCAAATATTTAAAGCATGCAGTTTCAATAACAAGCATGCAGACTTGTTCTCACTGTTTGTTTCTTCAGTGAGGTCTCAGCTTGTGTAGCATCATGTAGAGCCGCATTGAGTCTGGGGGGTGTTTTTAATTGTGTGAGCGGGCAGTGGTTCATCATTCACACGGTGGCCTGAAGTGAAGGAGGAGAGGACGTTTCCTAGCAGGCCGGATCAGGTCAAAAGGATTAGCCGTGGCACCGGACATCCCCAAATCAACTGATCCTGCCGAACAATGCCACGCTGCTCCAAAGCCTCGGAGAAGAGCCGAGCAGCCGAGCAGCAACATTCGTTCTCTTGGAATTAGCTGTACAAAGAGATGCATATTTGAATAGATTGTGTGGATTTTACATGGGAATAAAAATCAGTAATAATTGAACTACCTTTTTTGTTAGTTTTACTGATGACTGTGAGAATGTTTGCACACTACATGCATGATTCCTTGCTGTGCTTCAGGACATGTTGACGTCCATCTGCTTACATGCAAACAATGAGCAATGCAATGTCAGTGTTTAACAGTGAACATATGCGCTCCTGATTGCTGGGTGCAAAATTGAAAAGGTCACAATCTACAAAAAAAAATTGAAATAAGAAAAAGAACTCCCTTTGTTGACATGAGTTGTTTAGTTCAGTTTAGTTCATAGTTGTTGCATTACTTGTTTTGCGAATGCTGAAAGGACTTCTCTGTGTTAATGTGCAGACATTTGATGGGGCCTCTATATATCGAACATCATCCAGAGAATGATTACTAAGCCCGCTATATTCATGTTTAATATGATGTACTCTTAGTAAACACTACTGGTTCTAAATATAAATGACTTTCAGTTTCCAGAAAAGAGTATTGAGCTGGGATGGCATTATAATATAAAAACAATGGTGTTCTGATGCCGTCAATTTAGTGTTTATGAAAGACTACTCTTATGCCCAATCCATTTGGCATACTGTTTCTGAGCCAGATGGGAGTGATTACATATGGAATAAGAGTTCATACGTCCTAAGACTACAAACTAGTGAATGTTGGGCTGTTTGCTGATCATTGAAACAATTTGACAGTCCAAATTGTAGTGGGTACCCAAACCCAGCATACATGGTTATAGTTCTCCTTCAGATGGAATGGGTATGAGCCTTTACAGTCAGCCTTTCTAGGTTTATTTAAAACAGCAAAGTGAGTTGGGGTCCGGCCCCGCCGCCCTCCACCACCTGAGAGAGATGGAGGTTCCCCCTCAGCTCCTCCCCATGACCTACAGTACAGACAGATGGAGGTCAGAGGGTGAGATCTGACAACAGACCAGCAATGAGAGCTTCCTCAGTGCTCAGTTCCCAGCAGCCTTCACTTCCCCTCAGCCACAGGCCCTGCCCACCGTGCCCTTCACATGCCAGGGCGGGGGCATCCAGAGACTTCAAGACACCCTGATGAGGTTTGGGTGGAGAAAGGCTGGGGTTGACTCTGTAAAAGAATCTAAATGAGGTGTGTGTGAATGCTTCGCTTCAGTGTGTGTGTGTTGGGCCGCTTCTGGAGTGGCTCATTTCCATGCATCACTGTGGATTCCTCAGATCTGATCCCAGCACAGTCAGGGCTTTATGGTTTGGTGTTTAAGACAAATCAGGGTCAAAGACATAATAATGTAAAATGTGCTTATAAGATATGTAACACATGTGTTTTAAACGTGGCATCTTAACATGTCCAATTCCATCGATGGCCGTTCCATCCTCCACCCTTTCAGCTGGCTCTCTTTAAAGCAGGAGCAGAGCCATGAGTGAAGAGAAGCCCTGCTCATTAACCCTCGGCACCCCACAATGAATCCTGAGGCTCTTTGTGCCAAAGGGCTCCCCTAACGAGGGCTGTAAGGGGGGGGGGGGGGGGGTCTTGATGTTAACCTCACAATCTGCTCAAGAAGCAAGTAAACATAATGAAACTAGTGCAATAAAGTCTGAAACTCCATATCATTTCATCAATTATTTATATTTGAGGTGTGCTAAAAAAAAGAGGACACAATTCCAACAAACTAATTTGTTCATATTTAATCTTTAAATCTCTGCGCTAAAATATTCGTACTATTTAAATGTCAAAGCATTCCACCTCGGAAGCAAGAGACACTGGGATGTTCTGCTGAGTACAACACACTGAAAACACTGAAACGTTGACTTTAATTAAATATATTATGTCAACAAATTCCACAAAACTGTATTAGGTTAGTTGAAAGCAATCATATTGTGTTTAAATAGGTTCAACTAAATTAGTATTGCTTTCAACTAACCTAAGTTAAACTTAACAAAGTGCAGAACATTGAAATAAACATTTACCATCTGACATTCTTATACCCAAAGACTTACATCATTTGTGTAGTTCATTCAATCAAATTGAAGACTGACTACTCATAATGATGGAACTGCATGTGCTCAACATGTCCCTCTTCTGTTGGTCCAGCTGAGGGGTTCAGATTCAGGAGCCAACAGAAAGTTCTCCCTTTCCTTTTTCTTAACTTGATTGCATTGTGCGTTTGATTTGCATTGTAATTGTCATGCTAATAATACTGTGGAGGCCTACTGCTTTGTGTCTAGTTATCTTGTATTTTCTTTAGATTCACACAAATTTCATTAGCCTGCTCACATCCTCACCCTTTCGATGTCCTTATTATAGGGCAGTAACCACTTAGGTGTTTTTACATTGAGCCGTATGGTATCATCACATGTTGTGGGAACGTTGTCTGCCCCCCCCCCCCTTGTAAAGGAAAAAAGCTGCTAGTGCGGGGACGCTTTAATTGGTATTTCATGTGGACTAAACTGAGGGGAAACTGATGTAAATTAACATTTGGTAGACTTAATTGGTCTCTTTCTCTCCCTCCTCCTCGAACGGGCACTTACGGGCTGCTGGAGCTTCGCGCTAATCTCCCATTTACAATCAATTCAATCTGCAGACAAAAAGCCCGCCTCCTCTTTTCTTCTCTTTCTGTCTCAAAGCAGCTCCTTTGTGGCCCGTAAATTGCCTGAGTCCCCGGTGATCCCGGTGGCGGAGACAGAGAAAGATCCTCCTCATGTTGTTGACAGCCGATTAGCGCGCGCTTCCGCTCTCGCGTTCCCTCCGCGTGGGCGCGTCTTAATTAAAGATCCCGTTCAATTAACGTGTTTGGGGATATGAGGCGGTTGCTCAGATGTTGGAGAGGTAAAAAGGAAAAAAGTGCAGGGAAAAGCACAACCTGCTGCCTTTAGCTTGTTTACTGCTGCTGAGCCCCCAGCCTGACTGTGTTTGTGTGTGCGTGCGTGTGTGTGTGTGTGTTTTCTATTTCTCACAACACGCATTGCTTTGAATACAATTCACAGTAAAGTAGTTAATATTGTTCAATTCGCGTCCCGTTGACAACACTGACATATCAGTAGCATAGAGGTTGTTGTTATAAAAATGAGCACAGCCTCAAAGCTTTTACATTGTTTTAAATATTATTGTTAGATTGTGTTTCCATTATGCATTTCGTTTTCGGAATTCCGAACAGGGACATTTCTTTGTGTTCTTAGAATTATTCTAACAATTTCACAATAATAAAATAATGATAGTGATAAAGAAATAAATGTTTAGTTGGAGGGAATTGGTGTAAAAAAAATATGTATTTCAAAGTTGCTGTTTAAGAAATAGGAAAATAGAGTTTATTTAAATGATGATGGAGGATACAACCAAAGTGGTTTTACACTTTATCAACTTTGCCAAAAGCGAACAAATCCAGCAATAGCGAATTGCAGCTCATCCACCACTTTGAGTTCACAAATGTTTTCAGCTTTTGTTAAGTATAGCCTACATTTATTTATTATTTGAATAACTTGCTGCTTCTGTTTTCCCTGCAGCCTCCCCGCCATATGTCATCTCCCAGCCGGCCTGGTGGAGCAGGTTCCAGCCTCCTGTGAGCCGGGCTCCATGTAGCAGGCCGGCCCGGCCCGGCGCTAATTGGCTGATAATAGAAGGAGCGCCATGTGGGAGCACGGAGCCGCCTCAGTGCAGAATGTGTGCAGGGATAATATTGTTCCAGGAGCCGTGAGGAGAATAACTTGTGGCCTATTAACGCGGAGGCCCAGATGAGGGGCTGCGGCCTGAGTGCCCCATTATCTCCTGTTCTGATGAGCGGCTCCGGATGCGACAGTACCCGTCCCCCCTTCCCCCCCTGCCCAATCAAGTCTCCCCAGCCGTTTAGCTGTTTAATGTAATTCGCTTTCAAGGGCCCATGTTATCTCTGATCATTTGCGCCATTACGCCAGAGTCAAGTGTAAATGCTCCATTATTAAGATCGTGTCTGTCAATAAATGGTGAGGCAAAGTGGCTGCAGAGCATATAGAGCCAGACTGAGTCTATATGTGGCTTTGCAACAACACTTCAAATTAAAACAGCCACCAAGTTTATCAGACGGATGCCTTCACAGATATGTGATGTATGCTTTAATAAGGGATAATATTTAGATGAATGGCGACTGTTTAATGTCTGGCTACTCCACTGCATCGAAGACTGTAGCCTACACTCATGCTCACTTTAGTCCATGAAAATGGAAAACAAATAAAGCTATTTCTTATGTCCCTAATGCAGCATTGAGGATCAGCACATTTCTGAATAAAGGCTACCTGCATGCTTCAACATGTATTGTACGTCACTTAGAAGCGTCAGCTGAATTAATGTAATTTGTAAATTTGTAATGTATGCTGTTACTGGTACTGTAAAAAAATGTCTACGGAAAACGTTTATTTTAACAAAAGTGTCATTTTGAACGTGCCATCTGATCTGTCATGTCCTTATTCTGAGGTTTAAACAACCCCAACAAAATAAATGAGAAGAGGAAAAGGCTTTAAGATCAAATGTGTCCGAAATTTAAAAAAGAATTTCACAAAAGTTCGAGGTTGAAGAAATGTTGCTGTATGTTATGTTACTGAAAATGTGTTGAATGTGTTCATGTCTTGCAGTCACCTTAATGCCTCTTAAAATGTTTCTGAACCTAGCCAATAAAAGCAACATCTCAAGTTATAACTTATTTATTCACATTAACATTTTTTCTGTGAAATACACAACATGGAAATTATTCACATTTTAAATAACATTTGTTTATTTCCATAACCTATTATTTACAGTTCCATCATGGAGACGGAGGGTTTCTCCCAAGCTTGTGACAGGAAGAAAATACTCTAATGTTCCTGGAGCCAGGTTCAAGTCGTGCGGCTCTGTGTTCCTGCAGGGTCGCCGTGGAAACACACCCTGAATCCTGCAAGATTAGCAAAGTTCTTTTAAAGGGTCATATCCAATTTCATTGGACCACCCCACCATCTCTCTGGACTTACAATGTTCAACATGGCCACAAATGCAGGACATGAAGCAGTCTGAGGCCTAACAGGTGGATATTGAAGTGAGTGGGCCTCAGCTCTGCAGCTCTCTGGAGGCCTCTGAGGGGGGGGTGAACACGCTGTCATGAAGCTTCCTGATGTGCTTCTTCAGGTCGAAGTTGCGGCAGAAGCCTTTCCCACAGGTGTTGCAGGTGAAGGGCTTCTTGTCGTTGTGCGTGTGCATGTGGAAGGTCAGGTTGTACACCTGGTGGAAGGCCTTGTTGCAGATGGAGCACTTGTACTGCTTTTCTCCACTGTGGGTCAGCTTGTGGTTCTTGTAGTTTCCTGGGAAATAAAATAAAGAATAATGAACATGAGAAACACAACAAGAAGAATGTCTCTGAACTCAACAACAGCTGCAAGTCATTGCTTACAACTATGATTTTCACTACTGATTACGTAAGACTGATAATAGTCAAATCATCAGTTTTATGACCAACAATTAAAACATTATATTTTTTAGGGAATAAGAAGAAAATCCCTGATTGATTGAAGAAGTTAGAAGCAGCGGTTTGGTATTTTGATGGTAGGTCTGTGCAATCATATCCCTCAGCCACATTCCATAACGTACACATTTACATATTCTGTGTGAAGCCCAGATTTAAGATTATTTTCTCTGCAAGATATTGCATCAGCATATTCCGAACTGCATGGGATAAAAAAGGAGGACAATAACTAACCGTTTAACTTCTGAGAAATATGAAGGGATATAAGACCATTATGCATCATAAGAAGCCAGCTTTGTTTTCCTGGAAAGCATCCGGAATATTTACACATAACTTGCATGTACTTGCAGTTTCCTTACTTTTTTCTAAAATCAGGCAGTATTTATTACTTGATTCTGAAACAGAAATAAAGCTGCTCAATGTGTAAAGGGAGGGATCTCCACCATTGACAGATGTTTGAAATATCTAGGACAGAGAGATCACAAGCAGCAGGGGAAAGGGAGCCTGCTGTTTAGCATACTTTGAATCCAATAAGAAAGTGAGGATGAGGAGGAGGCCTCTTCTCTCTTGTATTTCCCCCGCCAAGGTCAGCAGAGCATGCTGGAGTTGGAGCCTCTCTCCCCTCTGCTCTGCACAGCCTTCGTTAATCACGGGTTTGTATGTCGAAGTCAAGAAGTTGTCAAACTTTGTCAAAATCAAGCGCAGCGACAAGTGCAGAAAACAGCCCGGCTCCACTGCGCGGGGTCTGGCAGCTGACCCAGAGCAAATGCTGCTTCTTGAACAGAGAATTAGTCCGTGTAAAGTGACATGTCCTATTTCCACTGATCGCATCAGGCTCATCGCTTGGCCTGCAATTATTTCCCCTCTCATTACCCTCACAGAGAGCCGAGCGCCAGCATATGCTGCTGCTTCACTCCGGATAATGTTTGTTTCTGCAGCAACAAATCCCAATTGAGGATTCCTTCACAAGAAACACCTGCCAACCAATCCTGTTCCCTCACGCATAATTAAATGCAGTGAAATTAATGCACAATACAACATTGTTTTAAATTATAACTACGGCTGTGCAAGAACAATAAATACATATAACCGATAGCCTGCATCATAAAAATGCCACCAAACAACACCTTTATAGGAATTATTTGAACACTTGGAGACAAAAAAAAGGAGAGACAGTGCAGGAAGTCCTGCTCTGTCTAATGCGTCTCCTTTCAAATGAATTCACCTGTTCACACTGCAGGAATGTGTTATAGCAGAAATATACTCAACATGTGTATCATACATCATCTCAAACCCGTAGATTATTTGTATTCGTTTCCAGAATAAACAACAGACACGATGTTTGGCTTTGTTTACAACAAACACCCAATAACCACCGACTGAGTTTCTGAATATTTTTAAGGGCCAACTCTAAGGACTAAAATAAACGAAGAGAAAAAAGAAAAAGAAAAGCTCGCCTGGAATAATAATAATTATTATATTTGACCTCATGTAGAGCATGTTAAGCTGCCATCAGTGTATGTTCTTACCTTTCTGATGGAAGCCTTTCCCGCAGAACTCACACACGAAGGGCTTGTAGCCCGCGTGGATCCGAACGTGCGTGTTGAGCGTGGAGCTCCTGTTGAACGCCTTCCCGCACTGGTTACATTTATGAGGCTTTTCCTGAACAGGCAGAAATTGAACATAACATCAGTTAGGACAAATACACCTACATATGTCATTTAATTAAAAAGCCAGAACACATGATGTGTGTGAGCTGCCTCTCACCTGTGTGTGTATGATCTTGTGTCTGCACAGCGTGCTGGCCTGCCGGAAGCCTTTGCCGCACACTTTGCACACGAAGGGCCGGGCCCCGGTGTGCACCGGCATGTGCCGGGTCAGGTTGTAGTGAGCGTTAAAAACCTGCAGACACACAAACAGTCAGGAACATTCCGAAATACACACACGTGTTTGCGTAAAATTATCATATTTAAATCTTCTGGATTTTGTATCTGCTGCTTTCGAAATAATATGTTTTATTTATTTTTATAAGAACCGTTGTTTTAATGGAAAATATTGGTAGCATATTTTATATTTATATTCTAATTATATCATTATGTTTTTGTTATCAAGATATTTATTAATACACTTTAAAAATATATATTTCACATAAGAAAGGTAAACAATAAATATATATGTCATAAATCATTTTTATTATAAAATATAGGCCTTCTATATATTTATTTTACACTTTTAAAACTGCGTACCTTTCCACACACTTCACATGTGAAGTTTTTGGGTTTCCCGTCCGCCGCGCTGCTCGCGCCGCTGCCCAGCTTGCTAAGGGGCTTCACCCCGTTCTTCTCCGTGCTCAGGCCGTGGTTCTCCTTCACTATCTGGTCCAGCTGCCCCGGCAGGTGCTCCTTGTGCGGGTACTGAGGGGTGGGCAGCTTTTCGGTCCCCGCCGCGGCCAGTTTGGCGTTCTCCAGCAGCAGCAGTCTGTGGTGCGCCGACAGAGAGGCCTGGGCCTGCGGGCTGGAGAACCAGTGTCCGGCCAGCAGCTCGGACTGCTGGTACGCAGAGTCCAGGTAGTTGAGATAGTACAGCGAGCCGCCGCTGGGCACGGCCACTGCCTGGTGCAGGACCTGAGGTTTCACCACCCTGCTCCCTGTCAGCAGCGGCTGCTTCATGCCCAGCTCCGATTTGCCACACATGCCGCAATTCCCTTTGCACTGAACGGCTGCGGAACCGCAAAAAGTGCCCCTGAAACTGGCCCTCCACAGCTCCGAGTAGTTCATCAGCGCCTTGGCCTGCAGGTCGTAGCTGAAGGGCTGCAGCGGGATCATGCAGGGGATCGGGGAGCAGAACAGCTTCTTCCCCTCCGCGCGCTCCTCCGCGCTCCCCTTCGGCTCCGAGCTCTTCGACATGATCCGGTCTATGGAGAAGGCGAGACTCTTAGGGGCCGCGGAGGGCCCGGTCCTTCCGCAGGACATCACCGTCTCCAGAGAAGCAGAACTCGCCATGTTGTAGTACTTTTTGTTTTGTTAGCAGCAGAGCCAAACTTGGTGAGAAAGTACCCGAAGAGTCCGAGCCGCTGCTCTCCGCCGCGCGTCTTCACTGCGCTGAGCTCCCAGCAGAACAGACAGGAGGACACATCAGTTTAATAAGCACCTTGCTGTCAGTGTCACGCATTAGCATTCAAATGGCCATCCCCCCCGCAACAATAGCATCCAGGGGTGATGGATTAATACTCATTAACTAGGGCACACAAAATTAACAGGACATTACAGAGCTCGTTAGGGAGAAGAAGAGGGAGAGGAGCGAGAGAGACAAAGTGTTGTGGTCCGGAGAATGCGCAGTGTTAAGTGCAGCCGGTGTGTGAGGTTACCTCTGATGGTCAGATGGGTGTGGAGGAGCTGCTCTCTGTCACATGTCGCAGCGCCGCCCCCCCCCCCCCCCCCCCCCCCCCGCCCCCCCAGCGGGTCTGTCTCCTGACATCAGCCGGGGACAGGAGCCGCCCTCAGAAACACATATGAAAACAGAGAATGATCCTGCGACAGAAATATGAAACAATTCCCCTAAACAACTTCAAATCACGATTGCGCTATGCTAGTTAAACACGCATTATAATCGTCTCCTGCTTTCATTTGCAACTCATACATCTTTTTATTTTTCACTTGGGGAAATTTTTTCAGGAGAATGCTGCTAATCCTCGGAGATGGGATCCCTCCTTTTCCACGCCGGCTTATATACTTACTTACTATTTGTATAAATTCGAGGACGTCCAATTTCCACCTGTTTAAGAGCAGAGACTCCCGTTGGATCCTATTAAACGTTGTTCCTCCTTCCCTCTATTCAAAAGAAGCAATTTTCCAGAGCGATTCAAGGCTCAACCCAGCGCAGGGAGGAAAAAAAGAAAGACAAAACACAAGCTCTTTCACTGTTAGCCACTAAAGCACTGCGTGAACCTGGTTTTGTGTTTTTTTCCCTTCTTGAAATAGAGGGACGGATTAAAGAGGGAGAGAGGAAAAAGAAAAGACTTAGCTTGGACAGAAAGGACAAATGAAAAGAGAGCTTTTTCTCTAAAGAGGCTACAAGACGTTTGCTGGAATCCACAGCTCTGTGTGGGAGTTACACCAGCAGCCGCCTCCAGGCCCTTATTCATGTGTTTGCAGGCCATTTTACCTGAGGGACCCCCACCAAGTTTCTTTTGGGGTTGGTGGGGGGGAACTGGCAATATGAAGAAAAAGAATATCTGTCCTGATGTTGTTAAATTTGTTATTTAATTGAACAGTGGTGTAAAATCATTTATTTACTGAATTTTGAGATACGAAGTACTTTCCTTGAGTATTTGAATTGTTTGCTACTTTGTACTTTTACCGCACTATAATTCAGAGCTGAATAGTATACTTAATAATAATAATAATAATAATAATAATAATTCATTTATTTTATATAGGTCGCCATACAAACACATAAAAAACAAGATACACAATAGATAACACCAGCATAAGAAACATAAACAAGACAATGCAGTATACAGTATAAATCAATCAAATAACCAAATCAATAAAAACAGAGGATGTGTGATGGATAATGATCAGGGTGGATATGCGAGTGTGAAGAGATATGTTTTGAGGCGTGATTTGGGAGAGAGTCAGTGTTGCGGATGTCAGGTGGGAGAGAGTTCCAGATGCTCCACATGTATTTATACCTTTAGTTACTTTGCAGATTGGGACTAATCTGAGATATAATCCACCTGCTGGTAACAACGAACTGCACCTTATCCAGCTGTGATAAACACATTCATATATCAATAATTATAATCAAAATATATAATATATATTATTAGAAAATCTGCATTATGACTACTTTTACTTTTTGTACTTTAAGTATATTTTTATGAGAATACTTTTCTACTTTTACTTGAGTAAGATTTTGAATGCAGGACTTTTACTGTAACATAGTATTCCTACACTCTGGTACTTCTACTTTGACTCAAGTACAATATCTTCTTCCACCTCTGTAGTTGAACTGGTAAAGGTTTTTTATTCAGAGTGTGTAATCATACCAAAATAAATATTGTTTTGCCCTCCAGTATTTCAGACATCTCGTGGTATCTCAATCATTTACATGTGATGTTTTCATCAGCAGACAGATCTAAATGCAGATCAGGCATATGTGAGGGTTTCACAAACAGCTGAACAGAACATATTGACAGTCTGTGATAAGGAATGGCATCAATGATTCACAGTAAAGGGACAACTGATGGCATATTAGTGGATATTAAAGCATGTACCTGTGTTTCAAAGATCAGTCATCAGCAATCAGGAAGAACTACTGTTGGGTTGCCAGGTTGTGAAAGGTCTCTCAGGCTTTACCCTGCTCCAGCAGGACACATGCTTTGTCTTTTTAGAGAGCCCTTCATTCACCAGGAAGACCCATCTCTCCAATGGACCTTCTGGGAAAGTGTTGCAAAGCATCAAAATCCATCTGTTCTTAACATTTTAATTTAAAAATAAATATTCTGTGTTAATGTGTGAGCCCTGACAGGAGGCCTGATCAGGATAAACCCACACACACAGGATTCACGGACGACCTTTATTCCAGATCTCTATTGATGAACGCATCATTATCAAAAAGGAAGGCTCAACAACACGTGTTTTTTCCAAAGTTTTAAACCCCCATTTTCCGTTTAAATTGTAAATATAAATACCGTTAAACTTAAATGAAATCTCCACCTGCTTGTTTGAAAGTTATTTCTGATGCTGTCTCAAGCTTACTTCTGTCGAAATGACACCATCAGCTGCTTCGGTAACACAGCACGACACATTTAAAAGCATATGGCTTTTTGAACTATTAAACTGGTCCTGGAAAGAAGCCAACGATGATTTGAGTGTGTCATTTGAGCAGTCTTTAATGATTTCGTAAAGCAAACGGCTCACTGCACAAGTGTTCACGCTGCACGACATGGCAGTGCACTACCACAAGAATCACAATTGAGAGCACAAGTTATATAACACTTTTGACATTCCTTGAAACCATAGTTTTGTATATGTCCCATGCTTTATTTGATTTACCCACAATGCAGCCTGACATACGTAGCTTGAAGTTGGCAAAACTCTTATAAAAATGCCTGTTCAGTTGAGTTTTAGAGATAAAGCCAGTGTTTGTTGAATTAAGCCACGATTCTGGAAGTTATTTTCCTATTTAATTTATTCCAAATATGTGTACATTTTTTCCAGAGCACATAAACATTGTACAAGTGTTGTTTTTGTAAAAACTATAGAGAGATAGTGGAAAAAAGCAACATGTCTTTTGTTCTAAAAGTCAGGTTTAGGGATATCACACAGCTTAAAACCACACTTAAACCCAGCGCTGAACAACTGCACCATTTTGCTTCTACTTGTAATAACTGGTAATCCATGTTGCTGCAGGAGGAAGGTAATGATGTACCTACAGCCCTATAGACTTAGTGCTAGACTTAGCCCAGCATGTTGTCGTCTTATAACACTAGTTTTCCTGTTAATAACCTTAAAAAACGTCCCTACTCTGTTTTGTGTTACACCTGCGGCTCAGCATGGAAGGATTAATACCTGTTGTCTTGGTGCCACTCATATGTAAATAGGGCAAACATACTCTAATTTGAGTTTATTCAGGCCCAATTGCTGGCTCATCCACACAATAAACATTGATCCTATTGCTGTCAGCCTGGCCCCTCCATTCAGCTCTAACTGCAATTAGCTCAGGCATTGATTGAAGGGACTCTTGCTTCTTGCCTGCAGGCATTCAGGGTCACACACACTGGCTGAACGTGGCTAACCTGATTCCTCACAACATTAGGAATTCCTTTTTTTCAAGCTTTTATGTTTTTATGAACAATAACACAATACATGTGTTACCTTGCTAGAACAGGAGTTTTCATTGATCGATCCACAGAGGGGACTTTCTTACACTTTCTTACAGTCCTCCCTTTTTTGTTTAGCTCTCTTTCAATTCTTAAACACTTTAGTCCTTTTCAGGCTTGCAGGAAAAGCCTAATCAGCAAAAAATGAAAGGGGTACCTACAGTATAAACATGTATGGTTTTAACCATGTAATGAAACCAAATAAATACAACCCTTTGAAGGGTTGCAACAAAGAAGATACAATTGTCTATTATAACAAATATTTCAGTTAACCTTAACAATAAATTCATTTGAAGTAATTCAACGTAGTCTATGTCCTGCTTAACCCCAAACTATCCCCTACATGATGAACACTCAGGACATTGAATGATGGTATTCTTTATTAAAACACTAAACTAAAACAGCTTCACAAAATGAATTCTGATCATAATGTCCGAATGACTTTCCGAATCCTTCAACCACATCTCTTGTTCCAACACCTTCTTACTGCTAATTCCTCAGTCGTCATGGAAATGTGTCATCATGTGACCTCAGTATGATATTTATGTCATGTGATGTTAACAGGTTGTGAAAGCGGTGAGGGATCAGAACCTCCTTTTCTGTTACAGTTTTCTGCAAGATCTTATTCTGTTGCTGCTATGACACCTGCATTTCTGGGATCAGTAAAGGTCCATCTTATTACATGCATTTTGTTTACCATTTCTGCAGTGCACACATTAGTGAATGCAGACCAGACCAGTTGTGAAATTGAAACAATGTATCATCCTTGCATATCCCTGTATTCTCTCCCTCCTGCTCTCCTCAGACATGCACACTCTGAGCTCTCTCTATCTATCAACGTAAGAGGAGGATCTTATGTGTATGGTTTAACAAGTAGACAGCACTGACAACTCAACGGTTTGATGTAGAATTATTCACGCATTGCATCTTCTAAATAACTTAGCTTTAGTCAACAGCGCCTGTCATGTTAGAAATGTCTTCATCGTCAGAATAACATTGATATTAAAGTACTTTTGGGCTTAGTGTGTTTTTACTGTATTCTAGGCATCAAGGACCAACATGAAAGAGCTTATGTCATCCTGGACTTTAAAGTTGTTAGCTGTGATGTAATAATATTTAAACTAAATAAATGTACATTTGTTAAGTGGTTCTCTTTCCTATAAAATATGCAGATTTAATATTTAAATATATCATTGATTTATCTTCAAACTGGCTTAGCTCTCCGCAGCCTGCCAGCATGTTTGGATGCACACCTCTGTACCCTGTGTCACATAGAGAACATCAATCATATATTTCTCAATAAGTACAGGCTTCCATGTCAACCTGCTGTTGATGACATAACATGCTGATAATGTGCCCAACTGTAGCCTCACACATCTCAGCACAGGAAATCACAGACAGTTGTCCTCACACTTTCCAGCCGTGGTGACAACTTTCACTGACGTTAAACCTGAGGAAATGAGACGGGAACGTGTGAGCAGGGAGGGAATGCTCCCACGGAAAGTGCTCATTTCATCTCACCACATATTCAACTTCACTTAAACACTTTCTGAGGGAGATTGTAAAAACAATTGTGAGGGTAGATGTTACTGTATGAGCGCCGTATCCAAAACACCCTCGTGTCCTTCTCAGTTTAATTTCCGACTCACTATGACTGAAAAGCATGATCCCATATGAAGAAAGCGACGAGTAAGAATGAACACACAGCAGTGCAAACAGCATTTCAATATATTAACATATAGTCCAGAAATTATTTACAATATAACAGACACTGTATGTTTTGCATTTCCTTTACAAGTGGGACATTATCATATTTGAATATTAATATTTTGATTTGTTATTGATTACTTCCACTGAGGAGGAATCTGAATGTTACATAACAAACTGCTCGGTGATGCTTGGTGGCTGAGCTGAGATAGACAGGACTGTAGGAGTTGTGAGGACATAGAGATGAACAACTTCTATCTTTGACTACACAATGTGTGTCTTTTATTGACACAGCTAAAAGCTCAGCTAGAAAAAGAATTGGAAAAAGGTTATCTATCTATAAATAAGATTTGTCCATGGTAACACAATGAAACTATCTTACTGTTACTGTGTTAGTGTGAAGGTTAACTTCTCAGAAAAGTATACGTTTATCGATAGTTTCTAACAATAGTGAATGATGTCCTTAGAGTCTCCTGCAGCACTTTTTTTTAAATAATTCCCAGGTAACATTGCATTGCAAACACAATGCGTGCCAACATCATCCGTCTGCAGAGTGCGACCTGTGGAGGATCACTGACAGGGTGACGCTCCAACTGGCGAAAAGAAAACAGGACTAGATGTTCTACTCAAGTATTCATTAAAATCAGTATTTTTCAAAAGATCTATATAATGATCTGCCTGTCTAAATGTATGAATACAGTTGAGGTGAGAATCAGTCAGTTCAGTTGCTGAGTCATAGTTCAATCTAGTTTCAATGGTTGATAACAGGGTTCCCTTTGGAGAGCTCATAAATCACCTGTGTATCTAAATATATATATGTGACTAGGCTCAGTGCTTTCTCAAAGACTTTGAGCAGTCATAGAATCTGTTCATCGGACTCGTATCAAATCAGATGTTGAGTTATTAAACCCGATATTGACAAAGTAAGGTGGTTTTCTATCTGTACAAACTGTAAGTGCTGACCTCATGTCCAACACTCAATGTCAGCGGAAGAAAAGGGAAAGTTTGTCAGGGTGCCAGCGGAGAGGATGTGACATGTTTGTGCTGGGAACAGCAGAACTGACTGTTTCACTGGATTCCTGCGTGAGTCTTTTTGTCAGCCAGGTTTCCGCCCTGAATTGCTGTGGAGCTTTTTTTCAGCCTGTCATGTCTTCACCTGGCCCTCTGGACCTCTCACCATCCCTGGTTTCCTCTGATTGCTCATCACAATCTCACTCTCCAAACCGACATGTTGACAGTAGCTTGTCAGACTTCATGGTTTGGACTGTTAGGCCATTTAGGAATGTTGTGCCAAAGGCCATGCTTTTTGAATATTTATGATTGTGACCCATTTTATTAATTTCTGCATCACCGGAGGATTGAAGCAGCCCTCCATGATTTCTTCTGCTTTATTCCATTTTAAGTGAGTCAGGTGAGACAAGCTTTGAGTCCTGGGGCAGTCCTGAGGGACAGAGGCAGTCTCGGAGCATCAGTGCATTAAGGCCCAACAGGAATCAGGTATTGTGTTTGTCAGAGAATATGCAGATGATGCATGCTTGTCCAAGGCTATTCAAATCTTTCAAAAACTTTACGGTCCACTGACAGTAGCAGCCGGGGCCTTTTTGGAACCCTGAAGCTGGCAATACTCTCTGTTAAGGCATTCTTAAACGTACTGAATATGACATTGGATGTGACATTACTATTATTACCTTTCGTTTTTCTTCAAGTGAGGTTATATAATATGATAATACTGACTGATGCAGGACAAGTAATGGTCATGGCAACATATTTGTAACACTTTTATTTGTCAAAGTGTTGCCTACTTTTCTGAAACTGAAGCCGGCAGACATGTTGTTTTGTATCAGTGTATACTGCTTCTAACGAACCACGCTGCCTATTCATTTGTCATCCCATGAAATGTTATACAGCCGATACAATCCTGACCAAGTAGTTAGTGTTTTCCTAACTACTTGGATGAGCGGAAGCATTAACTCTCTACATGTCATATTTGGCCTTTGCTGTTGTGAGGCATTGAAGATATGCATTGTTGAGTGGGTTACATTGATTCCTCTTGATAGTGTTAATCACAGTTTTTAAACTGCAGTGCATTTCTCCTGATGGAAGAGTTGTGGTAGTACCGAAGGAGTGGCAGACCGGGGTGGTGGTTCCCCTTTTCAAAAAGGGGGATCAGAGGGTGTGTGCCAATTACAGAGGCATCACACTACTCAGCCTCCCCGGGAAAGTTCACTTTAAGGTACTCGAAAGGAGGGTCAGGCCGATTGTCGAACCTCAGATTGAGGCAGAACAATGCGGATTCCGTCCTGGTCGTGGAACGGCGGATCAGCTTTTTACTCTCGCAAGGATCCTGGATGGGGCCTGGGAGTACGCTTATCCGGTCTACATGTGTTTTGTAGACCTGGAGAAGCCGTATGACCGAGTTCCCAGGGAGTTACTGTGGGAGGTGCTGCGGGAGTATGGGGTGAGGATGTCTCTACTCAGGGCCATCCAATCTCTGTACTCCCAAAGCGAGAGCTGTGTCCGGGTCCTCGGCAGTAAGTCGGACCCATTTCCGGTGAGGGTTGGCCTCCGCCAGGGCTGCGCTTTGTCACCAATCCTGTTTGTAATATACATGGATCGGATTTCGAGGCGTAGTCATGGGGGAGGGGGTCTGCAGTTCGGTGGACTAAGGATTGCACCACTGCTTTTTGCAGATGATGTGGTTCTAATGGCTTCATCGGTCTGCGACCTTCAGCACTCACTGGATCGGTTCGCAACCGAGTGTGAAGCGGCTGGGATGAGGATCAGCACCTCCAAATCTGAGGCCATGGTTCTCAGCAGGAAACCGATGGACTGTCCACTCCAAGTAGGGAATGAGTCCTTACCCCAAGTGAAGGATTTCAAGTATCTCGGGGTCTTGTTCTCGAGTGAGGGAACAATGGAGCGTGAGATGGGCCGGAGAATCGGAGCAGCGGGAGCGGTACTGCAGTCGCTTTACCGCACCGTTGTGACGAAAAGGGAGCTGAGCCAGAAGGCAAAGCTCTCTGTCTACCGGGCCATTTTTGTTCCTACCCTCACCTATGGTCATGAAGGATGGGTCATGACCGAAAGAACGAGATTGCGGATACAAGCGGCCGAGATGGGTTTTCTCCACAGGGTGGCTGGTGTCTCCCTTAGGGATAAGGTGAGAAGTTCAGTCATCCGGGAGGGACTCGGAGTTGAACCGCTCCTCCTTCGCGTCGAAAGGAGCCAGTTGAGGTGGTTCGGGCACCTAGTTAGGATGCCACCTGGGCGCCTCCCTAGGGAGGTGTTCCAGGCACGTCCAGCTGGGAAGAGACCAAGGGGTAGACCTAGGACCAGGTGGAGGGATTATATCTCTTCGCTGGCCTGGGAGCGCCTTGGGATCCCCCAGTCAGAGCTGGTTGATGTGGCCAGGGAAAAGAAAGTTTGGGGCTCTCTGCTGGAACTGCTACCCCCGAGACCCGACCACGGATAAGCGGGAGAAGATGGATGGATGGATGGAAGAGTTTTCGGCTGTTGTAATGCGTTTGCACCTTTTTGCCGCTGTAGTTTATGATTGGACAGATGAGCATTACAAATGTTTGAATTGGGGAAATCTTCTTCCAACTCAAAGTCTAAAAGTGGCTAACACCTGCCCTAAGTGCAACAATCCCTCTGCAGAACAGTGAGAATGGTGGAGCTGTGCGATGAGTGTGAGTGAGAGAGGACACATCACCATGGAAGGGTTTTACATTAAAGTTACAATTATTTTATTTATATAATTGAAAGAAGACAATCAGAAAGTCCTCATATCTTGTTTGTTTCGTTCAGGAATCATTCCTATCACCTCAAACTCTCCTTCAGTCAGTGTATTTACCCGCACAACAACATGCATTATTGTGTTCCTCAAACAGCATTAGTTTCACAAGTGTAGAGTGAGTCACACTGCTTTATAGTCTAAAGAGCAGCTTACACAATTCCATTAGCAAGAACATGTTGAATGACTCCACACAAAGCCAGAGTGTGTTAGTGGTACCTGTATTAACCAGGTGAGTGAGAGCTGTGTTGCACAGTGTAATGAGCTGAACATCACGTCATCTGAGGGGAGAATTAGCTTCACTATAATGAATCATCTGGTTGGAACTTCCTCAAAATAACACTTATTGCCAAATTAAAGTGACAAAGGTGTTGGATGAAAGCTTAAAGTCAAAACAACCACTTAAACACTGAGTATTAAAAAAATATATGATATATGTGACGGAAATGTATGTCTTATAAAAAATAACTATATCAGGACTATAACTGAAGATTATTAAATGACTACAATTTTGACTTTGACTTATACTCATGATATGGTAACACAATGGTTAAGTTTCTGCAACTAAAATTACTTAGTCAAGGTAACCAAAGAAAGACATTGCTAAATACACTACATTACTCTACTTAGTACATACTTGATCAGCCTTGTGAACAATTCCAAAAACCCAAAGACATTTTATTAACTGTCATATGTGAAATAATGAGATAAGAAACTTAAAAATACATGGCATTACAGCTATGATAGATAATCACTGTAATTGCGCTTTTTTCACAAAAACGAAATGCAATCAATGTAGGACAACAATATACTGTATTTCAATTCATTATTCAAGTAATTCACAAAAAACTGAAATGTCCAATAAAATCATCAGCCTTACAAAAAGTTGACGCCTTAATTACAACACTCAAATAAACACCTGAATTATCTTTATTTGTCAATTATGGATATTATCAAAGTGGTTAAGGTTGAAGCTGTGGGAAAACATGTGGTAAAAAGAAAGAGGGGTGCATGATGTGAAGGGGAGGATTAGCTCCAGACGTCCCTCTGATAATAACAGTGACCTCATACCAATACGGTTTACACGCTGCAGCAGACTGTGTAATATTCAGCCCTGAGGTATCACAATCTGTCCTTGTGTCTTGCCCGAACATTGACTGAGATTACGTTAAACTGTAAGCTACTCTTTTTATGGAAAAGATCTCAAATTAATCAGTGGGCTTGTTGTCCCCTCTTAAGGCCGCGATAAGAAGGTTTTGGAGCATGGGGAGGGAAACATAAGAGGCTTTGGGGGCTGCTTTTATTAAAAGGATCTGACATCTACCTGCCCTCTCAAATGGCAGGCAATTTTGACATTTCTGGCACGCAAAGCAGCCAGACAGAAATAATAATCACCACAACTGCTGGGCTGAGGGCCGGCTCTGATGGTGGAGGTAGTTTACCTTAAAGGACACTCTGAAAATATCTTAAATGAAATGCCTCTTCACAACAAATCACAGAGCAATTTATCTGGCAGCTTTAATGTCTTCACATGGGCTGATTTCTCTCTTCATCTTTTCATTTTCCTGTTGTCATATTCCACACGTATCATGTCGGAGACGGCTTGATGGACTCAATGTGTCGGAACGGCTTCTTCTCACACCCGTATCACTGCAGGACTCCCGCAGCACAGACAGTAAATACTAGGCCAGTTCTCACTGTGACGGTCAGTTGGAGATTCTTTTTATTTTCATACAGTTATCGTTTCCCATTCCCCCACTTGATTGGAGCTTAAAAGCCAAAGCAGCTCAGATCGTGCCAGCATAAATCTCCGGGCCCATTAATCCGCCCTGGTGTCGTCTCACACACAGAACTGCCCAATCATGTCTGGATATTCGTGTGGAAATTAAATGAATGATACACCGAGGAAGCTCACCGGCACTGCAGATTGAATGTAAAAGTTGATGGGGGGGCTTTGTGCGTATGTGCTTATTCTTATGTGTGCAGGATATGAAGGAATTGCTTCTGTTCAGTTATGAGCATGTGAGGTCACATTCATAACGGCCTTTCTGCCTTTATTTCTGAGGATGAATTACTGGGTCTGAGTAGCATAATGTTGAATGATACTTTAACAGGGCACTGACTGAATAATGCCTACAAATAGTTTAGAACCTTTGAAATGTTTAGAAATGTATTTCAATTATTCACAGGATATCAATATAAAAATATCAGTAACATCTTATAATATTTCCCTGTATCTAGTGTGGTGAGTCTTGACTTCAAATGTCCATTGAAAATAAATGCTAATCTAATACTTATACTTTATACAAATATAAATCTAAACATGCTAAACATTCTTACAGTAAAATACCTTCATCGTTTAGTGAAATACTGCTAATCCCCCCATATTCAAAAGTACATACCTATATTAGTGGATGCAAGTATAAAAATACAATTTTAATTTGTGATTATTTCACTTAAATGAAATATATTTATTGAAGGGATGCAATTCAAACAAGTACAGTAAAATAAATAGTTTTCCTTCGATTCTTCTTTTCAACACTCCCAAACATCTCTATATCACGTCAATAGGAATCATATTCTCCTGTTATATTTTGGGAGTTATTCTCTGGAGATTTGCGCATCGATCCCTTTTCTTCTACTCCAGACAGAACAAATATTTCCCCAAATTCTCACATAATCTAGAATGCATCAACCCACAAAGCAAAACGGCAATCTCTACAGTTCTCTCCAGTACGTCAAAAAATAACTATATAATCATAAACCTTTTATTTGCATTAGTATCATCTAGGGAGGAATAAGACATTCACTAGCAGTTGGATTTACCTAATTTGCTCCTCTGCCGTATAAAATATGTGTTTTTCTTTATTCTTCTGAGAAGGATTTGTTTTGCGCCTTCTGTAACATAATTAAAAGATATCCTGTCTTCTTTTAATTTGGGACAATATTATATCTTCTAATAATCCTGCGACTTTAGTCTTCTTGATTTGATTTTTCGGTCATTGCTGATTTGATCTGCGGCAATTCTTCCAATCTCCTTTTGGAAGATAATATCAACTCTTAAGATGACTGATGCTTTAATCCGCAGCATTAATCTCAGACTCCCTTTCTTAAAGCCCCCGTCACACTGTCCCGAAATTGACACCAGATGGACACACGAATATGGAATTGTGAATTTCGTACGAAGATGGCCCCGAACTTGGTCAACAGCCAAGCAACAGCCGAAGCAAGTACTATCCCTACAGAAGGCCACACGATAGCACCCGAACCACACACAAAAATATGGTCGTAGACTTTACTGATGATTTAGAATGTATCCAGACTCAACGTTCTTACGTTGAGTCTGGATACATTCTGGCTTGTGCCTCTTCGGGGGGTGCTAACATTTAAACATACACTTTATTCTTTACTTTCTCCGTCTTTATATGTAGATTAGAAGATATTACTTATCTTCGTCATGTTGTTTCCATAGCAACAACAACTTCCTGTCAACCGCGTAAACTCGCCTTCAAAATAAAAGCATCTAAATTAAACAGGAAGTTAACCTAAATTACATTTAAGACATACAACTGCAACGAAAGAAACAAAAACAATGTAATATCCTTTTCAGTTTCACAGAACACAAATTGGGTTGTTTACATAATATGTTTACATGATTTTGTTGTTAAATAAATGCAATCTCGATGTCATCGTACTATAATACAATGGCTACACGACGGCATTGCGAGGGCTTCACGTAGTCGTGTTGCCTTCCTAACGGTACGTCCGCACAGCAGCTTTAAACAAATCTTGAAAATCTTGGAGCTGGGCGTGTCTGAAAGCTTGGGGATTTTTTGCGAGCAACGCGACCAACAACCAATCACATGAATCTCCCGCCCCCGACATACAAAGCAAAAAAACCCGGGGATTTTATGCGAGCAATATATATATATATAAACTCCCCAAACAGGCGAAAACCTACCAGTTTCACCCACTGTCTCTGCCACCTCCCTCCATGCCTGGTTCCTCCGGTTTGTATCCCGCTAAATAGTCTGGTCGTAAAGAACCGGGTGATTTGCTACCGTAATTTCTCGTTTGGAATATGAGGAAATGAACTGCGGTCTGGCTCTCCCAGCATACACGTGGTTTGATTGGCTAGCGCTTGTACTGTCAGATTTGCATAAACGGGATTTGATTGGCTGACGCTTCCAGCTCAGCTTCAAAAGTTGAACATTGCTCAACTTTTGAATCCTGTAAATCCTGTAAATCCTGGAAATCTTCGCTTCGCTCCCCCACAATGCAGTTCGGCGAAAAGCGAGGCAAAGTGACGTCATCCCCATTCAAAGTCAATGGGCAGAGAAGCGTTGGAAGCGTTGGAAGATTTGTTTAAAGCTGCTGTGTGGACGTACCGTAAGACAATCGGGTAGCTTCTTGTTTCCTTTGTATTGTCTTTGTGAGGCGAAAAATGCCCGATGGCACCGATGATCACACGAAGATGACACGATTTGACAAGATGCCCTCACGAGTGCCTTACGAAGGGCAAAATGGACACAAGAATTCAATACGAAAATGAACCTTCGCAAGGTCCTTCGGGAATTTTTTGGCAAGCCAAAGATTTTGCCATCGCTCACGAAGTTGCTGCCGTAGCCTGAGAAACTCCACCGGCGGTCATACGATGGCTTAAGATGCCCTCACGAATGGCCCGATGTTGTTACGACCAGAGCCGAATTTGAACATTTGACAGGGGCTTTAAGACCCTGTCAAATCGTGTCATCTTCGTCTGGTGCCATCGGGCATTTTTCGCCTCACGAAGACAATACGAAGGAAACAAGAAGCTGCCCGATTGTCTTAGGAAGGCAACACGACTACGTGAAGCCCTCGCAATGCCGTCGTGTAGCCATCGTATTATAGTACGATGACATCGAGATTGCATTTATTGCACAACAAAATCATGTAAACATATTATGTAAACAACCCAATTTGTGTTCTGTGAAACTGAAAAGGATATTACTTTGTTTTTGTTACTTCCGTTGCAGTTGTATGTCTTAAATGTAATTTAGGTTAACTTCCTGTTTTATTTAGATGCTTTTATTTTGAAGGCGAGTTTACGCTGTTGACAGGAAGTTGTTGTTGCTATGGAAACAACATGACAGAGATAAGTAATATCTTCTAATCTACATATAAAGACGGAGAAAGTAAAGAATAAAGTGTATGTTTAAATGTTAGCACCCCCCGAAGAGGCACAAGCTCTTACGTTGAGTCTGGATACATTCTAAATCATCAGTAAAGTCTACGACCATATTTTCGTGTGTGGTTCGGGTGCCATCTTGTGGCCTTCTGTAGGCATCGTACTTGCTTCGGCTGTTGCTTGGCTGTTGACTAAGTTCGGGGCCATCTTCGTGCAAAATTCACAATTCCATATTCGTGTGTCCATCTGGTGTCAATTTCAGGACAGTGTGACGCAGGCTTAAGAAAATGCTGCTGTGGGGGAGGGAAGGAGGCCAAGGATTAACAAATATGTATTTTTTGCAGTCTGCTGATCATGTCCACTCTAAATGGTCAGCCAAATAGAAATAGTAAAAGTAACTAACAGGAGTTGAAAGTAAATGTATTACTTATTTAGACGTTTTAACCAATCTATGTCCACACAAAAACACTGAAAGTTGACTTAAATTAAATCTATTATGTCAATAGATTTCACATAACTGTATTAGGTTAGTTGAAAGCAATAATATTGAGTTGAACCTAATATTATTTATTTAAACTTGATATTATTGCTTTCAACTAACCTAATACAGTTATGTGAAATCAGTTGACATAATACATTTGATTAAAAGTCAACGTTTGAGTGTTTTCACTGAAGGTTTCTGCTGATTTCTGTCCTGAATATACATTCAACCACTTAAATGATAGCAACAGTAATGAATGAGGCGACATGTTCTTTCCACATTCACCTTTATTTGAATTTTCATCGACTGAGGGGCTCTTCTAGAAGGCATGAGCCCACAGGTAACTTCACACATGAAGCAAAACACTGAAGGGAGTGAACCCGGGGACATGCGGCACACAGGAGGACGCACAGTTTAGGAGCACAATATAGAAAACAAGAGAAATGACAGGCACACTTCACTTCCCATAATCCCTTTCAACATTTTGGAGTAGCCCCGTCATTCATTCTGGAATGAAGTGCAGTGCACATACAAGACAGATGGCAACTCTATTACTTAAATAACATTAGATAAAAATAAAGCATTTGTTTTGAAATTGAAAATGTGAAAAACAGGTCTATTGGTGTGACAAAACCAAACAATATATATTGCCTTGTTAACTAATTTAAACAGAATGAAGATGGTGACAGGTGTTAGGTTGATGGGAAGAAAAAGTACCAACGTTTGAAGAAGTGAGACCACAAGACGTGTTTACTTTAACAACACAATGCAGCTTGTGTTGGGAGATTTATATTTGAGCAGTTTGACACCAAATGAAATGAGTAACAAAGCATAACTTTCTTTGTTGAGGATACATGCACACTTCTCACTCTGGAAAGGAAGAACAGACCTCTCCTCTTTGATTCAAAATCCTCTTTTTCAATTTAACTCCAAAACACACAGATAATTCCCCATACATATTTAACACTTTCATTTAACTATGTGCATTCCATTTATTCTGTGTGTACTTTCATCTCTCATGCAAATAATCTTGATGTGCTTAACGGTTGATAAAATGGCATTTAGCTGCTTGGTTCAAACTGATGTCTTACATACTTGTCCCAACTTTGCAGATTAATCTGGTGATGTTGATTTAGGGTATTTATTTAAATGTTTTGTCAAAAATATGGTCTTGCCTTTATGATGTCAGACCTAGAGATGGCAATTTGTTCAGAATCAGTTGTCCATCCTTCTGCCAAACACTTTGAAATATATTTGAAATGGATCAATCACAATATGTTTGACCTTAAAGAGTTCATCGTCCATTTGTTGGCAGGTTTAAAAAACACAGAAACCTGGTTCATTATCTCACTTTGAACCACCATAGATTAACCTGGATAATTTGACTGTTTCATACTGTAAGAGTGCTCTATGTACCTTCAACAACAAGCAACAGGAAGGCTACCATAAAAGGACTGTAGATAATATAAGTGGCACAACATGAAGGAACTACATCATGTGTTCATGTTGTGCAAGATGAACTGCATGTAAATGCAGCATACTGCCGCTCTATATCATCCTAATTATAAGGCGGCTTTGCATGCAGGGCACATTTGCTCATGTCTCACACTCCTGTCACATTTTTGCCCTGTTTGGGGTATCCTGGAAACTACAGTAATTTTCTCACATTTCAGTTTTAGTTCTGAGGAATAACAGCTTGATGAGCCTACAGAGATAGTTTCTAAATGAACTGCATTCACAGGACAGCCGTGCGTGTCACAGGTGTTTATGGACACAAATGTTGTTTTTCTTGTATAAAGTCAGACAGAACTGTGGAACCATTACATGAATGAAAAACTGAAACAGCAAATAATCATGGAGCTCATGGAAAGGCTGTTTGGATTCCTAGGCAGTATGCTGCTCACCCTCTTTTCTTATAGTTTTCAGGACCTTTGATTTAGTTAACGTTGTCCTCTTCGTCACTGTCCTTCATTGAAACGCCATGCATCCCCCCCTCCCTCACTGAGGCTGTGGCCTCTTCCAAGGTCAGCCGGTTCCTCACTGTGTCATACATCTTACTGTTCAGCGTGGAGTCCAGCACCCCTTGAAGACGAAAGTCACGGTACTTTTTCTATCACAAACAAACAAAACAATCAGAAAGATTCACCGCATCAGAAAAGCAATACATGGTAATATTTTATTTAACTGGTGTATCAATTTGTTTGTATACTAAATGATTTGAATCAGGAAATATAAACAGATCAAGCCTGAAGAAGGACATAACTGGGAAGAGCCTGAAACTGCACACAATTAAAAAAACTAGGGTTGAGATTTAAAGAAATTATTGCTTTGAAGCAAAACGGTTGATCCATCGTCCTAACAGCTTCTATGAATACATTTCTGCTCTATTTCAAAGTTTCAGTAGTCTATATCCGGACAACATTTACAAGATATATGTGATTGATTGTTGATAAAAAGAAACAATTAATACCTCCTAATAAAGAATTAAAATAAAAATGCTCTCTGTCTCAAAGTCAAGAGGCCCTATTATGCTTTTTGGGGTTTTCCTTTTGTGTTCTATGGGATTTCTTTTACGTAAATGGTCTGCAAAGGCAAAAGTCCCAAAGTTCACGACAGGGAGATTCTCTCACATAAACTCCCCCCCTGCTTGAAACGCCTCTAATGGACTCCTTATCTTCTTCCGTAACTTTGTTGGGACCTTTATTTGGAAATGCTTATGGACTACCAAAGGAAAAGGAGTTGAGAAACAACTAGCTGAAATACATTTGTACCACTTTTCCACAGGACTGCTTCCTAAACCACGCACAGTTCACGGTCGATTGGGTAGTTCCCACTTTGTTATGTGGAGCTGTTTTGGAAGTTGAGTTGCAAACACAGCACTAGCCTCAGCCATGTTGCTAGCTAACGCTATTAAGATACAACTATTTTGTTTATAGACTGTATGCCCACCAACAATACGTACAATTGTGTAGACATATAGAGATCTTTATTTTTAGTTCACAACACGCTGAAACGTGTTCAAGTGTTGAGGTGTGTTTATGAAGTTCTAATATTACGGTCGCTATCAGCTTTAACTTGGCTGTATTGCCAGTTAGCTGGATTAAAACTATCTCTGGTCCCTGTAAGTGTTAATGTCAATCTGGTGATTAAAAGTCACATTTTATGACTAAGTGTCATTATTTGTGGATGTATAATGTCTGAAACAAAATGATGATATAGCTTCTAGTAGGGGTTTAAGTGTGGAGCTTTTGGAAGTTAAGTTGCAAACACAGTGGAGCACGCTCGTGAGCTGTTAGTTCGTCGGAGCCTCGCAGCGGGGTCACTGCATTTGCGCATAAGATGAGGCCCCACGCAGTCTGCGTGATCTGCGTGTAGGGAGGGGCGGCACTGCATATGTGACTGTTTTTTAATATGACTTTGAGCCGATTGCAAATCTGCGTGACTACAGTGTCCGCGGATGTGTTAAAAGCATGTACAGCACATGCCTTAAATCTCCTGAGAGCTGAAGAAAATCTGCGTTGTGTATTTTTGTAAGTTTGTACATAATTATGAGGGGAAAGCAGCAATGGCAAGTTGAGATATAGGTTGAATTATTATTGCCTTAAGATATGTGGTGTAGAAAGGTACATGTAGTAGTAAAGTCTTTACCTTGACAATCCGAATGAGTATCTTCAGCTGATAAAGGTGGAGCTGCAGGTCCATACGGTCAGTCAGCCATGTTCCTAGCAGGTTCATTGTGCTGGTGTACCATTGCTGTAGAAACACAAGCACAGAGAACAAGAAACTTAACATATCACACACACGTAAAACAACATTTCAACGCGTTTTCGAAAGGTCCTTACACACCAAACTGACACCAAAGAACACGTCCCGACAGAACGTCGCCTCACCTCGCCTCACGTCGCCTCACGTCGCCTCACGTCACCTCACGTCTCCTGCGTCTTGGCCATGTTTCGCACACACCGCAAAGACTTCAGCCGACGGCCAAGAAGCACGTACGAACTGCGCATGCGTGAGTGGCAATAACTCTCCTTACCAGCAGGCAGCGGTAGTGTGTATTCGTCATTCAAAAGACGCAACAACCGGAAGACAGACTGCGTGATAACCGAGAGAAGAAGAACAGACTGCGTGATAAAAACAAACAACAAATAGTGTGTGCGTTCCATTTTCACTCTACAACGAGAAGCTCATGGGGTTTTCCCGAACCTGTGTCGAGAGCTGGAGTTAAATGAAATCTCAGATTTGCCTTCTTAATAGTTTGTTTGGGTCCCTCACTTCCGTTTCGCTTCTCATGCACTGATTCGCTAGCTGAACAGCCAATCAGAGTGATTTATTTGGCCGACAGCCTCCCGATTCAACATGTCGAATCGGCGGCGGAAGGTGTCGGCACGGCGGAAAAGACACGACGGTGCAGTACACACCAAGACACACCAATCTGAGTAGAGCAACACGACGCTCATCGACGGCCCGACATCTATCGACGCCGAAAATCGGCTTGGTGTGTCAGGACCTTTATGGATCATTTAGGCAGAGTCCAGAGGGACAAAGTTGACAAACCCATCCTCAGCAGACCGACGTGTACCATCTGAAGATGTTCATGAACAGCCTCATCAGGCCATTAGAAAATGACAATCAGCACAGAGCAGGCACTTCTCCCTGGCAGGGGTCTGCTGCCATTCAGCAATGCCCCCACAATCTTGCTGGCAAAGTTTAGGAAACAGTCGTACTACTTGTCATGTGGGATGCCATCAGATATCCCTGTAGGCTTAGAATTAATTAACATCTGGAACGTAGACCGCGGAAAGATCCATCAACCAATGAGGCGTCAGTTAATGGGGATCCTAACGAAAAGGGAGGCACCGCTTATGATGCTCTTGGTGCACAGCAGCAAGTTCAGCCATGGGTACTTGTCAAATTCCATGAAACAAATCTTTTAAATGTCAGTTGAGCAGTATGTTCCAGGCTGTGCTGCCCTTTAGTGTTGCCGTCTCACTCTTCAATCTGGAGGACAGAAAGGTGAGGGATTCTGGGCTTGTGTACACAACAAATGAATCCCAGTAACGTCTCATTCAGATACAGAACTGCTAAGGAAACATAGCCAGTGACAGTTCTGGGTTGGACCTTACAGTGTTCCCAAACAGACTGGACCTATTATGTGCCAGACATATTTGTCAGTTTTTTAATCTTTTCTTAATTTGTATTTCGTTTTTAGCACGGTTGTGATGTTTACATAGATTATTCTGTTTTGCAGTACTGTATAGGAACTATCTTTTTTTCAAAGCTCTAAAGTATTATACAAATGTTTCACTCCACAAACTTGGGAACAAATTTAAACTTATTTCCCAACATTACAGATGGATAACCAACTTCAAAAAAGTCATAAGCCAAAAAATATGTTAACAACACATGTTCAAAACTTTTTAGTTTCACCTGAGAAAGTGTCCATTGCTGTGCCAGTTCCCGCATGTTTTGGTTTCTGTCTTTGCAGCGTGTTACTGTATTTTGTTGGGTCCTGTATATTGGCAACATTTGCTTTTCAATGCAATTAACACAAGTCAGTACTCACAAAGTACTGAAGAACCAAAGCCACCACTTGTGACTACCGTTTACATAGGTATATCAAGCTTCAACCTTGAAAATCTGCCACTGCTTTATTTAGAGAAGCCTTCCCTCACAGTGACCTCTGCAGAAACAGAGCCTAAAGGCTGCAGATGTTTCTCTGTGGGCCCTGACTGTTGCCAGTCTAATTGATGGATAATGATGAGCGGGGCTGATACTAATAGAAGTCGACTGACTTTCAACAGTCAGGGTCACAGCAGAATGGATGGGAGGCTGGCTAAGAATGGGAAGAGACATGTAGAGGAAGGGGGTAGCAGTGTGTTTACTGTATGTCTGTGTGTTTGAAACAGATGTCATGCCATGGGGTGAATTGTACAACATAGATTTTATCCTTGAACGTTTACTCTTTATATCTTAATGATTAAATATGAGCTTTAGTCAAATAAATAAACACATGAGTACTATGAGAAAACAAAGTACTAAAAACAAACTGTCCCAACAGGTTTTTACTTGAACCTTTACTTGTACTGTGATGTTACCTTTGAACCTGTGCATGCAGTGGCCTAGCCTAACATGGTGAAACAAATACTGTCAGGTAAGATAACACTGCTACGCTCAGCTAACGTGGGGCTAAGACAGGGACTGTGTTGTTCCGACAGACTAATTGACCTCAATCGACTACGTTATGTATGCATTGTTGCAATGCATTGTGGTTGCTTGTAGAGATGGCAGTTGATGGACACCAACAGAACTTGTTGGTGTATTTGTTGAAGCCTTAACTTTTAAATACTTACCCAACTGTATTTATTTGTAGTAACTTTCGTAACCATTTATGGAAGTTACTACAAATTAACCTCAGACCAAATTGGCTGCAATTCGGCCAGGATCCAACGGCCCCTTCCCCACTTCCTAACCCTGTACTCCTGGGCCCTTTGCTCAGACCACACAAATCTTATCAGGGTTTAACTACTGTATGCGGCATGTTAAAAATGTGTGTGGAAATACTAGACCAAGAGACACAATGACAGTCTCAATAACATCAGATAAAGAGTTTTTGCAGTGCTAGAGATACACTTTTTGAATATATCTGACAAAAGTAACCAAAGTATCACTCCAATCTGAAGTCAAAGAGTGGTTCAAAATGACCAAACTGGAACAACTGTGGACAAGTTTTGAAGAGCCATTTCTCAAAGACATTTGAGGTGTTTGTAGATGCAGAAAGTAAGTTATGTGTAAAATGTCAACAGAGACGTTAAGAGAGTTCAAATCCTTTATCTGGAATTATAAATCTGTTCACTTTCATCTTAAACAGGGGGGCATGTTGTTTTATAATTTTGCAGGAATCGTTTGACCTTCACTAACATGGATCTATTGAGCTCTTCAAACCAACTCGGTTTACTTGAAAAGCCATAGACACAGTTTTAGCTCAAACTTGTCTGCACTAACAATGACTTATTATAGTACAATTTTGGATCAGACCAAACACAAAAGAACAAAACGTGTTCAGAAGGACAGCGGGATCAGACCTGCATGACCAGCAGGTCTACATGTGGGTCAAGTTCAGTCCGCGGAACATGGGTGCAGAGAGATGGCTGCCGAGGCGGGGTGAATCAGAGAGGCGACCCGCTGCCAGCAGCTCCCTCTCTGTCGCTGTGTGCCTGTGAAGGCTCCGGCGTGGCAGCAGGCCTGTGATCTCGCCCCGAGCACAACCCCCCGCCGAGAGGCCAGGCCTGGAGTGACTGATCCACTGACTGGCTGCTCTCCCTCTTCTCTCATACACTCCTTCCTCACTTCTCCTTTTCTTTAGACTTTGCACCGTGTCACACACTTCCCATCTGCAGCCATCTTTACAGCAGCCATTTTGTGTCCTGTTCCGCTTTACTCCTCTTCATTTTATATAAAAAGAGGCTTTGACAGCCATGTCACAAGTCTTCTTGCTGCCATGACTGGCATTTTGGAGGTCTGTCAGGGACATCTTGTGTACACATAATGCCTGTGAATTTCGTCAACTTTAAGATCTTTTTAATGCCAGTTTGAAAACAGTACCACTTTCCTCATTTAAAATGACAAAGTGACTGTTGATTCATCATCAGATCAGACTGGTTTACATTTTCCCCAGAAGAACCGGGCACAAAGACTGCTGAAATTCATTTAAGATGTTAATCATAACCTGCGTTCAAGACCGTTTTCCTTAATCTACTCATATCCGCTAAGGGTGTGTTATGCGGTATAGATTATATTCCCTAAAATGATGGTTTGTGCTTTTGTATATTAATGCTATTGACCCTACTTATGCAATGTCACCATCCTTACCTGTAGACACATGGAGTGACCACATGCTATGTGAGCAAGGTTATTTCCCAGATTCCCATTATATCTAAATAATAACACATTTTAATTGTGATTGTACATCATGTTTTCTTACTTGGGGAACAGAACCCAGAAGTTGATTTAGACTCTGCTTGCATTATCTGTACCTTTAACAATGGTTTACAAAAGTTATTGAACTTCTACTTCTGACTGAAATCCAGTTTCTTATCCAATCACCAAATAGTTTTTTCCAGCTGGTATAAACTGTCATTTCTGTAAATAACCTTAAAATCCTTCAGATATCCATAATGGAATGATCCAGAAAAGGACAGAAGTTAATCCCTCAAATCTTTGCAAGACCATTTTTTTTTATATAATCGTGGGTGATTATCCAATCGGTGAATACAAGGCTGATACTAGAGAGAGCATTATTCTCAAGTTGTCTTGAAAAGAGTCATCTTAGGAAAGTAATCATAGGGATACTTCCATGCAGATGGGCCACGTGCTAGACATTGCATGCACAATCAGCTGTTCATTTTCCCAGCTGTTTCAGATGGCCCTGGAGGGTAGATCATATGAAGCATCGGCTCTCAATCCCAGGATCCTGAGAAGTCTTCCCATGGCTTCCTAGTTTACAGTACGTTCCCACTGGTTTTGGGGGGGTTTTCTCCATTCTGTATTTCCTTTTCAAATGTTTTAATGAATATGATCAATAGAAAGATGAGGCTATCATGGATAATGTAACAAACCTATACCTTTATGTTAAGACAACCAGTTTCATTTATATTAACTTTGAGAGAAATCAAGTGTTGGCTCTCTATACAATATGCACCTCTGCTGTTTTTGCTATGAAGAAGAAGCAAGTCAATCTGAGTGATGCACATTTAAAATGTGTTTTGGTTAGAAATGAAGCATGCTGAATTCATCCAAAATATGCTTTTATCTTTTATCAAGAAACAAATATTTTTCTAATGCAGCTGTTAATCTTTTGGAATGAGTCAAGTGAGTTTAAAGGCATTCCAAGTCAGAACACAGTGTTGGGATTCAGCATAAAGTCAAACTTATTACGAGAATTAAGAAGAATCCTTTTTTTTAAAGTTCCCAAAGCAGCTTAATGCGTGAAAATGTTTGCCATAAGGGAATGGCATACATTTGGACTACATCTGCTTTTATGGACTCTGGAAATTACCTAGTTTCTATGTAAGTGATTTTACAAAATCTGAAGGCAAACAAGTTTGAAGTTGCCAAATTACCAAACGGAACAACTGTGGACACGTTTTGAAGAGCAGTTTCTCAAAGGCATTTGAAGAGTTGCCCTCATTTGTAGGAGCAGAAAGTAATACAAAGTAGCTGTGTGTTGAATGACAACAGAGACGTTAAGATAGTCCAAATCCTTCATCTGGAATTATCATTTATTTATTGTTCTGATCCGCTTTCATCCTAAACAATGAGGCTTGCTATTTCTTATTTTTGCAGGATACCTTTCACCATCTCTAACAAGGATCTACTGAGCTCTTCAAACCAACTGTGCTTACTTAAAAAGCTCCAGCCACAATTTTAGCCTGAACTTGGAGACAGTGTTCCAGGGCTGGGTCAGACATAGTTCCAAATGTTGGAGAAGTTTAAGCTACTACGCATTTGTTGAGCTTGTCAAATGAACAGTGATGGTCCCTCTTGCTTTGTTCCTCTTGGCAGTAACTAACAAAAGAAAATCATCAGAACAGACAAATTCACCCAAGCTCTCTTTTGAGGCTGCATGGGGATCAGCAGGGGGCTAGCGCTTGTTGACAGCCAAAACAAGCGTAATATGGCTCTGAATACATAATGCCATAACCCGACAGGGATCAAATCTGTGACATTCTAACGAGTTCCATCTGAAGGAAGGCCTTCCATTCCTTCAACCGGTTATCTGTGGGTGTGCATTTGTGTGTGTTTTGTCACCTCACGACATGCTTATGAACCCTACCTATACACAGGCGACATGCACGCTCTGCACAACACAACACACACACTCCCACATACACACATATACATCTGCCGGTTCATCCCCCTTCAAGCGAGAGTTGGGAGAGAGAGCGACCTCCTGCCCCCATCTCACACCAACCCACCGAAAACCCCCCACACACCGCCACACACACTCACAAACCTCGCCACCAAGCCACTGTTAACACCCAAGTATTCACATGGCGCTTGGCAGGGGGGGCCTGCCACCAGCAGGATTTGATGCAAAAAATGGCACACCTCTCCTTCTTCCCCTCCCCACCCACCTCACCTCTTTCATGACCCTTTTGCATATATTTTCTGTGCAGTGTAATAAGAACTGGCCTTTTTACTATTCAAGGGCAACAGCATACGCAGCTCATTGCTTCAAGTTTCACCAGAGCTGACACATCCTACATCATCTGAGAGGACTGTGAAGAATGGCAAGCAGAAATGTGCATCAGAATGGATCAATTGACCCATCTGAAACGAAATAAAGACGTAACCTAGATGTATGTATAAGCTGAGCCCTACATGCAATTCATACTAATGCTATGTATGACAGTTAGTACAAGGTAATAGAGTCACAGGAACTAAGGTCATGAATGCAGTACCACTTTCCTCATTTAAAAAAATAGAAAGTGACTGTTGATCCATCATCAGATCAGACTGGTTTATATTTTTCACCAGAAGAACTGGACACAAAGACTGCCGAAATGCATTTAGGATGTTAAACATAATCTGTGTTCAAGACAGTTTTCCTTAATCCAGTTTTATGATAGGGTGTTTTATTCGTTTTGGATTATAACCCGCAACGTAATGGTTTGTGCTTTTGGAGTATATTAATGAAATTGACCCTACTTATTAAATGTCACCATCCTACCTGTAGACCAATGGATTGAACTAAATGCTACAGTAAGTGGCCTAGTAAGGTTATTTCCCAGATTTCCATATTCATTTGAATACTTATAACACATGTTTTCTTACTGACAGGTGTTCAGAAACAGGAACAGAACCCAGACGTTCAAGATTTCTTTTGACTCTGTGTAAGCCTTATCTGTACCTTTAACAAATGGTTTACAAAAGTTATTGAGGTTCTACTTCTGACTGAAACTATATTTGATATCCAGTTCAAACATGTGATAATAAAGACAAGGGCCCTTCTGCATGCTCTCAATTCTGTGCTCTTGATTAAAGGTGCATGTGGATGAACGGGATGAATGACACACACACACACACACACACACACACACACACACACACACACACACACACACACTAAACCCCCAAAAAGCCAACTGATTTGTCAGGTCAGAGGCCTCCTTTGTGGGGCCGCTCAGGAGCTTTTGTGCTGCTGAGCGCCAGGAATGTTGGGCCTGAGGAGGAGCCTCACCACAGGGGGTACACAGGGATTACAAGCAACCTGGGACTCTGCCTCTTTCTGCCTCTGCTGCTCCTGTGTGTGTGTGTGTGTGTGTGTGTGTGTGTGTGTGTGTGTGTGTGTGTGTGTGTGTGTGTGTGTGTGTGTGTGTGTGTGTGTGTGTGTGTGTGTGTGTGTGTGTGTGTGTGTGTGTGTGTGTGTGTGTGTGTGTGTGTGTGTGTGTGTGTTTTAAATGTAAGGCTGAATAGGAACCACAATACTTGGTCATCACTTGCTGGATAATCCCAGGAGTGCATTGAAGGACTGAACGTTTGCATTGATCGTTAGGTCCGTCTGACATTTTGTTTTTTAATATAAATCTGTGATTGGACTGCTATGAATGCTACACTTATGCAGTGCCCTTCAATCATTCCTAGGGCTGTCTGACTACAGGAACACAACAACATTAACATAGAACAGACCTTTTCAAAGACAGCATTCAGTGTTGTTTAACAGTTTTGTCCATGCTTACTGACTGTTGTCAAGCGGACTCATATGTCATTATTTAATAAAGCTGCAAAATGAGCTATCATAATCAAATAAAACAAGTTTGGGGAGTGTAGGCATTACACAGCTACTGAAGAAAGATCTCCACATTGGATCAACCCTAACACAACCTTCAACCTGTTTCCTTCATATCCTGAGTGTCTGCTTTATGTAAATGTCCTTGTTTGCAGCTGAACAGGACATCATTAATACTTCTCAAAGCTCCACCAATCTTTAAACCTGTCATTATAAAGTGTTGCAAATAAGAGGTGACATGTTACTAATTGTGCCACATCAGTGAGGTTCTCCAGCAACAACCGTGCATACACACGGCGGTGGCTATTTACAGTGCCTTTACCATCCTTTGATACATGGACTAGGGAACCTTCATCCAGCGGTATATATATTATATCAATAATCATTTGTGCATGTCAGGAAGATGATCAGTTATTTCTAATGTATATCAAAACAAACAAAAAAGATTAACAATTAAAGATCAAATGAATAAAACCATAACAGGGGAATGAAACGTCCAATAGAAGTAGAAAAGTTGAAAGATAATGTATGAAAAAAACATATGCCGTATGCATTAGCTACACTCATTAAACCTGTTCATGTATGTGTCCATGCACACACACATCATGTGTGACTGTGATTGACCTAACCCTAACCCTTGACTACAGTTCTCCACAAAGTATAAGTCGGTTTGTGTACATATTATGTGTTCAGAAGATGTCTCTTCATCATCTTGTGTGACTTCTCCCAAAAGAGATCTCTTAAACACCTTAGTG
This sequence comes from Pogonophryne albipinna, assembly GCA_028583405.1. NCBI lineage: Eukaryota > Metazoa > Chordata > Actinopteri > Perciformes > Artedidraconidae > Pogonophryne > Pogonophryne albipinna. The sequence continues at coordinate 15,725,507 of CM053248.1, read as the reverse complement.
AAGTGTGTGACCGCACACATTAAAGATAAGTAATTGTTCAAATGAGTGCAAAACAAATTAAGTAAAGCCATATTCCAAATAAATTCATCATCTCATTTGCAGATAATTTACAACAAACCAATTAAAATAAGTAATTGCTATTGATTGGGATCCCTTTTTCATGGGCATACAAGCGTTACGCTGCGACTCGGTGTGTTTATGTGTGTAGGAATAAGAGAAAGAGGGAGAGCATGTCCTGCTGAGACCCAGCTGTGTCTGCAATTAGCAGGAGGCCTGGAATGATGATTGTTGCTTCGGCAACACTGATGACAAGTGGCAGGCTTCATGAGAGAGAGGGAAGGCCGCTGAGTGCCATTGAGCAACACTACTTCTTACAAACACACATGCTCACACTGAAAATACTCATTGCCAGGCTTGGGGAGTAACTGATGACATATCACAGGATTACCTAATTCCCTTACAGTTACATCAGAAACATGTGTAATCAGATTGCAGGTTAATTTGAAATGAAATGGGGATATCTATCAGGATTACAACGTTATGACACATTTGAAAACGACTATACATTTATCATAGGTAGACATACTGCCTGTCTTATATATATATATTTATATATATATTTTTTTTTTTCTAGCATCTTATTGTTATTCCTTTTCTCTCTTATATATCTACTTTGCATTTGATATTGAAGTAACCAAAAAGTCGCATAACGTAACAGGTTACATTAGTTTTATATACTCAGATTAGGTTTCTGAGAACTAGTAATTGTAAGGGATTACATTTTTTAAACAACTCTCTCAACCCTGCACATAGCCCATATATGCTCACAGACGGAAATAAGGAAACAAATCTGAGGTTGCTCTGGGTGGGGGGGTTTAAATCTGACTGCAAGACATTATGCATTGTGGACAAAGGGCCTGTCTAATCCTACCTGCTCTGCTTTCAGAGCCCACCGCTGGCCTATTCTAGTCCCGCTCAGCAGAGAGGGCCCATTGAGGACCACACTCAATTACCATAGTAACACACACAGTAGGACTGCAGCCCCCCCCAAAACCCCAATCTCAGTACCAACTCCAGCAGGCCCCCTGCCCTCCAGCTCCGCACTCACCTTGTCACCTGACAGCAGGACTAAGCTTGACCCTCAGAGAACAAATGGAGCCTTTCACTGCGGGCTAATGGGGCTCAGCATCCTGCACTGGATGATGTCATCCCTCTGGCCACATCCACACTAATGGGCATAACATAAATATGCATCTTTACTCCTTGACCTTCTATCCACACCAAGCTAGGGTATCAGCCCCTCAAACCAGATCTTTAAAAAAATATTTGTTCATGGTGGATACATTTAAAAACTCCCGACCTACTACGACCATACTAGTACGACCATGGTATACGTATGGTATATGTATCATAGTACCATAGTACGACCATACTCAGTGGTCAGCCTGTATACACGTCTTTGGTTATCCAATATTCTGTGCTTCCATTTGAGTCATTGCTCATATTGAGCTGAATTATATTAGTTATACTATACTTGCCTTAAGACCTCAGTTTGCTTCATATATATTCTGACCAATGGTCAGATTTTTTAAATTAGGATATATACTGTATTAGACTTTGCACCTTCTCTGTAGCCATTTTATTTAGCTTGGTCAGTGGTGTCTGGATGAAAGACTGTGAAAGAAGGGACCTATACATATATATTAAAAGGTATATGCCCTGGACAGAGAAATGGGTTTTCACAGAAGGTCAGCAACTGTGCCATATATTGTCATTGTCTGTATCTTTCTTTTTCCTCTCTTTCAGTTAGGGAATTGTGTATATTGATGAGGAAGAGGGAGCAGAAGGACTCTGAAATTAGGACAAAGTGGAGTTCTGGGCTCAACAAACTCACAGGTCTCAAACTGTGTTCATTGTGCCGGTGACACAAAAGGCAAACCCTGGCTGACCGATGCCCAGTGTGACACAGCTGGGACGGCAGCACAGCGGCTCAGTGGGCATTTCCACCGGGCAGCTGGGCAAGAAAAGAGAGCTGAGGAACAGGATGGCAATCAGCCCGGGCGTAGCATCGCAGGAGGAAGGTAAATGTTTATCTCAGGTTTGGGGTTTCTTTTCAGGCCTGCAATCTGGGTCTCTTACAAAACACCGTCTCCTTCTCCCCGCAAGTGTCAGTTCAACAGACAAGAGAGACTAAATAAGGAGCAACCTTACAAAAACATGCTGGTCTGGAGAAGGGATGGGTGTATATTTGGGGAGGCGGGGGGAGGGAGATGGGGGGCCATGTTGTGAGGAACTAAACAGTCGGAATTACGGTCGGAGACCAGTCATTGAGTAAACATACAATGAGCCACAGAAAAGCTCTGTGGTGGACAATAAAAAAAAGAAAAAAGCCGCCGGCTTCAGGCCCTGAGAAAAGTGAGCCATTCTACTTACAAAGAGCCGCTTAGGGGTGGACTGAGGGAAGGGAAAAGAGGGCTAAAACACTTGTGGGCTCAGGGAACTCTATAGGGGTAGTGAAAATGGAATAAGCCAGCAAGCACTTGAGGGTCCCGCGGAGCACCTGAATGGGATAGAGGGGTGGAGCGGCAGAGGGGGGTCTGGGGAAGGTGAATGGCCTTCTTTTTGGGTCCAATTTGTCTCTTTTCACCCCGCTCGCCCTGCTCTGGCTCTGACAGATGTACAAAGAGGGAGCGGCGCTGGGCCACTCATCCACATACGCCCGTGAGCAGCTGTCACTTTTGTCAGACAAGTTAATCAAACAAATGCCACCATACCTCCCTTTTTAACAAGGCAGAGGGAGAGAGGGTAGAAGGGGGCAGTGGAAGGTTGATAGAGACCCAAGAGATGACATGTGTGTCCTCGATCAATTCACCCTGCCGGCCCTGATCAATACAGCAGCAGGACTGGACAAAGGAGAAGTCTCCATTAAACTTGCATTTGGCTCCTTGGGGATGATGGTGAGCTTTGCTGTTTCCTCTGCGCTGGGAATGCTAACAGAGGATTTAGACCCGAAAGGAACGAAACAGGGAAACAAAATGCTCTCTCTCAGTAATTATTGAGGGCTGTAAGCTGCTTACAGACTTCATTAAATGGAGGTGAAACCTTTTCAGAGCATGTTTTGAACTCAGTCAATCTAACCCACCGTGCTTGGCTGGCCTTTTTCTTTATTATTGTGACCATTATTTTTCTCCCTCTTGGTTGTGTAATCCTTTTACAGATATTTTACTCCCACCTAAAAGAGATTACTGACCGGCATGAAGAACAACAAAAAGACATCACTGCAGTATTGCACTCATATTGGTGTAGAAGTAGGGTGAAGGACATTGTTTCATTGTCTCTCAGAAATATCTGACTGATCTGAAAAAGTCTACAGTGGAACACAACAAAGATAAAGGGCAGTTATAATGATGGATAATGTTGTATGGTTCACAATGGTTACGGTTTCATTTGTTGGTAACCAGTAAGAAAATCTAAGAGAAAATGATCTCATCAGATGTAGCTGGGAAATATATCAACGATCATTAATAACTCAGAAATATGTATGAAAGAGATGACAAATGTATAATTAGTGAGTATTTGTAGATGTGTGTGCAAGTTATCTCATTACAACTTCACAGTCTTTTTTTAATGTTTTGGCTAAAAGTTTTTTAAAAGTTCTTTCTACGTTACTACGGTTTTTCAAATGGCTTTTTTTCCATCCTCACAATAATTTAATATAGAGGTGAAGTGATGAGTGAGAGTGTGCCGGCTGCAGGAGTTAAGTTTGCGTGTCGCCTGAGCTCAGTGTTGATTAAATTGTTCACTTGGCATGGCTGTGGGCTGCGGTTCATGAGCGAGCCGGCAAAGTGGTGGAACGTCTCCGGACAGCCAAGTGGTCTGAGGCAGCTCCACTCTGCTTCTGCTGCTCACCGCCCCCCCACACCCACCATCCACAACCCACCCGCCGTGACCAAAGTATAACTGAGGCGACGACAACAATCTCAAATCCCTCAATTTGCGGCTCAGCATGACCTCTGACCCCGCTGCGCTCCGTCACAGCCGGCCAGCCGTCGGTGCTCAGAGTGAGGCGGAGCAGCGGCGATTAAAAAGCGCTTTAGGTTTCGTCACACAGAAGTGCAATTTCACCACGCTTGTGAATCTGATAACTACCCAAGGTCAACGGAAATACTTCAAATCAATCAATGAGCCACACTCCTAATCCCCTCCGGGCAGAGGCAGATTAAGTGTATAATTGACCTGTGTAATCCCAGTATCTGCAACTTCAGCCCTGGGGGGGAGGAAGAGGAAAGGGGTTGTGGCTTAATTTCTCTACAGCAACACCGCTGCACTGCGACTCCAAATCTTGCCAAGTATATTTGTCTAATATCTATTCAGAATACGTCTCTTGATATAAGACCTCATAACTCGTAACAGTGCAGTGAGATATAGGGTCTTGTTTTTAGAAACTGCATCTTAAGTTTCTGTTTAAGTCAAAGACTCTTGAAAACATATTTTCTTTAGTTGGATCTGTTTTTTAAGATGCTGTGTTATTTGAGAAAGATGGATCATCTTGTTTCAACAAATACATCTTACTTGATTTTAGAAAACATATTTTTATTGGAAAATCACCAACTAAAGAAAACGTTTGAGCGTTTAAGGCAGGGGTCTCCAACCTTTCTTCATCTGAGAGCTACTTTGAAAAAATGAAAGTGGCCAAGAGCTACTTGCATCACATCGCTTACATTTATTCACATAGCCCTCATCAGTTGAATTAAGCTATACTTTTGTACACGTGTGAAATTGCAATACCTAAAGCTTATCACAAATCCTAACTTCACATCAAGGTCCTAGAAAACGAAAATGTCTCACATATTATTATGGCCCACATAGTGATCACTGAAGATTCACATACATGTCCTTAATCACCACCTGACAAGCATCTCATGGCACTTATGGTCAAATAAGTGCATTCACTCTTTTTCACAGTCAGTGAGATGAATGGCGCTGCATGGAGTCCACCATAGAGGGGTCTGCTGGACCCACTTAGGTTCACTCTGATAGAGTCATTTAAATGTTCATCAGTCGGTCCTGTTCTGTATTTAGATTTCATTCATGTCAGGAAAAGCTGCTTCACAAAGGTCTGTAGAACCAAATAAAGCAGACGTGTTCAGTGCTGCTTGGTGATGTTCTAGTTTTCTGGGTCGACAAGGCTCCAGAAATGTTGTGAGTTTTGCTGAGACTTCAGCTGAGCATGATTGTGGAGATGTATAACCTCCATCTCTATCTCCACAGGATTAACACTGAACAGTTCAGCCATCTTTTTCTTCTTCTTCTTCGTCTTGACATGAAATTATAAACCATAATAAACCAACTGTAGGTCTAGCCTCCCTATATCTGTGTGTGAAATTGCTCCATCCTCAAAAACTAAAAACTAATACTTCTGCAGTCTAGCTGCAGCTTCTAGCAGCTTCTAGCTGCAGCTTCTAGCAGCAGCTTCTGTTAAAGAAAGGAGTATTTACAACAGCATTATAAAAACAAAAATAGTGCATGTGGGTGCACACTCACATTCTCTGTCTTACTGTTACATGAATCCCATGAATGTATGAGACTAAGTTAGCTTCATCATCTCAATCAGTGATTAAGTGAATAATAAAGGTTCAATCGGGTCACTGTCAGCCTGTCACTCATTATTTTCAGGAGTGGGCGGGGTTTGGAGGAACAGAGGAGACGGTGATCGCGGGAGCTTTTTTCCTCCTGCCTTCACAAACTTTACACAAGTATTTATCAACTGAAAATAGCAAGAGGACATTCATACTCTGCAATCCAAGACTTGATTACATCCACCAAAAACCTGACATGACGATAACGAGTGTTTTTCAAAAAACACAAATCCCTCCCTTTGTCTCGAGCCGCAGCGACACGGCCTGATTCAGAGCGGGTCATTCTGCTGTTGGTTCTGGTGCTGATGGAGAAAGCAGACTGCTCCGTGTGTGGTGTCGCTGTGCCGCTGTCACGTCTGTTCCTGACCTAACCTGTTGATCTCTGCGTCACCGGCCAATTTGATATTCGTGTAATTCTAAAATCAAAAACACGTTATTGTCCAGCCGCGGCCGAAAAATCAAGAAGCAACCTTACTACGCTATAATCGATAATCGAGCGGCGAGCTACTGAAAAGCTGCCCGCGAGCTACCGGTAGCTCGCGATCGACGTGTTGGAGAGCCCTGGTTTAAGGCTTAATTTGTAACACAACATTTCCTGATCCTGGTCAAATATAGTGTATTGTTTTCCCGGCTAATTAGAAGATCTGATTTCTATAAATATCCCATCTTATTTCAAGACATCTTACCTAGTAAATGTTGATCTTTCGGCCGTTACTTATTACAAGCAAAAACTTGTTTTCATTCTTTTTTAACTTGTTTTTGGAGCAGCATTTTCCAGTATGTCTTCCTCTTTCCTTCTATACCCTGTCCCCTGTTCCCCCCCAATCGGCTGGCTGTGGGGGGGCTGTCATGGAGCAGGAAGCTGTGCTGTATCAGTGCAGGCCTGGATTTGGCTCAGGCTAAAGACATGGCTTTTTTTAATCAATGATCCCCAGGCTGTTCCATGCTAAGTCCCCCCTTCAGTATCATTTAAGCACATCTGTCTTAATCCGGGGCTCTTCAGCCACTCTTTCAAGAACTAAACCACAGAGGGGAGGGAGAAAGGGTCCAAATTAATTTCTCACTTTTCCCCTAAAACATCATACCTAACAAAATGTCAAACTACAGGTCAACTTTAACGCAGTAGTATGTCCAAGAGAATGCAATGCTCTGAGACTTAAAAAAACACATAGAAAAAGACAAAACACAAGCATATACTGAAACCAACTTTAGGACTTGACAATAAACAAGTAATGCAGAAATAGTGCATACCGATATATGGGGACAAGGCTGTTTGAATAACCACAGAGCGTTCCCAAAGCTATTATTATTAATGAAATATAATGTGTGTATTCTCCCATGGGATTCAGATTCAGTTTATATTTTCATTCATGTCCTCATTGATGAAGGTAAGTTCTAGCAATGTGTTTGTTATAACTTTCGTTAGAAGTGTGTTGCAGGTGGTTTCACACGTTGACTTTTTTAATTTATCATGTCAAATGATATCACAGTTTCATATCTACAAACTGATGTGTGTGAACAAAATCGTAAGTCACTGGATCACCTGTAATGTATGGAAGAGGATGAGGGCAAAATGTGAAACAAAATTGAGATATGACCAAAATAAAAATAAATTCCGAACTGAGACTAAAGTCAGAATTCTGAGAAAAAAAGTCACTTTTGGTCAAGTCTCAAAAAATGTTTCACATGTGGTCCTAATCCTCTTCCGTGGTAATGTTATACAATCTAAAACAACTGTTAAAGCAGAGAGTTGCGAGCAGCATAAACATTGTTCAACTCAACTGTTTGCACTGCAATGCAAAACAAGAATGAAATGTAGAAACACTGAAAAACTGAAACGTTGACTTTAATGAAATATATTACGTCAACAGGTTCCACATAACTGTATTAGGGTAGTTGAAAGCAATAATATTAGGTTGAACCTAATTTGGGGGTGGGTGGGGTGGGTTCAGACTACTGAGTTTACATGGACACAAAATGTCTCTATGGACATGACCTGAGGCAGCCACAGGTCAGAAAATAAAAACAACAGTGATGGTCTTCAGAGGATTTATATGACGGTTTAATCATAATGCCACAGACACCTGCCCTCCAAACAGCAGAATGATTGGATTGCTGTTTAGGATTGCGGTTAGTATACTAACATAAAGTCAATCTGAGTAACACATTCTATGCTTATAAAGCAGCACAGAGTGATTTGTCCGAGAAGTGGGTTGAATATCAATTAAAAATGTCTTGCTCCGACAAGCCCCCATACCCGCCAATCTATGTCAGAACATGGGTATTAACACTCGTTAATATGTCTTAAGTTATGAATCCTTTCCTGAGACACTGTTGTTGGTTTAACATTATCTGCATTAGACCACATATGGGCCTGTCTGCTGTCACTGAGACGTCAAGTTGTGATTGTTGACACAGAAATGAGGAGGCCATGGTGAAATAATCTGCTTACTGTCGCTGATACATGTATAAGAAGGCATCTTGGGATAAATGCATGTCATAACCCTATTTATGTGACATATAACCTTAGGCTTATTGTCTCTGGACAAAATCACAGCCAGACATGTTTAAGAAAGCTACATTATTTTGAGGCACGTGCAAAGTGTGTCAACTAAGCCTGTGTCTCTGACCTTTAACCTTTAGTTTAATTTTAGGCAGGATAAAGTTCTCTTCTGCTGGCTGTAAGCAGAGCAGAAACGCTGCTGTTCATCTTCACATCGGGGAAAGATTAAATGAAATGTGTTAAAGGACGTGATTTGTTGATGTGATTTGAAATGTAATCTCTTTACAGTAGGCTGTTATGGTATTGGATACTTAATGGAGTTCTTTCATTCAGTGTGGCCCGTTGAAAGAAGACTTTAATCTTGTCAGCAGGCATAAAGAAATGTGCCGTCCGCTCACCAGAACATCAGAAAATGTCCTGCTAGTCTTGGAAAAGCAATTGGATTATATGTTAAAGTGATAATTGTTTTTCATGCACTTTATTTTTGCCCTTTGTTCTTTCTTGTTTACACCTTGTTATTCACTTTTTTAAATCGACGAATACAAATCTCACCCCAATGACAATGTTTTCAACTAAGAATAAATAAAGTCACAAAGTCACTTGCTAAAAAGAATAATATGTGAACTGTATTTAACTGTAAGTTTTCAAAAGCATGGCAAAAACAATAAGGCGTAATAGTTCATGTAATGATCCGCCTTATTGTTGTAATCCACACCGGGAGAAACGGGCAAAACAGATAAATAAAGAAGTCAGCCGCCCACAGAGGGGGGGGGGGGGGGTGCGCCTAACAAAACAAAGATTAGGGGGAGTCCACCCTGACCTTATTACAAGGAGACGACAACCCCCAAACACACACACACACACACACACACACACACACACACACACACACACACACACACACACACACACACACACACACACACACACACAGACAGACAGACAGACAGACAGACAGACAGAGACACACACACACACACACACACACACACACACACACACACACACACACACACACACACACACACACACACACACACACACACACACACACACACACACACACACACACACACACACACACGGGTATCTGTTTTGGTGGCTTGTGACACTCTTATTTGTGGGGTCTCATGTAGATCTACACTGTTAATTAAAGGGTCTACTTTTACCAACTACTTACATAGTGCCACATTGACAATGTGTATACATAAATCACTAAAATAATCTGTGATTAATCACAAGTTAAAAACGTTTTTACAAGATCATTTCTGAATTATTGGTATGAAGTTCAACTATTTTCTTCTACTGAGCTAAAGCATGGACAGAGCCGCAGTGACCCCCCTCTGTATAGGGTGATCTACACAGAGGATACCTTCTCTGCTGCTCTCATCCTGCAGCTCTATCTGTTCTTACAGTGGACATTCTCTCTGCTATCCCCCACTCCTTCACAACTTCAAGAAACTGACACATTGCATTTCCTCCGTTTTCCCCACACATAAAGAATGAGTGCAGAACATTGGTCCTGGATCAGGTCTGCTGAGGTTCTGACGTCTAGGGGTCTCCAGGCTACGATGGCCCTGAAGTGCAAGTCAAAACAGCATTTCAGAAAACACTACTGCATTTCAGAAAACACTACAGCATTTCAGAAAACACTACAGCATTTCAGGAAACACCACAGCATTTCACTAAACACTACAGCATTTCACTAAACACTAGAGCATTTCACTAAACGCTACAGCATTTCACTAAACACGACAGCATTTCACTAAACACTACAGCATTTCACTAAACACTACAGCATTTCACTAAACACTACAGCATTTCAGAAAACACTACAGCATTTCACTAAACACTACAGCATTTCACTAAACGCTACAGCATTTCACTAAACGCTACAGCATTTCACTAAACACTACAGCATTTCACTAAACACTAGAGCATTTCAGGAAACACCACAGCATTTCAGAAAACACTACAGCATAATAAATAAATGATAATCAACCAGAAAAAATACTGAAGTAAAGTGAAGCACTAATGTTCATCTTGTGAGACGCCACCAGAAAAACAGACAAGAAAGAGAGAGGGGTGGATAAAAAAATGGTGGAGTGACAAGAAAAGCACAACAGAGCTGCAGAGAGCAGCCAGAGACACCTTCATCGTCCTCGGAGACACCACGGGGAGAACTGATACAGAATGACAACAAAGAGAAGCCGTGGTGAGACAAATCCCAGCAGAAACGCTCTATGGAGGAGAGAGGATTCATGGCAGAGCGACAGGTCAGGATCCAGCAGCAACCATCAAGCTCCGGACCCCCGTCAGCCCCCGTCAGCACCAAGAGAGGGAGAGCACAGCAGACGGGTCACACCTCAGGCCTCCATTCAACACAACACAACTACACTGCTCAGTGAGTATGAACACACACACAGTGAGGATGAGGAGGTGACAGAGATTACACAACCTGGACCCTGTCTCTGTTTCAGCTGTCTCATCAACTCTTCATCATACAACACAAATCATTTAGGCGGCAGCTAAGAGAACACAATATGTATTCAATGATCCTACTAATCCTTTAAAGCATCATCCAGGTCTATCCCACGTGGATCTTATTTTAGTGGAGGGGTGTCACGATCTGTCTGTGTTGTGTTTTGTCTTGTCTAGATCTGCATTTGGTTTCCTGTTTTATTTTGAAAAGTGTTCACCCCCCGTCTTGCCTGTCTCTGTGTTCCCTCCTGTCTGATTACCCGATTGTGTTCACCTTGTGTTTTCTCCTCCCTCCTCACCTGTGTCTTGTTTGTGTGATTAGTCGTGTGTGCATTTACGTTCTGGTTTTTCTGTCTGTCATTGTTAGACCCTTGTTTGTTGTTGTTGACTGTGTTCACGGGGGAGAGAGTTCAGCTCTGTATCTTGTAGCCTTGAAATAATGGAAATCTGTTAAATCTGCATTTGGGTCCTGCTTGCTTCACTTAACCCTGACAGAAGGATCTAACCAAAAATTGACCAAGCAGACGGCCTGTACGAGGTGACGTACAATTTAATGTCCTTACAAAATGACTGTCGATATGCTTCCAGTAGAGAGGAAAGGCAGTCTATCATCTCTACGGCACGCCAAGAAGTAACCTCAAGGCCCTGTTTAAGGGAGTTACTACCCGAGTGGGTGGAGGACTTTTTTGGTATTTTGAGGTCAAACCTGTTTCCCGGCCTGCTAGCCCCAGGCATGCTAGCCCCCTGCCTGCCACAGTTCCCAACAAGGCTCCTTTCGTGGACCCTTTCGCTGGGTCTCGTCTGGCCTTTGGAGGACCTCTGAGCCTCCGCAAGGCTTCAAGCCAGCATGGAAGGAAACGCAAGGCCAGGATTCCAGTACCGGCCCCAGCTGCCATGGTTCCGGCTCCAGTACTGTCCCCAGCAGCCATGGTTCCGGCTCCAGTACCGGCCCCAGCAGCAATGGTCCCGGCCCCAGCAGCCATGGTTCAGGCCCTGGTTCCGGCCCCAGCAGCCATGGTCCCGGCCCCAGCAGCCATGGTCCCAGCCCCAGAAGCCATGGTTCCGGCTCCAGTACCGGCCCCAGCAGCAATGGTCCCGGGCCCAGCAACCATGGTCCCAGCCCCAGAAGCCATGGTTCAGGCCCTGGTTCCGGCCCCAGCAGCCATGGTCCCTCCTCTAGTCCCTTCTCTAGTCCCATCTCAAGTCCCATATCCAGACCCTTCCCTACTCAAGTCCCTACTCAAGTCCCTTCTCTAGTCCCTTCTCTAGTCCCTCCTCAAGTCCCTCCTTTAGTCCCTTCTCTAGTCCCTTCCCAAGTCCCTTCTCAAGTCCCTTCTCTAGTCCCTTCTCTAGTCCCTTCTCAAGTCCTTACTCAAGTCCCTTTCCAAGTCCCCTCTCAAGTCCCCTCTCAAATCCCTTCTCATTTCCCTTTTCTAGTCCCTTCTCAAGTCCCAACACCATGTCCTGTCTCGTTGGGGGTCCCGCCGACTACTGTTCTGCCGGGGGTCCTGCCAACCCCTTGTCTTGTCCCTTTGGGGGTCCCGCCGACTACTATCCTGCCGGGGGTCCTGCCAACCCCTTGTCTTGTCCCTTTGGGGGTCCCGCCGACTACTATCCTGCCGGGGGTCCAGCCAACCCCATGTCCTGGTCCGTTTGGGGTTCCGCTGGGGGTCCTGCCAACTCTGTGTCCTGTTCCGTTGGGGTCCCACCGTCACCTGTCTCACCGGGGGTCCTGCCAACTCCTTGTCCTGTTTCGTTGGGGGTTCCGCTGAGGGTCTTGCCAACTCCGTGTCCTGTCCTGTTGGGGTCCCGCCGACCACTGTTCTGCCGGGGGTCCTGCCAACCCGATGTCCTGTTCTGTTGGGGGTCCAGCCGACACCTGTTTCGTCGGGGGTCCTGCCAACCCCATGTCCTGGTCCGTTGGGGGTTCCGCTGGTAGTCCTGCCAACTCCGTGCCCTGACCTGTTGGGGGTCCCGCCAACACCTGTTCCGTCGGAGGTCCAGCCAGCTCCGAATCCTGTTCGGTCAGAGGTCCCGCTGCCACCAGATCCTAACCCGCACGGGGTCCCGCCTACACCATGTCCAGTTCTGTTGGGGGTCCTGCTGACGCCTCTTCCGCCGACACCGTGTCCTGTTCCGACGGCGGTCCCGTCGACACCAGCCCTTGTTCCGTCTGGGGTCCAGTCGACACCAGCCCTTGCCCCGTCTGGGGTCCCACTGACACCAGCCCATGCTCTCTCCAAGGACTCGTCTGTGCCTGTCCCATTGTGGGTTCCGTCTACACCTGTCCCGACGGCTCCGGTTCCTGTCCGGCCGACACCGGTTCCTGTCTCACCAACACCGGTTCATGTCCCGCCATCCCCGGTTCCCAGTGCTCCCGATTCCTGTGCTCCTGCTCCGGCGATCCAGCTAACCCCGGAGGGGCCCCATCGCGGCCTACGCCGTATTCCTGCCCGTCCTCCGGAGCTGTCCCGCCTCCGTCCTGCCCGTCCTCCGGAGCTGTCCCGGCGCTGCCTTCTTGCCCGTCCTTGTGTTCGGCCCCCTGAGTTCCCCAGCCGCGGCCTTCGCCCTCGAGCCCGGCCCCCTGACTTTCCCAGTCGATGCCTTCGCCCCCGAGTCCGGCCCCCTAATTTACCCCGACGAGGCCTTCACCCCTGTCTTCGGCCCCCTGAGTTTCCCCGCTGCGGACTTCCCAGCTCTGCTGCTGTTCCCCCGAGCCCCCCTTCTCGGCCTCTGCTTTTCCCCGGGATGTCCGTCCGTCCAAATGTTTCACTGAGGGCCACATACAGAAAAACATACGAAGGGCTGGGCCCCTCACTAGTGGTGAAGTATATTGCCTCATAACTTAAGTTATAAGTTAGCAAAATTAATCAAATGTCGGTAAATTATTCTTGATACATGAATATGCTGGATTTTTATTATCCACTAAGATTAGTTAGAAAGTGTTCTCATCTTTAATTGCCTGAATTGATCTGAAAAGTGGGTTTATTAACACATCAATATTACTGTGTAATATATGTTTACATATATTTAAGAAGAACATTGTTACTCAAGTCCAATTTTCAGATGGCCATATTCCATTCTACTTTAGAATAAGCTGAGGGCCAATTTAAAAATTGACCCAGGGCCACAGTTGTCCCCCGGGCCGTAGTTTGGACACCCCTGGTTAAGGCCATATTTTGTATTGATACTGGTCACATGTTCTCACCAAGGTGAATAGTGTGGTCCATGAACACGACGAGTCACTTTGTCAAAGTCTGACAATATAAACAGGCCAACAGTTTGCCCACATTATCCCAACCATCTGACTCATTTTAAGCAATGTTGTGTAATCCCCAAAGGCAGAACAAACGCTTCAAGAATAAAGTCAAACACAATTATCTTTTAAATAATACTTCTATAATCAAATTGAAAATGATTTTCGTTATCTGAAAGGAGCAGACTGTCTGAGCTCTGGATAAAGCAAAAGTCCAACAAGAGGATATAAACGTGTTTTTCAAGAACTGTCAAGTTTAGAAAGGACTTGACTTTGGCTAAGATTTGGAGTCCAAGAAAATATGTTTGTGTACTCCTGTTCACTTGGGGATTCCAGATTATTGTCTGAACAAGGATTCCAGATTACTGCACAGACAGGCTTCTTACTGCATATTATGATCCGGGACCTAAAACAGTGTACTGTGGAGATAGTGATAGTCCTGGCAGGCAGCAGTGAGCAATGTGTTATATGTTAAACGTTCTGATTGCAGTTCTTTTCTACGATTTGTGCCGACCAGCTGCCCGCAGACCGTCAGCAAGAACAAACACCTGACACATCAGATAGAATCTGTGCAGCAACATCTGGCAACACAACCCATTATTTTGTACATACAGTAGCCCACACATCTGCTGCTTCTAGTGAAAAAAAGGTTGAGCAATCTCTCAGATATGTCCTCTGTCTTTTCACATTGTAATCCTCAAGACACTACCAAAGCTTCTGTTAGTTGAGCGACAACTTGTTTGTCGTCCTGAGTCGAGATGCTCTGAGTTGGTGGCTGCTAAGCCATTTTACAAACTGATCTTTTGTACTCCTTTTGCAATTCATTAACTGTTGTTTGCTGACTCAAAAAGAGAGAGCGCCGCTCAGGATAACCCACCCTCAAGATCAGCAGACACCCTGAGACAAAGGAGCAGAGGGATGGAGGCGTAGGAACACGTCTGAGTTTGAAAAGGGAAAGAGATGCAACTCTTCCAGCTGCAGTGATTGTTGTAGCACATTTTCAGGAGAAATCCTCCAGTCTGACCTAAAAGCAGGCTCAGCAGCCGGGCTTAGAGATTTACTAATTGTTTTGGTGTTACTTGACCTCATGGCACGTACTGGAGGAAAACAGTGTCATGGGACTGTTTTGCAACTTGATTATAGCTTGAGAGATTACAGTTGGTCATGGAGAAGGACACGGCAGCGTTAGTACACTCAGCTTCACAAAGTGACTCACAGAGACACGAAAAGACATGAGTCTGCTGAGACGCTGGCGGAATGAGTAACGTAGGAATGTGTTAGGTATTTAAAGTAGCATTTACGTTTTTACTTTCCAGACTCACGTGCATGTCCATCATAACAAATTCAAGTTATAAAAACACAAAACATATACCAGAATAAATCTGTAAAATATGCAAACAGCAATTTACATTTGGTTATTTAGATCCATCCAAAGAAAAACATGGACATATTTTACTCTAGTTCCAGTTACTATTAACAACAAATATGCTGAAAGTAGTTAATGTATCTTTGAAAAATGTATAATTTTAAAGACTAAAACGTGTTACCATAAGTCAAGCTATAATGAGAAAGCTGTATGAAAGGGACAAAGGAACAGACTGTCTGTGTTGCACTTCTTCCAGATTAAAGCTCACATGTACAGAATGATCACATGACTGATGATTACTGATATTCTGTACAAACTGTGAAGTCCACTGAGACAAATGTAACATTTGTGATATTGGGCTATATAAATAAACATTGATTGATGACTATAATCATTTAACTTCACATCACTTTAGTTTTGTAATCTCCTCCTGTGGATGATCACAGGTGAGGTGAATGAAAGTGTGTTGTTAGTAAGTCTCCCTTACAGAGGAGGAGGTGCTGGGCTTACTCACATCAAATAATCTCTCTATGTACACCTCCTCGTTGACCTTCTCCCGCAGCATATCCTGGGAATGACGAACAAACGTCACGTAACCGTCAGCGATGTCCATCCCTGGCTTCTGCAGAGGAGAATAGGGAGAGAGAAAGAGTGAAAAAGTAATACCTCAGGGTAGAAATACTCTGTTACATGTCCTGCATTCAAAATCTCAGTTAAGTGAAAAAAGGAGGAGTTTCTTTGTTACTATACATACTGCCGGGATGCTTGTGAATTTTCATCAGGGGATCAATAAAGTTTATCCTGACCTCAGGTTATCAAAAAAATGTACTACAGTATCCATATAGTATAAAGTAATAGGAAATGGAAATATTAAAGTTTAGTTCCTTTAAAAAAAGATAGTGTCCACCCCTGGGTTAATGTTATCACCATATTGCCTTAATACTGATACAGAATATATGTGATAGTATCACACAAGGCTTTTCTTCAACACTTAAAACTTCTCGTTTGGATGTTAATTAGATAATTTTTCATTATAATAAGTAACTAAGAAATAGCAGTGACAAACTATCAAAAGGCTTTGTGACACAGCTGTCACATTAAGCTGCTGTTAAAGTTTATGGTCACAGTCAAATATAGTGTTTTGCATTCAATGATTTATTCGAGGATGTCAATACATTAAAGGAAAAAAAATGGTGTATTGTCTTTTTGGCAAACTTAATGCAACAGATATAATAAGACTAAAGGTCTAAAGCTGTGCTAGTGGCCACTGGAGGCCACAACTCCAAACACAGCCCAGGTCTGCGGACCCCTCCCAAAGACTCAAGTATTTAAACAGTAACTGAATAGTTTAGTATGAATTAAAGGTGGGGAAGGTAATTTTGGAGAAACCAGCTCGAGTGCGCTAGAATTTGAAAATACACAGCTGGAAAAAATCTGCCACTTCCTCACAGAGCCCCTCCTCCAACACACACAAACGCGCACATGACCAATGAGGGCACGAGATAAGTTTGTGCACAGATGGAAGGCTGACAGGCAGGTAGGCCATCCAGTTACTTTAGCCGGGCCGGCTAAAATGATTGGTCGTGTTTTTTACAGTATTACGGCTTCCACAGATGACATTTATTATGGATTTTTTGTCAAAGCACTTAAGATATTCATTGCTATCGGGATGTTAAGAGCATTCCATGGAATATAACAAAAAGTGTATCTCGAGCCGGTTTCTCAGACTTACCTACCCCACCTTTAAGGTAGACTTTAAAGGTGCCCACAGTTTATCCTAGTGACTGTCCTAGCATGCTGTTGTTAGCATTTAGCTCGGAACACTGTGCCCAACTCCACACAGAGCTGCATGGCTGCTGACTCTACTCTGTCATGAGCAGTATTCAGATTATTTACGTGAGAATACATTCCGATATCACACTGTAAAAACTTAAGTAAAAGTATTTAAGTACGATTAGGACAATCTACATAAAGTATGTAGGGGTACAGTTCTCCTTGCAGAAGAAACTGTGAAATATCTTTGAACAAAAACGTATTTTTTTGTTTTAGTTACTTCAATAGAATCTTGGATAGTTTAATCTGAACACTATAATGATTTTAAAACAGTTTAAACATTTTTTTTTTATTGTGTGTCAAAATGAATTTATAAAGTAGTAAATACATCACAACAATCTATGTAGTGGAGTAAAAAGTACAAAGGTTGCCTCCAAAATGTAGTAGAGTATAAAGTAGTATACAATGAAAGTACTTGGGTAAAGTATAAGTACCTCAAATGTAATACAGCAGGGAAAATATATTTCAAATTATACTTACTAATAAGGATAATCGGCACGGTTTTTTAAAACGTTGGAGTAATGTATTATTGGGAGAATAAGGAGAAGTGTTGTATCGACAGTGATGTCTCCCTCTGGGGGGGGGGGGGCAACCCTCTCAGTCTGGCCATGTGCAAAGTGAACAGGGCACTGAGACACTGTGCGGTTTGATGGCAGAGCACACTGTTAGGAGGCCTGCCATGCTGACATCTAAAATATTCACTGAGGACAATGTGTTTGTACCCGGCACCTTAGTTCTCTTTCTTACATCAACAGTTCTTACCAGATGAGACGACACACCATAAACCTTTAGGTCTCAGTTTCTGTCTTTTTTCCCAAATCATACAGATTAAAAAAACTCATCGCTAACTGCCAATAAACTTAGTTAACACATCTGTAATGACACTTACAATGTGTAAATGAGAGTCTTTTACCCAGTGGAACTCTTATTTTGTACATTAAGGACACAATTATCGTGCTGGGCTGGAAGCTGCGACCCCTGCCAGTGCACACAGTGGCGCGTCACGTTTACTGACAAGGCATTAATTTGAAATTTGGCATGTTGCTACGGCCGTAGTGTTGGCAGCTAATACAGATCTGATGCATCCACACGCATATACAAACACACAGAAACACACGCAGCCCCAGCGGCACCCTGACAGCTGAATGGGCATGTGTTGCACAACATGGACTCACAATGTGTAGCACAGAGAGCGAGGCACGGTGTCTGGACACATGCATATCAATGGACATTTGTGGGAGGAAACATGAGGACATTTGATGTAGAAATATGATAACCAAGGCCATCTGGATTATGGTTCTACATGTGAAAGCATGGTCAAATATTTGTACATCCACAAGAAACAAAGATACGCGCGGTCCTGGGGAAAAAAACACCGGGTTCTGGTCCTCTAAACAACCTTAAACTTTTTATTTGAAAATTATGTTGAAATGTAAATTAAATTAATGTCTTAACCAATGTGTTAATGGTTGTCCGTTTATTTTTACATAGGCGATAAATAATTACATTTGTTTTGCACAATAATATGAAATGAAGCTCCTTCACTTTGATTCTGCGTCTCGTCTCGCGTGTATTTTTACATATGAGTGATTTCAATAAGCAAATGCATGTTGGAAGAGTCTTACTGTATATGCCAGTGTTGTATTTTTGTTCTCTTGCATCAACATAATGCATATTAGAGTTTCTCACATTTTCATTTTGCTTTTAAAAATCACATATTTAGTTTAATTGTGGATTTTATAAATGTTTCCTTTATATCACTCCTGTAATTAGAACTTTGTGGTTCTGTTTAGACAGCATAAACCCTCATTACGCTGAGGTATCTTGTTTATTTTTATTTAAAAAATATGTCTGACTACCTTGGCCTCAGTGACACAGCTCTTGCCTGGTTAGAGTCCTACCTCTCTAACAGGAAACACTTTGTCACCATCAGTGACTGCAGCTACCCTCCGGCCCCAGTTAACCAAGGTGTACCTCAATGCTCTGTGCTTGGACCCCTCCTATTCACCATCTACATGCTCCCACAACCCTGTCTCCTAAAAATTACGTTCCCACAGAACTAAATTGCATTCTCAATTACGTTTAGCCAGAAACGTATTTTCTCCCAAGTTATGTTCGTTATAAACGTATCTCAAATACGTTTATTTTCTACATATCTTCTAGAAACATATTTTCTCACACGTTACGTTCGTTATGAACGTATCTCAAATACGTTTCTTTTCTACATATCTTCTAGAAACATATTTTCCCCCACGTTACGTTTCTTATGAACGTATCTTAAATACGTTTATTTTCTACATATCTTTACCATTTATTGTCTGGCTTATAATAATGA
This sequence comes from Pogonophryne albipinna, assembly GCA_028583405.1. Lineage (NCBI taxonomy): Eukaryota > Metazoa > Chordata > Actinopteri > Perciformes > Artedidraconidae > Pogonophryne > Pogonophryne albipinna. Next base: position 15,706,094 of record CM053248.1, on the reverse strand, counting down.
TAATAGTCATTTATAAATATCATTTTAGTGCACACATTTGAAATCAGTAGGCAAGGCTGTAATTTCGCCAGCTGTTACTCTCATGAGCGAGGCAGAAAATAATAGTTTTAACATGCCAAAAAGCTGCTGTGTCGTTTATTGCACCTCAAACATTAAAACAAATCCAGAGTTACGTGTTTCTGTACTTCCTCTAAGAAGAAAGGACAGTAACAGAAGATCTCTGTGACGCCAGATGTGGTGTTCGTAATGCGATATGATATCCGAAAAAAAATTCAGTTTAGGATGGCCGAAGAGACTACACTACCCATAATCCCCAGCTATCGTTTGGGACTACAATCCCGTTGACAAACCCCGTGATTAATCTTCAAACTCTGTGATTGGATGTTGGAGTGGCAGTGCGCCAAGGTTATGCCGAGCGTCAAGCTCTTTGAAATGGAACGAAACCACGGCAGACTATTCAAAACTGGATTTGAACGCCCCCCGAGAACTACCAATGCTGGCTATTGTGTTTCGCAACATGTTCTCTATGGCACGTCTCTACTGGGAATTGTAGTTTTAAAAGACGTTTTCGTTTTTCCCAAAATTAGAAGTTGACAGTATTAAACTGTGTACAGCCCTGGAGGTTTAGGCGATAGGAAACACGTTGGTGTGTACAAAATTAAAACATGTAATTACTAAATGGGTGAAAATCGCTTGTTTCCATAATGGGCAGCATTAATATATACCCACATGACAGCTCATTGTTACTTTGTAATTCTACTCCACTACAATTCAGAGGTTAACCTGGTATTTTTACTCCACTACATTTATTTTAGTTACTTTGCAGATTCTGATTAATGATGTGAAATATAAACAACCCTTAAAGCAGACTTTAGTTACACCTGAGTAAAATTCAGGGAAAGGTGATTGTCAAGTGCCAACAATCAGGAGAGATATTTGATAGTTGGTGCTTGAGAAGACTAAACATTTATCTGCAGATCTCTATAAAGCATTGGCGTAGGAAGCATCCTGAATGTGGGGGGGACATTTTTAACGGGGGGTGTGGGGGTCCTCCCCACAAAAAAAAAATAGATTTCCTGTATTCTGGTGCATTTTATCAGGTGGTTTGATACTTTTATGTGGCTATACTAGCATGAGGAAAATGATGGGTACATTTTGTAATTTCATCCAGTAGTAAAGAAAGGAAACATATTTGATTATTAATTCAGAGCCGTCTTTGAATTAATAAAAAGCAGTTTAAATGCCCATTTGGTACATTTATATAACAATAAATATTTGTGAGTGCATTGAGAGATATTGGTGTGGAGAGTCATTTTTATATAAATCGCAAAATACATTTGTGAATTTTTCTGTGAGCATTTATTAATATTGGGACTGATCTGACTCCATACCGATGTTAAGTTCACCTAGGAATGGTATCATTGACTTAAATGTTTAAATAAATGTTGCTCTTCTGTCTATATTGGTAATATGATGCCCCTTGACTGAAATGCTTCCTGTTCAATATCCCCACTGATTTCCTTAACATTCTGGGATGAGAGTCCACATCACAATTTACTCTAAACTGTCATTTCCCTTTCATCACTCACCTCAGCAATGGACCTCTCTCCACTGTCCCTGTGTTCTGCCTCTGACTCACTCTCAAGCGCCTAGATGTCAAGAGAGGTGCAGTGATCACTATTTATTGAGCAGTATACTCTTTCACATTGAATCATAACAAGTCATACTGAATGTAAATACAACTGACTCTAAAGTAAGTCCCAGTCTGTGACATTGGACATTTTGAAGACTCAAAGCCCCAAGCAGTAGGTAGAATATTAGCTGTCTATGTAATGTGCACAGAAAATAAATAGTTAACTGAATACTGGGATGGAAATGGCCTATAAGCACTCAGTAAAACATAAACACACACAAAAAGCTTCTGAATGATAAGAAGTATAATTAAAACATAATGCACATTACCATTTTGAGAGAGAGTACCGAAGTTAAAGAACTCAGAAATGAATCTCTTATTGAACTGTGACTCCAGTAAAACACACTGACTGCATCTCTACATGGACATCATGGTGTTTACATGAGCGCAGAGAGATCGGGTTATTCATGTTCCCTGTTTACATGATAAATACTAGTAACCTGGCATTTTGATGCCTTTTCTCATTTAAAACTATTCAGTATTTGTATCTCTCTATCATGACATAAAGACGAAACTCCTCTCAAGAAGTGAGACGCTTTTGCCGCCGCCGCCATCACTGTTAACTGATTAACTGCTACCAGCTGAAGACTTACTTTCCTCTTCTTTGAAAAAAATGTTCTTATGTCCATGTTGTCTGGGGGAGAAAACATATCAAACCAAGAGATCGTCAGCTTTGATTTTTGCTGTATTAACCATTTCCTGAACATTTGGTGTGTATGCCTTACCTCCGCTACCGGCATCGCTTCATACAACAGATCTGAGCTGTCCAACTATACAACACTCCTTGAACATGCGCGCGCTATGTGAGAATCTGCCTTGGTACAAAGTAGCAGTGAAAACATGGTACGGAGTTTAATTGATTTGGGCATTCTCTCAATAAGCAAGTGGAATGGATTTGATAGTGAAGCACTGACACAGCGCTCTACAGAGTGCGGCGAGTGGATAGACCGATTCACGGACTTTCCACATGGTAAAAGTGGGGGGGTCTAAACTAATCATTTGAAAAAGTGGGGGGGACTTTTCCCACCCTCATATAATGGCTGCGACGCCCATGCTATAAAGTATATTCATTACTCGTTATTCTCTACTAATAGTTAATTAAAAACTGTAATTGCTATGTTTGCACATCCCTTTCAAGATTTCAAGATTTTCTAAGGTTTATTGACATATCATATACACAACTAGTGTAGTTATGCAATGAATGAAAAACTAGGGTCACAGGTTCCTCAACAGTGCATTACAACATCTATCAATATGTGTGTATACCTGCACCATTAAACTGTCAAATTATGCACATTTCAAGAGTATAATTAATGCGTATAATATCAGTTAAAATAAGTGCTTCAACATAGTTAACATTGCAGGAAAGCAATATATTAGACGTTAAGTACTTTGTCAGGCTTAATATTTATCTGTAGATAGATACCCCCAAAGCTTTTTTCTTATTTGAAAGAAGACCTTAACCTAAAGTACTCTTTAATGTGTTAATAAAGGTTAATTAGTTTGTCTATTTTGCACATCCTCATATTAATATCTTTGTACATCCAGCACTAAACTGTTTTATTGTAGAGATCACTTACAGTATCTTCTTGATTTTTTATATTCTATATTTCTATCATTGACCTTCTACTTTCGCCCTCTGAAAGTATGTACTCTTAATATTTTTTTCATCAAATAACATTATTCAACAAAAATAACATTATTCAACAAAAATAAGTCAATGACGTGCTTTAACCACTAGGCAGTGCACACAAGGTACACACAGCATACTAATAATAACTTTGTATTATTAGTGTAGGACACTTATGCATGTATAACATCTGAAGATGTGTAGTTTTATTCATGTTTTTACATAATTTTACAGGATATTGCTATACCATTTCTCATGTTTTACTTCTACACATTAATATCTGATTTGTAAAACATCACAGACAGAAAGGCATATCCGTCATTTAATGGTAAGCTATTGAAATTGTGATTCCATAGATGTATCTCCCATCACCCAAATCCCCTGACTATTCTCTCAACTCAGTATTTACATTCTTTAATTCAAAGAAAATCAGTAATATCTTTAAAAACTACATGTCCTTTTCTATCAGCTGTGCACCGTTATGGTGTAAATATAACCTATCTACTAATTGGATCAAATATAAAAGTCAGCCGAATTACTATTGATACTGCAAGGAGACGTATTTTGTGAAAAGAAATGCAAGATGAAGTTCTTCAAGTTTGTCCTGAAGTCTTCTCATCAGGGCTCTATAAATAAAGAACTACGGCAGATGTGTAATATTTAATGCAGCCGAACCGTGTATTACAATGCCGTTATGTGATGACTTCCAAAGAGAAAAGCAAGAACACTCGGAATAAAGTATTATTATATATTTTTTAAATGTTTTCGGATATCATATCGCATTAACATCATATCCCAACATGCATTGCGGCTAAAACATCCAATCAACAAGCTTCAAGCTGAGGATCTTGGGTAATCTGTTCAGTGGGTTTGTGGCATTGTGGTGTGTATCGCTCGAAATGTCCCTTATAGGCCTACGTCTGTTTCCGGTGACTTTATTTACGGCTAAAAAGCCCAAGATTATAGAATTAAACGAATAAATAAAAACAAGGATAATTGTGTGTTATTGTTGAGTAAATAACAGTGTGTTATTTAGAAAATAATAACAAATTAGAAGGAAAAAAAGATTTAAAAAAATACAGATTTCAGTATTTTGAGGCTCTGAGCCCCATTTCTTTTCCTCACAGACGGAAAAAAAAGTCATACATTATACGATTTAAAATAAAAACAAATAAATAAAAAGATAAAACACTGGCATGTAATTTACGTTAGAATAAATAGAATGGTTTTGAATAATAGATGAGAGTAAAATCTACGTCACTTTACAGCCCCGCCCACTTTTGGGGAAACCAACGCTGTCATTTGAACGGCGATCAAGCCTGAAGCCACAGAGATCTTCTGTTACTGTCCTTTCTTCTTATAGGAAGTACAGAAACACGTAACTCTGGATTTGTTTTAATGTTTGAGGTGCAATAAACGACACAGCAGCTTTTTTGGCATGTTAAAACTATTATTTTCTGTCTCGCTCATGAGAGTAACAGCTGGCGAAATTACAGCCTCGCCTACTGATTTCAAATGTGTGCTCTAAAATTATATTTATAAATGACTATTATCATTATTATAAGCAAAACAATAAATGGCAAAGATATGTAGACAATAAACGTATTTAAGATACGTTCATAATAAACGTAACGTGGGAGAAAATATGTTTCTAGAAGATATGTAGAAAATAAACGTATTTGAGATACGTTCATAACGAACGTAACGTGGGAGAAAATACGTTTCTAGCTAAACGTAATTGAGAATGCAGTTTAGTTCTGTGGGAACGTAATTTTTAGGAGACAGGGTTGGCTCCCTCTTGGTCAAATCATCCGCTACCATGGTCTCAGCTTTCACTCTTATGTCGATGACACACAGCTCTACCTTTGCACCAAACCGTCCACTCAGCTCCCCCCTCAATCCCTTGTCAACTGCCTACAGGACATCAAAAACTGGATGTCACCAAACCTGCTCAAAATCAACAGCAATAAAACAGAGCTCATCATTGTGGCTCCCAAGGCGCAGCTCCAGAAGGTTGGAGACATGCTTCTCACCATTGACGGCTGCTCCATCTCCACGTCCACTGAAGTCCACAACCTGGGAGTCATCCTGGACAGCACCCTCAAAAATATTGCCAGACTCCGCCCCCCACTCTCTGACTCTGTGGCAGAAATACTTGGACACACCTTCATCACATCCCATCTGGACTACTGCAATGGAGTCCTGTCCGGGGTTCCCAGCAAAACCCTGGACAGGCTCCAATACGTCCAGAACTCTGCCGCCAGGCTTCTCACCCGCACCAAGCCATGGCAACTTCACCCCCACCCTCATCCACCTCCACTGGCTGCCGGTCAAGTCCCGGATTCAGTACAAAACACTCCTCCTCACGTACAAGTCCCTCCATACCCTCGCCCCCCAGTACTTATCGGACCTCCTCCATCCCTACACCCCTTCTCGGAGTCTGCGGTCCTCAGACACGGGCCTGCTCTCCATCCCCCGCTCTCGCCTCCGAACTGTTGGTGACAGGGCGTTCAGTGTTGCGGCCCCCACCATCTGGAATGCACTTCCTGCTGAGATCCGTAATGCTGCCTCCCTGGACATCTTCAAATCATCATTAAAAACACACCTGTTCACCCTGGCCTTCGAGCCCTAGCCCTTTCTGGTCCCCCGGCTTCCTTTATTTTTTGTTTGCCCTTTGATTATCTGTTTGTTTTGTTTGTCCACCATGTACAGCGACCTTGGGTCCCTTGAAAGGCGCTATATAAATATCATTTATCATTATTATTATTATTATTATATCTCAACAAAAGCCAGCATCTTTCTCAAACCTTGAAGAGTTTTAGTAGCCGATGCTAACCACACATGGTATGCAGGGTAATACCTATTCAAATTAGTTATATCAATATATGTTTGAGGAGACAGGGTTGATTAATGTATGATTAAGTGATAGATAGAAAAATAAGTAAATCTCACTTACAGGTACGTCCACATACTTTGAAGCAGCTTTCACCTGGACAAAGAGGAGAGAGAAGAGGTGAAAAACTGGAAGTGTGTCACAAACACAGAAGCTACTGATTATCTGCAGGAATATGTTTAAAAAGAAAGGGATGATGGTGATGGAAGTGATACTTACTGTGAAAGAAAGGAAGGAAGAGAAGAGCGTTCCTTCGTCATATCTGGAGAGCTTGGCTAACACACCCTCCAGGATGACCACAAACTGAGGAATGGGACAAAAAGAAAAACAAGCAGTGGAATGACTAAAATGCAGCAGTGCCACAAACAACCCATCGTCCATCTCAATCAAACGACGAGTAAAAACCAGGAAGGATTAGCAGTAAAACGTACTTTAACATCCGTAGTATTGATTCATTTAAAGGGGACATATCATGCTATATTTGAACAATATATTGTAGGGCCATACCTATATAAAATATATAAATATAGTTTTTTTTTCAAAATACCAAACAGATCCTGCATTTTAGCCATGCCTCATTTCGCTCTATTTGCTCTTTCCAGCCCTGTTTTTGCAGGGGGCTGATTCTGTGAGCTGCAGCTGACCACGCCCCCCTGCAGGAGAGGGGAGCGTGCTCTGAGATCAGCTGCTGGGCTGCAGCGGGGAGAAGAGGGGGAGAAAAAGAGGTCTCCGTCCTCCGTGTTTTATTCTTATAGAAGTAAGAAGAGAAGTAACGGGGCAGAAACCCTTTTTACGCAGCGGTCCAGACATAGACATCAAACGGCGACACATATTCAGTTGCCAGTTACTTTGGCATTAGGGCAGGGATATCTAGATACTTTCCAAGGTTTGACATAATGAATTGTGCTACTTTTAAAGCAAGCAGCGATGTTTTCAAATCTGTAATCAAAAAGCTCCTCAAAAACGCTATCGAAGCAGTTCCTGCCGTTGCTACGTTAGTTCAAACGGTAACAACGGACTATTTTTCTTAGCGGATGCATGTCAATTTAAACCAATACATACAACTATTTTTTAAATCAATAAAATCATTTTCTAAATCCATAAAAGCATTTCAATTAATATTGGGAGTCATATTGTTACTTTGTTGAGAATGTGGCCATGTAATAAGCGGGATAATGTGCACATTGCATAATGTGCCTTCATGCCGATCTAGATCCCTCCGCTTCGCGTCGGGCTCCTGATCAGCCTGTCGGTGTTCTTTTCCCCATAATGACCGCGTCGCTGCACATTATCCCTTACATATGATTATATTGAGTCATTATTCATTTGTTTTAAAGCAGGAGGCGCAAACGCTTGCCTCGGGGAGGGAGAAAAAGAGCCACAGCGGAGAATAAGTCTTCTTCGCTGCTTTTGTGGCAGACTACAGCGCCACTTACAGGCCTGGCATATGTACTACAGCGTCTCCAGCGCTTTCGAGCGGCAATGGCCGGCCGTGGCCCAACCTCTCATTCCCCTGATTGGTGGAGAATTGACCACTAAGCGGAGCACCCCTTTTGTGACGTAGAAAATAATTCAAATCTGGATCAGTCTGTATCAGATCTGTTACAGCCCCTTTTTTAGAGATGTGGGTATGGAGGAAAAGAGAGAGGGTTGTATTTTCTGACACTTGGTGAGTTCCCTGACACACCGGGGACACATATTCATATATAAAAGACGTACAAGAGTGCATTTTGCATGATAGGTCCCCTTTAACTTGTCCAGTGTTAAATTATAATTGCATTTTCCCATAAGCAGTATTGCAATGAGGGCAGTCTAAAATAAAGCAATACATCAGAAAACTGTCCATCTCCAGATTTTCATTCTGTCAGTTCAGAATAAAGATAAATGCTCCTCTATCTATCGACAAAATACTCCAACATCCTTTTCTAGAAAAACATTTAATTTGGTAACTTGTAATCATTTTGTTGTCATTTTGAGTGTTTTGAGTTTGTGTTCATTTTGCATCTGCTTGTGGTATTTTATTAATTTTCCAAAATATTAACAATCACTTTAAAACAGCAGCCTTTCAAAGCTTTTAGTCAGCTTTCCATATATCATGCAGTGAACCTTCTGAAACCTTCTCCAGTACTGAACCTAAACATACAAAGAAAATTATATATTTACAAAAATAGAATAAACAATATAATATTTTCAGCCATACAATATTACATCAAATGTATCTACTGTGTACAAGGACTCCGTAATATTGTGTACCTTAGCTACCAGCAGAGTTATCATCTCCTTCACCGTCTCTTCAATCAGATCGTCAATCTGGGAGTGGTACTGCCTCTGCACAGGAAGGAAACACAGACATATTCAACACACACACACACACACACACCACCATGTAGACACATTGAAGGGAAACACTGGCAGTTATATATTCATTGATAGTATGTATATTCCTTTGTAAGGAATTCGTCTGTAAACGTTATATTCCGTAGGAACACACATTTGGCTCTAAATAGTTACTATAAGATGTTGCTGGTGAGCTGCAAAGCAGAGCTTTTTTAAGAAATAATCAAATATTTACCATGATATTCTTAAAGACCAGCAGCATGAGCCTCATACAGAACTGAACTAGAAAATAGAGCCCACTCTGCTACTTCACAAATATGATGGTGTTTCTGTTTTACATTTGAAATAATTAAATAGAACAGTTTAATAGTTAGAAAAACATTTGCTCAAAACTGGTTATGGGTGCTTAGCATTTATTTGAACATTATAATTGATAAATAAATATAATTAATAAACGAATAAGACCTCTGGGGGAAATCAGAATCATTCAACAATTCAACCATGTTCTTCTTTCCTTGAGATTGACTGTGTTGATTTTGAACATTAACACTTACATTGCCACATCACATCATGCGTATCTTGAGATAATCTTAATTGGCAGTTAACAACTACAAACTGGTAATTTGACATTAGCATACAGATCGTTACAAAAATAATAAACAGTGTGCACCTCCCTTAAAATGCATGCTAACTGAATCACCCACATAATTGTTGAATATTGAAATATGAATGAAGAAATATTATTATTTATCATCACTACTCATACCGAGCACTTTTTCAATTGTACAACAACTAAAATAAGTAACAAACCAATCTGTAACTGACTGCAGAAACTAGGTTCTATCTGCAATAAAAAGTCATTATCAATTCAATCTAATCAGTAATGAGATGTGAAGATTAGAGTTCAACTATACTGTAAATGTTAATGTGGAAAAACACATAATGTTGCAAAGCTCAGAACAATTAAATGTAGACCATATCTTAAATATAAAAATGCAAAATAGAAACATTATTTCATTTTATGTTCTGATTTATGTTTTCAAGAAAAAACCTTTTAGTTTCATTTTTTTGTTATACACACATTCAATTATTTGCTTTATATTTGGTCATAGTTTAAAAAACGTGTGTGCTTTGACCTGCTTAAATATGACCTACACTATTACTTAATAATACTTGTTGTTGTAATGAAGGGCTTTATAACCAGTATGAAGACGTTGGGATGGTGTCTGCTGTCATGGAAACTGTGGGGACTCCTTTGTTTAGCCTATAGCACCAGCAGAACAGTGAAGGACTTAGCAATAATTCATTCATTGTCAGCAATTGGTATCAGTCTCGAGATTCTGCGAAATATGAGATCTCTCACTTCTACCCCATGTATATTCAATAATATCTACACATATGTTAATGAAATCCTAACAATTCAAGTGGATGAAGACACACAGGGAAAACTGATGACTAATTATACATTTGGGAACTGGAGGGTGAGACTTCAATTGAATTTGTAGCCACACTTACCCAGTCTCTAACAAACTTTCACAAGACAGAGAGGGGGGGGGGGAACAAGCAGCAGAAAATAAGAAAAAGAAAAAAGTGAAATGGCCTATGTGAATACGGAAAAAGAAGTAGAGACAAAAAGGAATGAAAACTGTATTCATGCAACAGAGAGACAAAATGAAAACCATTCCAAAGAGAAACCTAAATGATTTATTGTCATTTCAAATGATATGAGATGAAACTGTCCACACATAGTCAGTGAAAGGTTTCAACTTTGAAGTCAGACAAAATGATTTGGCTCCGCTCCCTGTTTTAAAGAGATTGAGTGTCAGTACATGAGGAGGGTCTCGTACCTCCTGCCCCAGGTCCATGGCACACAGCTTGGCGGACTGGGCCTTGGCGTCCACCATCACGTTGAACATGGTGCAGATGGACTGCGGCACGCGGAACTCTGTGGCCCGGCTGCTCCTCTGGAGCTTGGCCTCGAACGCAGCCCGCGTCCTTTAGAGAGGGAGGGGAGGACTTCAGAATACTGAGGCCATGAGTCAGTCCCCAAACCCCCCACCTGCCTTAATTAATAACATGCTTTTTACACATTCTCTCAATATTTATATATTCACTCAAAATGATTGATTTAGCCACCTTGTCTTACATTTTGCATTGCAGAAAAAACAAGCAAACAAAAAATGTACTCAAGCACCAGACTTAAGTTGTATTGAAAACCAGAGTAATCCTCGTCCTATTCATTGTGTCAATGCGCTCATACATCTTAAGAAAGTTTTCACCAAAAATGTTAAGAATGTTTTTAGAGAACGTTATACCTTTCAGAAGAACATTCTGGGAACCAAAATAAAACTCACATTAAAGGAACGTTTTATAAAAAACGTTCTGTCATCTCAGGCCTCAATAACATCCTGAAAACATTTTCTGAATGTTGCTTGGAGAATGTTCTTCTTTTGTTGTCATGTATCGTTGAGGGAATGTTTTATAAAAGAACATCTTTACTGTGTTACCTCAACAACGTCCAAAAAACATCCTTAGAATGTTGCAGGCAAAACGTTCCACCTTTGTTAACATATCACATTGAAGCAGGGGTCACCAACCTTTTTTAGGGTGAGGGCTATTTTCAAAAAATAATACAAGTCGGGGGCTAATTTTACTGCTCTTTTTTTGTTTTTTGCAGTGTATATATTTATCACATTTGAACATTATTATATGCTGACCTTTAACCTTTGTGTGCTGTTTGGGTCTGTGGGACCCGTTTTCAGTGTTTACTAAAAGAACATGTATGCAATTTAATTATTTTAACCTGCTTTATTTGGGGATGGACCTCACCTCCTCTAGGGGAGTCCGGGGGCATGTTCCCCCGGGAAGATGAAGTGAAATGCATCAATCTGGTGCACTTTGAGCACAAAATGAATTTATGGATACAGCTCTCAACACTCAGATGAAAGGGAGCTGTATACTTATATATATATATATATATATAATAATCCAAACATCTTTAGAATATGATCACAACCAATAACAAATCATTTAAACTTGTTTATTCTCATCTTATGTTACTTAGTTAGCATTCTTTCTTTTTATTTATGCATTTTTTACTAATCACGCCCCATTTAAACTGTTTATTTTTTTACTGTCCTATAGTACACATTGGAATGATTTCTTACTTTATCTATATTAAATATATATATATATAAAGGTGTGCTCTCTCTCTCTCTCTCTCTCTCTCTCTCTCTCTCTCTCTCTCTCTCTCTCTCTCTCTCTCTCTCTCTCTCTCTCTCTCTCTCTCTCTCTCTCTCTCTCTCTCTCTCTCTCTCTCTCTCAGAGGCTGCTCCTCCGTGGCAATGACGGCTTGTGTTAAAAAATAATTATAAACATATTTGTAAAGTGGGGGGACACAAACGAAAAGTGTCCCCCCTGTCTCCAGTGGAAATTACGCCGTGCGTGTGTGTGCGTCAAGTGCAATACATATATATGCAAGTTGCAACACACATACGGCTTTCACACCAGCGCTTTCCCCTTTCTAGCTCCGAGCTAGAGCTTTTCTGGTTCAGCTCCGGTTTCCCTTTTCTGCTCCCGCTCTGTTCACACCGCCCAGTGCCCGACTGGTGCTGCCGCTACTGCGTCATGACGTCACCGTCAACGGCGTTACGGCGCTCACAACAACAACAACGGGGAACTGCGTCGGGTCGATGATCGTGTTGCTTTTAATCACACGAAGCCAGATTAAATTAAATAACGACTTCTCCAACCTTATACTTTTCTCCAGAGTGCCGTGGTTCATTGTTTATTAATGTGTTTCTGCGGCATTTACCGACCGCTGCAGTGTTGGCTGCTCTTCCACGGGAGTTTATTCTCCCGTTAGCTCCCGGTTAGCTCACACTGCAGCGGCCGCTGTAAAGTATTCACTGTCCGACTCACACAAGCAGCTGATAAATATCCCCAGTTCCCCTTAAGTGAATGTGTGTCAGTCTGAATTGACGCTGTTTGGTATCACAACGCTGTTATGAAAGTTTCTCTGGTATAAAATGGGTGATGTTAGCATAGCAACCGAAGCTAAACTGACTACTTGCTATTGCTATCCTATTGTGGCATAAACCGTTTTCTACAGGCACATTTTACCGGCGTATTTTTATTATGATTCTACTTGTGATAGTCGGACATGACAACCTGTGCAGCCCATGTATTGATTCCATCCGATAGCTGCTATAATACAAAACAAAACGTCTGCCTCTCTCCACAATGATCAATAACAGTGAACGGATGGTCAAAGTAAGGTACAAATAAACAGAATCACACGAAGCCTGGTTAGTGTTGCCTGACTTTATAAAGTGTCTTTATAAGCACTACTGCTTGTAGGCAGGCATGACAGTCGACCAATGTTAAGGGGAGGTGGGTTTAGTTTCCTGCACGCCTCGACGTAAGAGAGACGTAAGCGACGCCACCTCTTAGCTCCGAAGCTCTTGCCTCTAGACCGACAATTTTTTGGAGCTGGAAGTGAACCGGATTCCGGAGCTAAGAGGCGGCGCCGCTGCGGTGTGAACAGAAAAAAACGGCTCTTTTCAGGCTCCAGCTCCGAGCCGGAGCTGAAAACGCGTTGGTGTGAAAGGGGCAACAGAGTAAAGCTCTGGCCCTCATGTGCTGTATAGGCTGGCACAACTAGGCTGTGTTCAATGGGGCTGATGTGTTGTGTAGATTCTGCCAGAAGGAAAATCAGCGGGGAGCTGCCACATTGCTTTTCTTCCCGACTGCAACGCTGGTCCCGCAAATCAAGCAAGAACGTGATTGGTCGATATTCATTGTGGGGGGAGGAGGGGCGTAATAGAGTTGTAGTAAGTAGATCGCTATGATTTAGGTTTCGTTTATGCATAGGGTAGATTATTTTAATTACATTTCCTTTTTTGTTTTGTGTATTTTATACATTTAGGATTTGCTTGGCGAGCTATTTTTAGAACATGCCCCTGTGGGCGACTAAGTGCCCGCGGGCACCGCGTTGGCTACCCCTGCATTAAAGGAACGTTTTATAAAAAAACTTCATCTCAGAACTCAATAACATCCTCAAAACATCCTCTGAATGTTGCAGTTAAAACGTTACCTCTTAGTTAACCTTAAACCTTATAGGAACATTATTTGAAATAATAAGCATCATAAAAAGGTTCTTTGAAGATCAGATTAAAACGTTTCTTTAAAACATTATTATAACCTGTAGGTAACGTTAGCCAAAGTTGTGAGAACGTTCCCTGCTAGCTGGGTACATCTCTTGCTTATTTCAAAAGTAATTGCATTTACTTCTTCATTGGAAGAAAATTTATTTTATATAGCTTTTAACTAGATTGAAATAGTGCCAGTTCCATCAGTCACCATGTCCTTTCATTGCATGGCTTGGTTGAATACTTAATTCTGATTGGTCAATTTGAACCTTCTACTGTCTTTTATGAAAGGCACATTGAACTTATGTGCCAGATTTTGTGATATAACTGATTTATTAGTAAGTTGGCTTGTAATGGGATAAAGTGCAGACCACAGGCTGAAACAGATGCACATTGGATCTCGTTATTTCTCTTCAGCCCCCGAAACCCCAACTTACTAGAAAACAAGCAGTAACAACTGTTTTTGTTTGCAATCAGACCAATATATATTTGACCAGTGTCCTACCGTTTTACGCATGATTCGATCATGTCGCTGGACATCAGCTTCAGGCGGGTCTCCAGGTGTTTGCCAAACTCCTCCTCAGGCCAGTGCAGATCTCTGATGAAGGTCTGCAGAGCGTCCAGCTTCCAGAAGAGGTCCTCTGACGTTCCCGAGCCGTTACTGCAGGGAGAGTGCACTTATTGTAAGTCGCTTTGGATAAAAGCGTCAGCTAAATGCAATGTAATGACAGGCTCACAGGTTAGAGTGTCAGGGAGGCTAGGACAGGGCTGTGGCTCAGGGGTCACATGGGAGGGGACCAGGGTTTACAACAACAGTGCAGCTGGTTGTTTTTGAACACCACTGACCATTTTATCAAGAATATGACTTCCATGAAGAGTTTTAAACTCAACCATGGCTCAGACAGAACCACAGTGCAGGGACATTCAGACACACGAGAGGACAGGGTGCTACAGCTTCAGGTACCCGGGGGAAAGCTTTAGATGTGGAAAGATGCAAGTCTGTAACCAGGACAGTCAGAGATCGCCTCTGCCAGTTTAAACCGGATTCACAGCCGTATATACTTTACATTTTGGCAGAAATTTAGATTTTCACATGATTTTTAAATGACCTGCTTCTCATCCTGTGGTGTGAATTGACATGTGTATCCTGGTCAATGAGGATGCTTGTTTCTGATTGGCTTACAGTTCCTAATAGTAACAAGACAGTACATCGCACACAGGTTCAAAATTAATTAACCAGCAACAGCCACCATGAGGGTTAGCTAAAAAGAACTCAGGTTGTTTATGTAACCAATACAAAAATGCTGATCATCAGATCAGGTGAGCACAGGTTCAATCCCTCCTGGACCCCCACTGCAGTCAGCATGCAGTTGTGTCCTTGGGCAAGACCCTTGACCCCAAATTGCTCTTGAGGGTGTTGTCCACAGTATTGAATGTATTCAATGATTAATATATGTAATATATTTTAACGTAAAGCGCTTTGAGCACTTGGAAAAGTGCTACGATAAATAACACGATTATGACTATTATTAAAGCTGCTGGGTTAGATGTCCTAAACAAGTTGTTTTTCTAAATGTTTCCTAGGCGAGTATATTAGCAGGGTTGGGAGGGTTACTTTGTAAATGTAATCAGTTACTGATTACTGAATACATGGCTCTGAAAGTAATCTGAATACAGTTACAGTTACGTGTCTTAAAAAAGTAACGTAATCAGATAACTTTTAGATAACTTTTGGATTACTTTCTTTTTGCCTTTCACGCACCGCGCAGTGCCTTTCACGCACCGCCTTCACTGTGTATACCGTCAGAAATAATCATTAGTAAGGCAAAAGAGCGCCGCAGGCTGATGTGTTTTAACCACACACACCTATATATACACACACACGCGATTTAAACGCAGACTTTTGTTCCTCCATGTTTCGTTGTTATTGTTTTACTGAGCGAGCGGACCCGCGACTTTTTTGGTCCATCTGCAGCGGTAATAGGTTTTGTGCGCTGTGATGATTCGGCTGTACCTCTAGTAATGAATATTAAATGTTGTGAGGAAATCTTTCCACCAATAATTCCAATAAGTAATCCAAAATGTATTCACTTCAGGTTTACGAAAGTAACTGTAATCAGATTACTCGTTTTTCAAATGTAACGCGAGCTGAATACAGTTACTTGATTTTTGTATTCTGATTACGTAACGCCGTTACATGTATTCAGTTACAACATAACCCTGTATATTAGTTATAATTTTAAATAAAATATATTACCATTGAGCTTGTCACAGAGTCGCTAGCATGGTTCTTGTTTACATTTTTCACACTGACGGCAAAGTATGTATGTGGTTTAAATTAAGAGCATTAACGAGCATGAAAAATGTTATGAATTGATCATAAAATTGGAGAAAATGTGGTATACAGATCTGTTTGGTAAAGCCTCACGCCTGCTAGTTGTGAACATTTAGGATGGTCTTCTTTTAGTTGCTCCTTTTTTTCTTTTTCTGCCTCTTCGTTATGTATTTGCATCTTTCCAGTCCAAATCAGAAAAACATTTGGAAATTGTTGGGATTTAATTTCCAGGTCACTGCCTTTTCCATTCATTCACACACACCATGCCGGGACATTGGCATGAACGTGAATAGTGAAAGGTGATAAGTCAATATTACCATAGACCATTAATGTATGCACTCCTAAACTTAAACCTTTTTGGAAAGCCATCTGTCTTCTTTAAACTACTGATTCTTGAAGGCACAAAAGAGACAGTTCTGCCATATCTGTAGGCCTCTTTCTTTTTGAAAAGTGAATTTGTTTCTAAATATAAAGGCTGAAATGCAGCTCTCATCATTTTTTTCACAATTAAAACTTTGGGGCTGGTATTCCTCCAGATGAGGGAACAGTCCGGATGTGCTGCAGTGACACTCTGCAGGAGGCTGCCGCTCAGAGCAGCTTCACACCTCTGAGCCCCGTTGTTGGTGCTTTTTTGCTTAAGTTTTCACGGTGCTATAGATGATGTGTCAAGTGTTTGCAGAGATATGCAGAGTGCTTTTAATGATAGCACTCTCAAGATCACATGCATATTATTATTAGATTCCTCAGTGGAATCAGAGGCTGTTACACATTATTCACTCTTTTTAAAGGGCCACAGAAATTCTACTTACAGTTCATACTTTTAATGAGCTCGATTTCACGATTTAATAATAGATGATACAGAACTACCGACTGTTCACTCTGAAGGAGCTGCAATGTGTTTATACATTTAAAGGTGGGGTAGGTAAGTTTGAGAAACCGGCTCGAGATACACTTTTTGTTATATTCCATGGAATGCTCTTAACATCCCGATAGCAATGAATATCTGAAGTGCTTTGACAAAAAATCCATGAAAAAATGTCATCTGTGGAAGCCGTAATACAGTAAAAAGCACGACGGCTAAAATGATTGGATGGCCTACCTGCCTGTCAGCCAGTGTTCATTTCGTTGACTAAAACTATGACGAAATATGTTCGTTAACGACCTTTTTTTCCATGACGAAAACGAGACGATGACGAGACGGCACCGACGGCAGTAAACAATAACTGTAACGAAATCATCATGCAATATCGTTGACGAAAAGTGACGAGACGAAAATGTAGTTTACTAAATAAAAACTATGCCAAAATCTCTCTTTACTTTCGTTGACGAAAAATGAGGAGACGAAATATTATCAAAGATAACGTTACATCTCTGATAGTCAGTTTTTCTCCCAGCAGTTCCATTTCCGGTGCTGCGGCAGGGCAGCAGCCGTGTGTCTGTGGTGCGCGCGGCGGTAGATTTGAATTACACCGGGCAGCGGCACACTGAACTGTCAGGAAGACTCGGGTCTAACTCATGGTCTAACTAACCTTATTTAACAGAAAATAAAATGGCAACAACAGGGCTTGGGAGCAGTGGTCGCACTCGCGTTAACCGAATACCCCCCCGTCAGCGCGAGTGATTGATAAATTGTGCACTCGACGGATAATAATGGATTATGACGGAAATGTTACGATCCTGTCCGTCAAAATGACTGACAACGAAAAAGTGTAAAGCCACCACTGCTTGGGAGAAAGAAACTATGTGATATTTGGGCCCATTTTCGCTACAATGAGGCGGAGAAAAAAAGCGAATGCATTGTTTTATCAGAAGGGAAGCAATGCGGCAATAACACAGCTGGTAAAAACACCACAAACCTGACCAGATATTCTCTGCAAAGCTGCTTTCTTAATCATTCAACCTGTGTTTTTCATCAAATAAGGACAGGATATAATCCTATTGTGAAATACGTTTGACTAAAATGACAAATTATTGGTTTTGGCTAGACTAGTTTGACTGAAATGTTCTATATAATCTGATGACTAAAAAAGACTCAACAGTTTTCATTGACAAAAAGTAGACTAAAATAATTAGTTTTCTTTGACTAAAATAAGACTAAAATGCTCAGACTTTTAGTCGACTAAATCTTGACTAAAATGTTTACTGTTTTAGTCGACTAAAATAAGACTAAAATGCTCAGACTTTTAGTCGACTAAAACTTGACTAAATAAAAACAGGATGAAGGTGACTAAATATGACTAAAACTAAAAAGGAAATTTAACACAGGACTAAGACTAAAACTAAATAAAAAAATAGCTTACGAAATTAACACTACTGTCAGCCTTCCATCTGTGCACAAACTTATCTCGTGCCCTCATTGGTCATGTGCGCGTTCGTGTGTGTTGGAGGAGGGGCTCTGTAAGGAAGTGGCAGATTACTTCCGGCTGTGTATTTTCAAATTCTAGTGCACTCGAGCTGGTTTCTCCAAAATTACCTACCCCATCCTTAATATGTGTATAAATTAAGATAAAACCTATTATATTTTTTTCACATTATAGATGATTAGAATTGTTCTTGATTTCCTGTAAAAACCTAACAACCAAGAATGGAAAGAAATGTGCATAATAAAAAGATTCCACGTTCATGCCAAGGACGTGTGTGTGTGTGTGTGTGTGTGTGTGTGTGTGTGTGTGTGTGTGTGTGTGTGTGTGTGTGTGTGTGTGTGTGTGTGTGTGTGTGTGTGTGTGTGTGTGTGTGTGTGTGTGTGTGTGTGTGTGTGTGTGTGTGTGTGTGTGTGTGTGTGTGTCAGGCTGCAGAAGCTCATACACACTGAACACATGAACTATCCGCCATCCAGCTGGGTGAAGATAAGCCGGGCGTGTGTGTGAGGTTAGCACTGGGCCCTGTGAGAGTTTCTACTTTGGGCTTTGGGAGGTTGACATTGGGCAGAGTGCTGGATTTACTCCTGTGGAGAGAAGCATAATAACACAAGACAAAAAAAGGAGATACTACGTCAAAGATGATTCACATGAAAAATAACTGAAGATACACCTCAATGATTTTTTTTTATTGCGGGTTCAATTTAAATGCCCACATCTTCTGTACCTACTAACCTTATGTCAGTGGTCTGTAAGATGTTAAGTATACACATTAATATGGGCACATGTAAATATATGCCCCACATTGTAATGTGAATGTACAGGGTAAGATTACTTTACAACTGCTAATTTGAAGCAGTTTGCCAGTGTTTACTCTCATGGTGTGTTTGTTATAACGTGGTGCACTAGCTTTAAGGTGGGACAGTTATCACCCTCACCTCATAATAATGCTTTGATGTCATTTAGTTACATTTTGTTGTTGTTGGTGAATGTTGTTAGCTTTTTGTATCTGTTAGCCTCTCTCCTGATCTACATCAAGAGTAAGACTTTGCACTTATTGGCTGGAGAAAGTGAAAACATTATTTTGTGAGACAATGTCTTAGGTAGTGTGGATTGACACCAGAGAAGCTGAGATGATACTTTCATCTCTGTGGTGCAACCAAACATCGACACAGCTTAGGTATCAAACTAAATAATTTCAAGGTATTTTTAATTGCAGATTTTGCAACCTAATTTAGGAGATTATAACCTGTAGCTGGTGTTCTGTTTGCATCCTTTAACCATGAGACCATCCCAATTCTAGCTGCATTACATATACATTATCTTATTTCATCAGAATGTACCATTTTAATAGCCCAGGTTCTTTCAACCCTTAAAACTATATAAGAAAAAAATCATTATAAATCACTGTGAGTTGTTTAAAAGAGCTTGCTGTTCAGCCCTCTAACCACCAGGAGGTAACTTATTTAGCTGGTCCCAGCTCTGATCCTCTGATGACGTTTTCCTAAAAAGGAATCTGAACTGTCCTCCATAATGCGGCAACAAGGAGCCTCCCTTCTGCAGCGGGAGGTGTACATCTCCACAAATTGATTTAGAAGAGCTTTTTACCTTTTTCTCAGCTGTTTGTGGTCAGTCAGGTTGCCAAACCACAGCAGTGTGCTCCCAGTGGCGGCCGGCCCATATGGGCGCCGCCCCACCTCTTCCCACATTCTAGATTGTCATTAAAAAATACTTTAATGTTACTATTTTTTTTTAATGAACAAGGTACACGGTACGATAAAATATCGATAAAAATGGTTTTACAATGTCTAAAGTTACTGATAAGTCATGTGTTTCCTGCTTGGGACGCATAAATCTTTGCCCATTGACTCTCGTTATAAGTGGTGCATGCGCAGTCCGCACCTCTATAATCAGGGCTGCACATAACTGGTGCGAGAGAGAGAGATAGAGAGAGAGAGAGTAAAGAGAGATGAGAGAAAAGAGAGAAGAGAGAGAGAGAGAGAGAGAGAGAGAAAAGAGAGATGAGAGAAAAGAGAGAAGAGAGAGAGAGAGAGATATTTGCGAGTTGCATAAGAACTGGTAAGATAGCAGGGTTTCTCACACATAGACTTTACTTGGGCGGGCCGCCCAGGTATTAACGGCCGCTAAAGTATAATTCACGAGCCATTTAGGTTACATTTTTTTAATCCGTCCGTGAGCACCCCTCGCTATCGCGTGAAGGATCTGCTTTATGCGCTCCGCACGGGCGAACAGTTCATGAGCGTGCTCACTAGCGCACCTCCCCCCCCCGTTCATAAAGTCAAGTACCCCTCAAACGGTCCGGTTTATTTCATTTTAAGGATGCGCACTAAGCAACATCTCCAGGTGCTCCTTTGAGAACCAGGGCAAAAAAGTGATGTGCACCCCTGTCTATAATGCAACAGATAGGAGCAGCTCGGGGCGCACCAAACTGCGCCCAAAGCAGCTGTTGACACCACCAACAACTAGGGGGCAGCAGGAGCCCAGAGTGAGTGATTGACGTTTGAATGAGAGAGAGTTAAAGAAAACTAGATGGCGAATATGGGGAAGGAAAATGATGTTTAATCACTTAAAGAACAAGCCTTTGAGAGGAGGACACTGGAGGGAAAGCTGAGAGTAACAGAGCTCGGACCTGATCAGCCGGACATAGGCAGGAGTTAAGGACAGAGGAAGGCAGTATACCTGCTCTTTTTCAAGGAGCTGGTTTAGCAAGAAGGCTAACTACCTGTATTTAGCTTCCCCTGCCTCCCTTTTCAAACGTCAGGATCAGACCAGTCTATGGACCAGACCCAGCATGGATCCAGACAGATGTGAGTGACTTAAAGCACGAAGAAAACTAAAAAGCATGAACAAACTACAGTCCACATGGATGATGCTATGCGACTAGCCATGTTTAGGAAAGTAACAGCTGTCCAATGAGGGTACAGGATAGGGATCTGTAAGCATAATAAGGAGGTTGACAAAAACAGGCAACGGTGACAGCTTTGACCATCATGCAGATTCTGGGTCTCATGGCGGCTGCTCACCTTGTGGTACCGCTGGGGTTACTTACTCACTTACTGCGGTGGTGATTTGCCGGCCTTCGTTTAGATCCCAAGAGGCACAAACGTCATCTGGTGACCACCCCCCCCCCCCCCCCCCCCCCTCAGTGGAGGGCAACCTCCGATGCTGGGGACCTCCTACGTCACAGGGTTCAAGATGCATCCATGACAGGATGGGGGGGGACCTGCCTAGATAGAGCTATAGGTGGTGGCTGGCCTCTGAAACTCGGCACATCAACCTTCTAGAGCAGTGGTCGCCAACCAGTCGATCGCGATCGACCGGTCGATCGCGAGTGTGGTGCGGGTAGATCGCGGACCGTTAAAAAAAAGTAACAAAATAAATAAAAATAAAATAAAAATAATAATAATTGAAAAATACGTTTTTAGATGTAAACCTATCATCAGGTGCCACTTGATTGACGTATATTTGAGACACCTCAATAATATAATACATTAACCGTGCTTTACGTGAACCTCATCATGACACAAGAGAGGACGGTAGGACTGCAATTTCCTGTGTTCAGTGAATGCAACAGAGGCATGACACCAGACCAATCAGAGAGTTGCATGGAAATACACGTGTGCTTGTGTCATTCAAGCTCGGCTCTGTGTGTGTGTGGCAATAGTGCATTTAGTGTGATGGAGAGAGAGAGAGGGAGAGGGAGAGGGAGAGAGGGAGAGAGAGGGAGAGAGAGAGGGAGAGAGAGGGAGAGAGAGGGACCGGTGCTAGCGGGGACCGTCATGTTAGCATCTGGTTAGCTAGCTGCACTAAGGAGCTATTTCCACAACAAGCTGGAGGAGAGTCCTCCCCTGTCAGTTCTGAGTGTTTAGAACGGTTTTGTCACAAATTATTCAAAAGATAATTTCCGAGGCACACCTTCATATGATCATTATAGTTATACAAACAATAAGAGAATAAATGAAAAACAGGTATGAAATACTATATGGCAGTAAAACAAGAATACAGTTTGAAAGGGGAGTGATTTGTAAAATATCCATAAAGAAAAAGAAAATCTGTTTACAGTTCTGTTTCATATGGGTGCTGAGAGAGGTATCCATCTCTTCATGTTGCTCTCAAAGTGCACCAGATTGATGCTTTCAACTTCAATATTTAAAAAAAAATCTTCCCGGGGGAGCATCCCCCCGGACCCCCCTAGAGGAGGTGAGGTCTGCCCCCCACTCATAAAAAATAGCACTTTACCCCTGCCTATATGCCGTGAGCTGATTATGGAGCCTTCATTGTAACAGTAATTCAGATGCAAATAGCCTGTATAAAAGGCCTCAAATTGGAAGCACTGTCTGAGCCGTCTTTTTCACTCAATTCTGCAATAGGTAGATCTCGCCTTTCACCTAGGCCGAGGTCGGTGATCTTGGGCTTAAAAAGGTTGGTGACCATTGTTCTCGAGCTACAGGCAGTAGTACTGCTCCTACAGCACTGCAAACCCGTACTACAGGGCGAACATGTGCTGGTGAGGAGCAACAACCATACCACAGTAGCTTACGTCAACAAGCAGGTCGGAGTCAGCTCCGCTTCCTTGTTTAGCGCCACAGAGAACCTGTGGCTGTGGGCCTCAGAGAATGTTTTTATCTCTGAAGGCCCCCCACATTCCGGGACTGGAGAACAGGGTGGCCGGCCTCATGTCAAGAGGCGGGCCCCTGCCAGACGAATGGTGGTTCTCCCTGGCTCGGCAGGACAATCCACCTTTGGGGGTGGACACGTTTGCACACGAGCCATGGCCAAGATAGCTGCCCTACGCCTTTCCACCGCTGCGTCTCATTCTCCCCCTCCTGAAGAGGGTGAGACGAGAACGTCTGTCAGTCATCCTAGTGGCCCCAGGTCACCGCTTGGCGCCCTGGTACGCAGAGGTGACACAGATGATGGTGGGCCAGCCCTGGACGGTTCCTCAGGTCTGGGGGGCGTTGTCTCAGGAAGCAGGTTAGGGGCGTTACCCACTCTGGGCCAACCTCTCCAGGCTTGGCTCCTGAGAGGGACAGGCTGAGATGGGAGGGACTGTCTGACAAAGTTAGCCAGACTATCCAGGCAGCAGGAGCAGTATCCTATTTGTTTTCTGTCTGTCCTATGCTGCTCGCTGAAGAGGGTGTATGAGGACAGTCGGGAGGCGCGGCTGCCTTATATACGGTGGGCCTGCGCACGCACTCATGTAAGCCCGCACCCGGGGGCGGCTACGTTTATAAATATCTCAGTAGGTGAACACTCGCATAGTAAGGTCAAGGGCAGTACCCATAGAGTCCAGTAGAGGGCTCCGCCTGTGCTTATATAACTATGGTTACAATACGTAACCCATCGTTTTCACCCCGTGAGGGTTGACGTCAACTTTACATGGACGCTGTGGGGAAAGACGTAGTATATTAACGTTCTCCTGACGAGACCTCAAATCATCTTCGTAATGTCTATCAAACTATAAATCCTACACATCGACTGGACGTGGATTCTAAAAGTACAATATACACTTCTCGCTAGAAATCTAATCAAAAAGCATTTTAATGGCCAAACTATTCTACAATTTAGGATTTTCCAGAGAGGGTTATTTGTGAATATACGACCCTCCGGAGCGTTTGCAATCAACGGGAGCATATGCCGCAAATTGTTGTTTATTACACAACCACTAGAGGTGCTAAACTTTAAAACGTGACTATAGGTCGTAATAAGCTGCTGAACAATCAACCTATTTGGTCGTTTTTTGGAGGAGGACAGGCTGGATATTATTTACAATTTCAACAGGGAAATTGTTGATAGGCAATAGCCGCGTTCACACCGTGTACTTTGCAGTACTTAATGCCGGAAGTTAATACCCCAGGGCACTAAGTACCAATCGCGTTCACACCAGAGTACTTTTCCCTGCGGGAAGATTACGCAAATGAGCCGCTGACGTCACTTCGTCTTCTTCTGCTTTGGGTTTACTGGCAGGCTGCAAACAACTTCACGGCGTATCCTGCCACCCGAAGTCCCCGGCCGGAAGTCCCCGGAGTTGGGGACTGGCTTCAGTAGAAGCTGCTGGGACTCCCAGCAGCTTCTACTGAAGCCTTCCGAGTAAATCGCCAGAACGCCGACACCTCCTCATCTCCACCGGTCCCATGTTTTATTTTGTGTTGCCATAAGTTAGTCTCTCTGCGTTGGTGCGTGGGGCTAATGCTAATGCTAATAATGCTAATGCCACAAATACAATGGCGGCTTCACAAAACTTTTCAGAGTTTTACGGGGTGTGGATTGCAATTCGCCCAGCCAATCAGAACTGGGGCACTTTTTCCCCCTAGGATAGTACCACCTCTCTAGCAGGCACTAATAATGGGGGTAAAAGTTCCCGGCACTAAGTACTCTTTTTGGTGTGAACGCAACATAAGGGGTACTAACGGAACTAAAGGGGAAAAGTACGGGGAAAAGTACGGGGAAAAGTACTCCGGTGTGAACGCGGCTATTGATGATGTGTTTTGGATATTTCCTCACTGTTCATTTTCTTTTTACATTTATTTACAGCACACTGGAAAGAAGACTAAACTAAAGATTAAACGGCCATATATTAAAGCAAAATACAAATCTGCCGCTGTCATATCAGCCATCTGACAGTTATTAACCTGCTCACATAATATCTGATAATAACTCTCTTTTGACATATCAATATTTGTGTTAACAATGTGTTTTAAAAATCTAAATTGTACAGAACACATCCTCACTGCGGGTGAAGAAGATAGCTAACAGTATAGTGAATGAAGGCATCCTTACTTGACAGGTTCCCAGGATTCTCTTTCAAAGCCTCTGTGAATGGACTGAGCAATGGAAGACTCCATCAGGTCCACATAGCGCACCACCAGGGGGGCATACAGGTCCTGCAGGTGCTTGTGGAACTTTCCATTGCATAAGTTATCTGGGGAGGGTGAAAAAACAACACCAAAGAGACTTAGCTAACCTAAGCACATGAGAAGCCCCTCACTGCGTACTATGTTTACTATGAATGTCTTCCTCTTTCTTGTCGTTATTAGCTCGAAACTAATTGTAACTACTTTCCTAGCATGTTACTGTCCCCTGTAGATCAGCGATATCAACGAGTAAAACCATTGGCTGGAAAACGAATATGGTCATGTGCGTCCATGGTGAAGAGACACAATACCAAGTCTCCATAATCTCATGACTGAGCAGACTCATCTCTGATTTAATCTCTACAACTCTCAGCAGGTGCAGCACTACAGTTCTTGTTTCATTCCTGCTTCATGAGTGTAGATGTGACCCAAAGGTGCTTTGTACACTTGTTGTGTTCATGTTGGGTTACAAGATAAATCAGAAGGTCAGCCAGATAAATAATAGATTTCCCTGTCCTAGACGATGATGATAAACAATGACAGGGGAGGAAGGTGTTTCTGTTAACACTGGCTCTTCATTAGCTGCTATCTAAGCATATTCAGTTTTCAATCTGTATCGACAAAAGGTGGGAATCCCTGCCTTTTTTAAATCCAACCCAACACACACAATTCTGTGCCGACTCCCAACTGGTAAAAAGGCAACACTGACAAAGACCACAGGAGATAAAATGGAGGCCAGTGTGTGCTAATGTGATGCCTCACGGCTCCATGCAGCGTGTCTGCTTTTCCTCTCCCTCTTTGTTTTTCTCTCCCCCTCTGAGCATGTATGTGTTTGTGTGTGTTGGCATTGGAGTCAAGGTCGATGATACACAGTAGGTGCGATGTTTGTTGTGTTCCCTGATTACCACTCTCCCAATTAGCCACTTGAGCGGCTGCTGTCCACTTGGATGTGTTGTGTCCAGGAGTGTGTTCGCAGGGCCCACTACCCCTGCTTTAGACCTCATTAACTCCTCGAATGGCAGCGCGACTTTGGCGCCTGCCTAGTGCTCAGGCTAAGGCTATTTACTGCTCCATAAGTGCACCGCTGTGGGGCAACAGAGCAGATGACCTTCTGTGGAAAAGATGTCCCTGTGAGGATGTTCGTTACTAAAGTGTGCGCTGTTCAAACTGTGAGGACTCTGCTGGTTTAATGTTGCTATTGAAGACAGACCCTCCGATTTTGTTTCCAAATAACACAGTGGTCTGATTCGGAAAAACAAACCTGGCACCCTGGCATGATCATTTGCAGAGATCCTGCTTTTATTGAACTTTTAATTAAAGTTAGTAGTTCATCATGGGAAGGATGGCAGGATCTAGTGGTTTTGATGAAAATGAACCTCTTGTTTTTTGTTTTTGTAATTTGGCAAATGATTGAAGTGGAATAGAAACCTGGAATACCTACGTATGTAGTACCTACACTATATGTTATTTATTCTATTAACTCTGCCAATAATCTGTAATTATTCTTGTGTTTATATATTATTTAGCATGTAAAGTGTCTTTGAGTACCTGAAAAGTATGGAGAGCCTTCAGTAAAATGTGACGATGTAACGATGTGACAAGCTGTTTCAGGGAAATCAGTGAGCCTTTTCAGAAGACTCATAACTTCAGTAGAAACCCACGGGCTTGTGCCTGAGGGCCAGAAGTAGAGTTGGTTCAGACCGTTTTGGGAACTTATTTAGTTTTTGTCATCGGAACTGTTGACATACTTCTGCCTTAAAATTATACAGGGGTTATTAAAGAAGAAGGATGAAAGGTGAAAGATCAATGTTGATTAATTTGATTTGTCTCAATGGTGTACAAGATATGAATAATTAATGTTGTTCAGTGAAAATCCAGAGAGAAAGATACTTCCGAGATTTTGGTTTTATGTTTAAAAAACAATTATAGCCAGTGCCCTAGAAGGTATGGCCCTCTGTTGACTGCTGGCTGGTGTAGCTATGTCCACTGCAATGCACTTCAATTGCCATTTCCACACAATTGACAATATATAGCAAATGAGAAGGTGGCCAATTTGAAGACACTAACAAGTGAGCATAACAAGCTAGTGCAGTCATCTGTGTTCAGCTAAATGAGTGGACCACGCTCCGTCCTCTCCTTGACTCCCGACTGACGCGCTGAAAAGGGGAAGCATTCCCTCAGGACAATTAGCGCCCCGCATATTGAGTCTGCATTGTGAACACTGAAGTGTTTCCTTTACAGGACCACGGACAGCTCCACACTCTCCTGCAGGCAAGTGCATGCAGTTCATTAGAGAGATGGCTGGCCTGCAGCAACCAACATCAAGACCTGACTATTATCTTCAACACACACACACACACACACACACACACACACACACACACACACACACACACACACACACACACACACACACACACACACACACACACACACACACACACACACACACACACACACACACACACACACACACACACACACACACACACACACACACACACACACAGAGAGTTCAGTATGTAAACTGCTCCAGGACAAAAGTAGACATCTCACGTTGACAGCAATGATTTCCGAGACATTTGAGAGAGGTTTGAGAGAGTGGAGTGCTCCGGCAACAGCGGCTGTAGACCTTCATTAGAAAGGCTCTGGATTGTTGTGGTTTAAAAAAATAACTGGGTGCTGAAACCCTCACTCAAACCCTCTCTCTAATAAGGAAGTCCTTTAGAAATGTCCTACTAAAATTGGTAGCAGGGATGGTGGAGTTAGTGAAACACTTACAATGTTTAGGGTTCAAAGGTTGGACATATGGAAGAGACAAGCTTTACCATAAAGAGCTGCTAGCAGGAAGTCAGTGGGCTCCACTCTGATCCCTATTTGCTCACAGAATGAATCCGAGTGGATACTGACACTCTTACAAGCATCTATAGAGTATATTGACTCTCTGCAGACTAGGAGTCAAGCAACTACCTGAGGAATATAGGAAAAGAGGGATAGGAACTGATGAGCATTTTCTTTCAATTTCTTTTTATTTAAACTTATTTTCTGTGGCTCATACAACATACTGGGTCATTTGTATGGTTCTGTATTTAATAACTTTGAGCTTAAGGCAATCTTAAAGTGCCCCAGAAATATTCACTTAATTCATATTGTGATAGACAATTAGGTAAGAAAATATGTTTATGCTGTACTACGAGATTCACAATTTATTACAACCTGAAAAGGGCCATATAATCATTAAAGGTCCATAGTTGAGGTCTACTAGAATATATTTACATTGTTCAATGTTCCAAACTCACATTGGTTTCTCATCCAGCATCTCTGTATAGCATGTGTATTCACTCTCTGTCCTACACGGCTTGTTGGAGCTCCTGCCCCCCCGCCCCCTGTGAGTCCACTGTGCTCTGATTGGTCAGCTCGCCCACTCTGTTCTGACGGTCCACCCCTGTTACAGCGGAACATCAGTGATTATGTGTTACAATGGCGTTTGTTAGCAACCAGAATGACAAACAGATGAGAATGCTGTTTACATGCATAAAAAGCTTCATGACACACAAGGGGACGGGTAATAACTGGAAAAGCATGACATGGGAACTGTAATATTCTATAATGGTAAATATTTATTTTATGGCTGTTCTTGTTCATAGTAAATAAGTTCATAGTAAAAACAATAAGTTCATAGTAAAAACCATCACCCCCACAACACACTCCACTCTCACCAACTGTCTCTCGGGAATAAAAGCATGGATGCAAACAAAATATCTCCAACTGAACAGTGCCAAATCAGACATCATCATCATCGGCCCCCCATCCCGTTTCAAAGACATCCAGAATTTCAACTTCACCATTGACAGCCACACTCTATCTCCCCCCCCTCACATCCGCAACCTCGGAGTCATCTTCGACAGTCAGCTCAAATTCAACCACCACATCAATCACATCACCAGGACCGCCTTTTTCCACCTCAAAAACATTGCCCGTCTCCGCCCATCACTCTCCTCCTCTGCTGCTGAAACCCTGATTCATGCATTCATCACATCACGACTCGACTACTGCAATAGCATCCTCTACGGCATACCATCCAACCTCCTCAATAAACTCCAACATATCCAGAACTCTGCACCCCGCCTCCTCACCCACACCCGCTTCCGAGACCACATCACTCCCGTCCTCCAGAACCTCCACTGGCTCCCCGTCCGTCAAAGAATCAACTTCAAAGTCCTCCTCATTACTCACAAAGCCCTCAACAATCAGGCCCCCCCTACCTCACAGACCTGCTGCACCACCACACCCCTTCCCGCTGCCTCCGCTCATCAGAAGCCAACCTCCTATCCATCCCCACCCGCACCAATCACCGGACCTGGGGGGACAGAGCCTTCTCCGTCGCTGCCCCCTCCCTCTGGAACTCACTCCCCGAACCCATCAGAGACTGCACTGACCTCACCAGCTTCAAAACACTCACAAAAACTCACCTCTTCAATCTGGCTTTTAATGTGTAATTGTTATTGTATTATTTGACTTTAACTTTAACTATATATTTATTTGTTGTTCCTTTATTTTATTTTATCTTCACTATATCTGTAAAGCGTCTTTGAGCACCTGTAAAAGCGCTAACAAATTAAATCTATTATTATTATTATTATTATTAAATATATTATTATTTACTGTAATTATTTAGTTAGTTCAAGTAATTCTTTATGCTTTTATTTTGAAGGCGGTTTCGGGCACTGTGTGATTTGGAAACCTCATGATTATTATATATTGGAGATGGGGGGTGGGGGGATTGGTGCCCCAGAACGAGCATATGGTATTTGACCAGGGTAAGCTACAGGAAAAGCCACAGGTGAAATCATTGTGCCTTTCTTGTCTGGATATCGGATAATTTCCTTCCTGTGTAAGATTTTCTTACTGCCCCAGCGACAGTTTTATTAAGAGCTACGTTTCGGTGATATTTCTTTATCTCGCCGCTACAGTGAATAATCTGACTTTCCATTCCATAAGCCTTCATCACTGTCCCTAGTGTCTGATCACTGCTCCACTGATCCACCTCTAGAGGACCCACATCCACTGCTCAGCACGTTCAGCTACTTCAGGCCAAATGCTGACTGTTAAATGTGTTTTTCTAATGCTCTCACTCACAGTCCATTCTCAGGAAGTCGTTGAGCAGCTGGAAGAGGGGGAAGCTGTCCCAGCTGTCGGGCGGCTGAACCTCAAGAGCTGCGTCCATGTCAGCCGAGTACAGACACAGGAAGGTCTCTGCATGCTCCACCATCAGGTCGGACCACCAGGCGAAGGCCTTCAGGAGGAGAGAGGAACAGACACAGAGGAAAGGGAGACACAATACAGGGAGTGGGAAAAAATCAAAAAGTTGAGAGTGAAAGAAAGGAGACAAGTTTTACAAAGAGAGATGTAGGACCCCAGGGGCACGTCTTCAGGACTTTAGAGTTAACAATGAATCTTTTTATCCAAAAAGCTGATCACGTAATGTGACTCCACTGCTCGACTAAGATCAGTTCAGGTAAGGACATTTATTGATCCCCGTGGTGAAATGCAGGTGATAAAGCAGCAACAGAATAAGAATGAATTACACTGAGTTCACACAAAGATAATGAAGAAAAAATGAAATGATATAAGTATCGTTAGAAACAAGATATCACAACAACAAGGTCAAATCATTTGAATGAACATATACATATTTGAGTTTGGATTGTTAAATAAATGGACTGTACTTATACAGCTTATCCAGTCTTTACGAGCCCTCTAAGTGCTTTACCTACTACAAGCCATTCTCCCATTCTCACAGAGCAGTGTACCTTGCTCTACGACCTAACACTCACACACACTCACACACTCACACACACACACACACACACACACACACACACACACACACACACACACTCTCACACACACTCACACACACACACACACACACACACACACACACACACACACACACACACACACACACACACACACACACACACACACACACTCACACACACTCACACACACACACTCACACACACTCACACACACACACACACACACACACACACACACACACACACACACACACACACACACACACACACACACACACACACACACACACACACACACACACACACACACACACACACACACACACACACACACTCACACACACAATCTGTGATCCTTTGCAAACGCTCCTGTCTCTCTCTCTTTTCATAATATGAAATCAAGTTGTTGCCACTGCATGATCTCCGGGGAAGCATTCTTCACAACTGAAAGCGGTAGAACCGGTGCTTGGGCACGGAGAATAACCTGCTTTCTGTAGGCCCTCAGAGGAGCACAGCAGCTCCTCCACAGGCTTGGCAGGGAGCTCCTTAAACACTCACGAGCTCTTCCAGCCAGGGGGCTGCGTCACGCTCATATCTCCCCGCAGAACAGACGCAGTGGAGGGACTGCTAGGGACAGCCTCTCTCATGCACATCAGAAACACTCGCTCTCCTCCATGCACCCCCACGCTTGCCAGGCCTCTTAAGAGGGACCCTTGAGGTACCATGGTGTTTGCTCATTCACATCAAGCTGTCAACACTGTCATGTGAATGAACCCATGGGCTTAGTTGCTGGTGGTAGTGGAAGGGGTCGGGGGGGCATGCACTTGCCATGAGATCTCATAGCAGAAGTATGTGTGAGATAGGTGCGTCTAGTCTGCGCCACTCAGGTAATCATCTTTAATACATTAGAAAAATAAGTAAAAGTAAAAGGATGCATCAGGATGTTTCAAAAAGCTGCTCTTGTTAACTTTGATATCTATATATATGTGATACAAATGTTTGTCTCCCCCAAAGAATGTGTCTGCAAACATGGGAGCCTTTTATTGGATGTCTGCATCAAGGAACAGTGAAATCCTGCAAATACCAATGGGAGCGGTTAAGTGGATTTGTTCACAGATAATCTGTCTCATGCACAACTGTCAGGATATAGTGACACTATAATCTACTTTGAGTAGATATGTCAAAAATGTGTTTTTAAGATGAAACTGCCTCACCTTCTTTAAATCATGTCTGGGAAAGCACTCTCCTCTAAACACTGTCCTGTCGGTCCACACTCGTTCTCTGCAGTAGACAAAGATTAAGAATTGAACTTGTTTCCTCTGTCGCGTCTCTATTTATCTACCCAAACCAAGAAGGAAACCAAAATTGATCACACATTAACCTGGTGGGCCTTCATCCATTTTGTTAGCACCAGCCAAACGAAGCTGTTGCAGAACCATGTGAAACACAAGTGCGGGTCATTGAGATACATGTGTGTCTGAACATTGCACATTGCTCACACACACATGTTTACACTGGCTTGTGTTCTTATTTCACAGAGCAAGCAGTGCAACAGTGTCTTTGAGCTCTTGCATTGCTATTGATAACGTTTGTATTTATTTAAGTTAATGAAAGAAGAAAAGAAGGGGTTTAGGCAATTTTCATATGTTCTTTAAGGGTCTCTAAGTTTTAATGTCTCAGATAACTCACTCAGATAATTCGCTAAATCAAATGTGGATGCTCAGTCAAACAATGACCCTAACCCTAACCCTTTCATCTCAAGTCAAAACAAATGATGTTACATTTCTGGCAGTGACATATTAGCAGAAACAAGACAAATCCAAACGTTCGTCCATCACATGCAAGAAGCAGAGACTCAAAGGCTGAACTTGAATCTGTTGCTGCAACATTTATGATCATTTGGACTGTTTTCTATATTGTATTCCCATGTCATGCATGTGTGTGGGTGTTCAGTCAGCCTTAGCCTGAAAGATCAAAGCTACTGAGTTAAGACTGTAAGCCTGAAGAAGATCCTTTTCTCCGTACGCTCTTAAAAACCTTTAGCAGTGTGAACATTTATGATCTCTTATACGCATAAGAGATCATAAATACACCTATTCTGCAAACCTTTCCAAGTCCTGTCCTTGTTTAGGCACCATTTTGTTTGGAGACGCCCCTTTTGAAACTCACTGTACAGCAGGAATACTGGCTTACAGTGGCAGGTCAAGAGTTTTCAAGATGTAGGAACATAACCTTAAAAGTTGAGTATTGTTAATCATCCTGCGTCAGATTTACTCTTTCTTTTGGACAAAATTGACAAAGTAATCAGTATAAAAGTATTGAAGTTAAAATTGATGATTACATGAGAGGCACACAATAGAGCTAGTTAATAGGATGAGCAATAACCAGCTTTAGAGCTACAAAAGAAAAACATGTATAAAATTGCATTGCAAATACATCTAATTGAATTGCAATAGACCTAGGTCCCTAGTTGTTCATTGTGTATTCGTACAAAAACAGAAATGCAACTGATAGCAGAAGTGTTCAGGTAGCAGTCTAATGCTGGTTCTCCTATGTGCTCACATCATTAGAACAGCAGCATAATGCCTCTCGTGGAAATGCAAGGGGATTGATCATGTTATCTCTGATCACACAAAGCATGCCTCGCATTTCCTCCATTGTGTGTGCTGGTGGAACCAATGGAGAGGAATGGGTTTCTTTAAGGAAGGAAAGGTGACACAACACCTTCCCCAAGCTTACTTACTGGACTTGGTAGAATAAATGACACATGTCTAAACACAGGAAAAATGTTGGGTAAGCTGCAGAGGTGTAATGTTTGAGACAAAAAGTCAGAATCAAAAGCTTCAAACTCTGCACTTTGTTTCCTCAAAGCGTAGCTTAATGAGTTCAACAAACAAAATACTTGTTTAAGTGCTTGTCTATTTTCTTTAGCATCAATGGCAAACGTGTTGCTAGCTTAGAAGCTAACAAGCATTGTCACAAGCACTTGATTAGAAGTGACACAAGCCAAAAGAGATTATGGGTCAATGTTGAGAGAGGAAACCTTGAATGATCCTCTCCAACATTAGCCGGATCATTAACTGCATGCACAGAGCGTACAGGTAGGGTATAGGTAGGGTAGGGGGTGGGGCATAACTGCACCAAGATGATCACATACCTCTTTTCCCTGATCAATCATTTCCCGCAAACCAAACAAATCATTGAAATCAAAGCAGAGAGGAAATAAGTCAATTTTAAAGACAAAGTGACACAAAAAGCATGTTTTATAGTGAGGTAAAAACACATTCACAGTTTGTGGCTGAGATGGCTGGTGGGGACACACACGTCACTTCTCATTGCTTTGAATTAGCCCCACATGTTCAGTCCACTACTGCTCTGCACAGCCACTGCTCTTTCAGTGTGTGTGTGTGTGGTGTGTGTGTGTGTGTGTGTGTGTGTGTGTGTGTGTGTGTGTGTGTGTGTGTGTGTGTGTGTGGGTGTGTGTGTGTGTGTGTGTGTGTGTGTGTGTGTGTGTGTGTGTGTGTGGTGTGTGTGTGTGTGTGTGTGTTGTGTGTGTGTGTGTGTGCACTGACCTCAGCATGGTGTTCCTCGTTCTGCTGCAGCACCTCGATCACCAGCTCGGACAGGCGGATATTGTCCTCCAGTTTTTTAGCAGGTGTGACTAACCGCCCTACATTCTCTGGAGCACAAAGGTCAAAGGTCAGTGGAGGCAGTCTCCGAGTCTGTATCTACTATGTTTTCTTTCTCTTGCTTGTACTACTGTATGCATTCAACCAGTGTGCAAACACATCCCTCAAACACTAAAGAGTGTCTCGGGTCATTCAGTATTGCTTTAAAGAGGCACTCAGCATGCATGTTCTGCTGCCTCCTGCAGACACTGGATGATTCAGTCACTCACTAATGTTGGTTATAGCTTCTACAGTGATCCTTAGCACAGTCTGCAGCCTTAGACTCAATCACTGGGACGATCTAGTGTTCATATTGTAAATACAAGCATGACATATCAGATTATTATAATTCGGGCTGGGTATCAGACCTCAGTATACCTCTGTCAGATCATTCAAGTCAGATAATGGCTAAATGCAATAGAAATGAACATAAATGGTGTTATAGTACCTTTCATTTTCTTAAGGGGAAGTTCATTGTCTACATTAAAGTATTTCTACCTAGCCCTAGTTATAATGTAATCCATTGTAACATAGTGTTAAAGCGTTTTTGCTATCAACACTATCTCCATGAGTTCTGAAAGCCTGCTGGGTGTCTGGAAGTAGTGCTGGGCCTGTGTAGTGACCCATCTCTGTCACTGACGAACACTGATGATGTCTCGAGATGACGGATGCAAACAGCATGTACATTGAACAGTCATCATGCAGGAATGTGGTGGTTATGTTGTGCTTATCCACAGATTAAACAAACGTTATAATGTCTTTGGTGGGGAAGTTGCATGTACTTGCTATAAGAGTAAGTACAGGCCTATTGTCATTCTGACTTCCATATACCCTTCAGTATGTTCATTGAAAAAAATTGATTTCTTCTTTGTTAGTGAATTTGTAGGATTACGATCGAAGGTGAGTTTCCTATTTTAGAAAAAGTATATGATTTGATGTTGCACTGTTTCTTTCGGCCATGAAACTCATGTTGAGCTCAAAACAACAACTTAATACATGACGACAAATGACCTTAACTGGGGCCCAGAGAGCAATGCAGTGAGAAACCAATCAGCAAGATTCAATTCTGTTTGGTGTTACCAGTGGCCGGGTAATGTAAGAGGTATGCTAAGTAAAATATGGTGGATAAATCCAGAAGTTTTAATGAATTAATTAGTTTTAAACATAGTGAGGACAGTTTAATGGGTCAGATGTTAGAAAACTAGACATGCACTAAAAACCCCAAAGTAGGTGTGCTTTTTGCTGTGTCACTCTATGTCAGCACTGTCGTCCTGCTGGATAAGAACACATGTGCACAGTGTCTTACGCAGGTTGAATTGGCCCACAGAGTTCATGAGTGTTTCAGTCCAGCTGCTAGCTCTTGTGGCTCAGTGGTGTTGTGGACAGCACAGCAGGAGGATGGAGGATCGCCTGCTGGAGCTTAAGTCATGCTAACATGCCTGAAAGCTTCTAATGAATACGACTACTGTCCTGGTACATAAGGGGGGATTGTTAGGATCTAGCAATGTCTGTCAACTCAGAGCTATTATGTCAGAGCTTGGAAGTGCAGAGGTGGAAACAAAGAAGTACTCCATAGAAAACAATTATTGTTTTTCTATA